>CM054114.1:31832868-32172868 GCA_028673005.1 Tanypteryx hageni
ATTTTTCGATGGAATTTTGAATTTTGCTACGATGCGACGGTGTTTTTCCGTATAAAAATCGCTTTTTAATGCAGCAAGGAACCTTTCCTTGGTGTTTGAAATGTAATGTAGCAATTGTGTATCTTTTCAAAGGAGAGCACGATTTTTCTCCTTTTTTTCCTGGTGGAGTCATTTGGTTTATATCATGCGACAGAGGTCTTCGACGGAATGTAAGAAAAGAAAGGAAAACGTCTTATTAGAAATATTTACGATGCAATTCATGAAGAATGGATTTGGTTTGAGTAAAATCATTTCGATAAACATTCGCTTTCATGACCACGCGATCCTTCGTTCCTCGCTGCATAGGAGAGCGCCAACGCTATTTCGTACTTTTCGAGGTGGTTCGGATTACTAAGGTCTTTTGCATCCCCAAAGCAAGTTAGTTGAGAAAGAGCCTTTGTTCTTTTCGCAGAGGAATTGCGAGAAATTGTGTATATCTATTTGTATGTATTTGTTTACATATAATATACGTTTAGTTTTGTGATAGAATTTTAGTTTTTACCACTGACCTACGGACTTTCGGTTCCTAAAGTTGACACAAATGCCTGAGGAAAGAGAACCCACAAAATTGGGTTCCTTTTCTTTGTCATCTAAAAGAAGATGTAGGGTTTGTTTTCCTCTTCAGATAAGGGATTTCTCTGTTGTGCTATCTAATGGGACCAAAGCAGCGATGGAGCGAATGAGCAAGAAGAGGACACGTCATCAAAAATCACGAACAGCGAATCTCTTCCATATATTTACACATTATTTTACTAGAAGTGTTTACTAAACTATAAAGCATTTATTGCTGAATCCAATTACGTATGTGTAAATTTTTAAAAAATATTTGGAAAGGACTCATAAGATAGTTTAACTTTGGAAAGTTTTCCGTGTTTTACATCTAAATTCATTTCTGATGTATACATCGTCATATCTTCCTTTCCAAACAACGAAATGTAATAATTTCTTCTATGTGACTTTTGTAATGACCAATAATAATGACTATATAACTAAAACGTTTATATTATAAGTAAATCGTCATCTAATAAATCAGTAATACTACATTTACTTAATAATCTCCAGTCAAGACATCAAAAATTTGAGATGCGTAAAACTTTTTACCTAAGTGGTTTTGATGGGTAGCTTCGTAGAATAAAATAGCTAGTAATTAAAGTTATTCTTTTATTAAGATTGTACATCAATGTGTTTCATAGATTTCCCGGTGCTGAATGTTATATATAAAGCGCGAACGCGTGCCGGAAAATTAGCAATTGGTGTACATTCTCTTCCACAGCAACAATGTTTGTTTGTAAAATATGATACGAAAAATGGGTATTTACAAATTTCTTGTTTTTCGTAAATCCACAAAAAATCAGAAAAATCTAGAGAAAACTTATAAAGTTATGATTTTTTAAACTTTCTCGAACGTTTTTGCAACGCAATCGTGAAAATTGAAAAACTTCATCCAGCCGTACGGGTGGGACTTAATAAATCTCCTCCGGGCTTGAGGGGTTAATGTTCAAATGGTATAGAAAACAAATTTTCATTATATTCAGGCAAATTTGTAATTATTTCCTGTATGTATGAAATCTTAAATAAATCAGCGAGGAGGTTTTATTCGGAAAATCACATTTTTTTAAATAACACCAAAATAACCGTCGATCAAGATATAAAAACGATATGCCGTCCTCGAGATATCTTGTATAGTATCACGTCCTGACCTTATATGGGGGTCCATAAAAGATATAACTAACACACACAAGTCTGTAAATGGAATTTCTAATTCATATACATACCTGTGTTTAGGGAGTTTCAATAAGCGACCACCTTTGTTTTTTCGAAAACCTGGTAGACGCGGGCCTGCCTCGCGCTGTAACGAATCCGCTTAAAACGGCGTCGCGCAAAGCGAGGCATGCCTGTATATTCTCTTGATTTGAAATTTCCCGAAGAGCATCGCCCATTCATAAAACTATACAGTTGTAAAAAATTATTAATAGTATCGCAAAATATGGTAAAATTACGAGGTTATCAGCAAATTATTGATTCTTGGTGAAGAGCCCATTTGTAATGAGAGAAAATGAGGGATAAATAGTGCCTGTATTTCTTATCCGCAACTACCATTGTTGCTGGACCGGGAAATAAAAAATTTTTCTTTCGAAATAGTTGTGCATGGTAAATTGCTACGCTTTCAAGGGAATCGGAAGAATTTTCGATACCAATCACACGAGAGTAACACGAAATAGTGATTCGAAACGTTACTGTTTTCATATTTATGTGTTGAAAGGAAACCTTTTTGCTTTATTTACGCTCGGAAAAAGGATCTTTGAAATCGTTTTGCGATGAGGTAGAAAGGGAAAGAGAGAGAGAGAGAGAGATAAAAAGAGGTGAAATAGGTGCATTGAATTCCGAGCATGCGATTTTTAACTCTAAAAAGCGATCCATTCACGCCAGACACAATGGAATAACGCGCTGAAAGGATTTTAACGACGGGCTTTCACGCGGATAGAAACAGAAATAGAGGTGGTGAATTTAATATATTAGGGAATATAAGTGTTCACATATGTGTGTGTGTGCGTGTACTTGAGGAAGAGGACAAGTAAAAGAAGATATGGGTGGTAACAAGGTGATGTAGGAAGCCAAATGGTTACTTACCGTAGCCACTTTGGAGCATTAGAGAGGCACAAATGGAGAAACGTATGGTATAAGCTTTTCTGGCAAGATCATTCCTCAGCAACTGAGTGAAGGCAACCTGATGCAGTATACAAATATCTATTTAAATAAGGTGCTATGTCTTTGAATTTGTCACGTTCACCACCACCGGTAGTATGAGATGCAGGGGCACATAACTCTATAAATAATTATGTATTGGTAATTCCGTCAGGATGAAGGAGATAGCTAATTTTTGAGGTGGAAGTGAAAGTGAGACAGAGAAGAAATGGAAGGGAAAGAGTGCGAGTTGAGTGAAGAATGGTAATTCATTGCATTTTAACACTTTATTCATGCATGCCTGTCATTTTTGAAGGGCAGTTAAACTTGTTAATAATTAAATATACAAATACACTAACAGTTGTTTCAAAATTAACGCAACACTTTTAAATTCAATTTAAATGCAGTTTGTTGGCTAACAATTCTGGTCGATCACCATCATTTAATTGATTTGAAATTCTGCCAGTGTACGCAGAAATGCCTTTTTGGCATAGTTAATTAATAACCACATGTTCGAATTTATCTAAGTTTTTACTAATGAAATCTGTCGTAATCGTCTTATTCCCCAAATGGATCCAGTTTGAAAAATATTTTTGCTAATCTTAGTAGTGTAGAGGCTGTAGGAGCTTACATTTCGAGTTCATAATCAACTATTCTTGCTGCCTAGTGAGCGTTTTTTACCTTGTAATAGAGTTTAATACTAATGATAATTTGATCTTCCTTATAAGCACCAAGATCTTTTGATGCAAAAAAATTGATTTGTACGCGCACATTTACTACAACTTTATCTGATAACTTAAGTTATCCTCTCATTAAAAAATAACAACAATCCGAGGTCAAGCAATTCTCAGTAATGAACAATAAAATGAAATTTATAAAGTGAAGCTGTTGTGTTACTTTAGGATCACACTGTATACACATACATATGCCTAAATATATGTATGTAATCAAATTTATTAATATGTGTGTTAATGTACGTGTTCATCTATGAAATTATTTTGAAAAAGATGGGTCACCTGTATTCATAAAGATATGAAATATTTTTGAGTGCTTCGATCCATTCCCCATGTCAATCGTTTTTATTTCTATAGAAGCCCTGTAGAGGGCGAAAAAAACGCGGACTGGAAGATTTGATTTACGGCACTCGAAATAGGTGAGCCTGTCTGTTTGGAAGGTTGAGGAAATATATGGAACTCCAGAGAGGTCAAAGGTGGCCATCGCTGGGTCATGGGTTGAAACGGGGGCGTATAAGCTCGAAACTGTTGTTATAGGTGTGTGTCTTATGTGTGGGTAGACTAATAGCCTAAGGTGACGTGACAGTACTCATATTCACTTGCCGAAAATTCATAAAAATATTTTACGGTGTTTATTTTTAAAATACATGCGCAATACTTTAAGGCTGAAATGGATTTATCCTTTATGAATGGCGAAGTAGCGTTTTTAAGTAATTATGGGACCGTTATTGTATAGCCGACCCACGCTAAGTTTTGATATGTACCTTGTGACTATAGATTAAAAATTAATCCTTGCGTTAATTTTCTCTAAATTATTTCTGGTAATTTGGGAACCAGACATATATAGACGCATTAGCAATCTAATTGCATTGAAATAAATAATTAGGAGGGTGGCGTATTGATTTATCACCACCAAAATCTTTGCTGGTATTATCAAATCGACGGAATTCATTTAGGCTTTTTGAACAGTTTCTTCGAATAAAAACCACATAAATATCTTTGTTAAATTAACGAACTTTATATTATTTTTCTGGACTATCTTAATATTATTTACTAACGATCCAACAGAGAACTAGCGAGCTCGTCTTATAGCTGAAAATTTTCAAGAACAAGCAATTTAAATAATAAACCTGCCATACATATCTCCAATACCCACAACAAGGTTAAAAAAACCTTGTGCATTTCGGCTACAAAGCAAACGTCTTCAATGGTAAATAACCGAAAATTGATTCTAGATAGGTTTTTTAACGTTGTTGTTGCTATTGGCGATACCTGAATCAGGTACATTTTTTAAATTGCTAGCCCTTTAATTACTAACGATGCAAAATCTTTTAATTCCTTTCTTGAGAATTATAAAAATTAGTCAATATTTCCTATGAGCGAAATATTTTTTCATAACAGACAAAACAGCTATCTTGCCATCGTTGCTTCCTCAAATTCAACTACTATTAGCCGGCTGAAAAATTTGCCGATATTTTACTTTTAACGTTTTCAAACTATTTGTAATTTATTGGCTAGTGTGTTTCAAACCGGCTAGTTTCTCTACCAAAACTGTTAAGAATCTATATTTTTCTATTCCTCGGCGAACTATTGAATCCACCCCGCTGGATAGATGAAAAGACGTTCCGTTCACAGGAAGCGGAAAAACATCGCCGTTCTCGATGCGTCCGATTCCATCAGAACGGATTCCCTCGTACGATACAAAAAAATGTATGCAAACTTCTCCATGTGGGTCACACAGCTCTGTTTGTTGAGAAGGTCTCAGACCTAGAATCACGCGCGCGCACACACATTCGAGCAGGAAAACAGCCGAACTCTTCCCACCACATCGAACGCTTTCCTAAGCCTATAGTTCGCTATCCCCTCCTCTTCATCCCCTTTGGTTGCCCCACGACGTCCGCCACCGACAACCTCGCCGCCTTACCCAATAGGCTGCCCTCTACCGACACAGATCGATCGGGAACCGGTCACCAACGCTTTGTCACATGGCGTATGTAAGAGGCGCGCGTTTGTGTGTGTGTCTGTCCCTTCTCATGGGAGATTCCTCGGTGCGACCTAGGTCACAGAGGGAGGGCGGAGGATATATCCCACTCCCACCCTTTATAACACCCAATTCCTCCTTACCCCTTTAAATATTCTCCTTTCCGACCTGACATTCCTCCCTATATATACATATGTAATATATATATATATATATATATATATATATATATATATACACACACACACACATACAAATATATCCCAGGAGGATGTTGGTCCGGAGCTCAACAACTCTTCGTTGATGCTCACCTTAAAAGTCTGCTTCCTTCGGCTGAGTATGATTAATGGCCATGACAAAACCCTCTCCCACCTCTCTCTCTGGGTTGAGGTTTTTTTGGAGATCCCTACCACTCTTTATATATATTTTTTACCAGATTTTTCTCTCTAGGTGCGGGAAGGCCCTATGGAGCGTGCGGAATAAAAAAACAAGCGAAGGACGATGAGGGACCTTAGTTGAATGAGTGCTTGTGGTGGGGAGAGGAGAGAGTCGTCGGCTTTTGTGTTTGTGTGAGCTGCTTCGTTGGCCCATGGTAGAAAGAGAGAAAGAGGCGGGATTTGGTGAGAGGATAGAGAGAGAGAGAGGAGGGATGAAAGGGTTGGGTTGGGGGTTTTCGGGAAAGGAGGCGTCACAGGTCGAATACCTTGCGGATGAATGGTTCAAACGTATCGAAAGATACAGGGATAATGGATATTTTTTCTGGTGCCCAGGGAAAGAGGCTGATGTCGAAATGAAGTGTGCGGTAAATACCTACGTGTCTAAGTAATGGATATATATGGAAGGTTGGCGAGAAAGAATGTAATAATGTACGAGGATGGGAGTTTGGATAGATGACGCTTGGATGGATGGGTTCGATGGATCGAAATAATTTGTTAAAAATTATTTTTGAGAGCTGTCAGACATCGATGCCGAGTAGATGGAAAATGCTTTATCGGTCGAAATTCTTAATAATGCGTGCTGGATAATTTAGTGAGATGAAGAAGGGCGTGAGTTTTGCACAAAAATGTAAACATTTAATTTATTTCAACTTGAGAATTTAATTTAAATGACGTAAAACGGATGTAAAACGAATATATGGTGGTTGAAAATAAAAACAACCATACTTGAGATTGGCTTTCTTTTTTAACAGAATTGGAAATGTGAATCTGGTGAAATGAAATATACTATTTTATTCTCACAATCAGATAATCATGAGAGGAACTTTAGTTGAAATTTATATAACGCGATTTATTGGTTATAAAACATTAGGAAATTATTAATTTACGGAAACAATGTTTATTTTATTAAGAAATTGTTAAACGGAAATGATTACTTTTTACAAGGTACCAAAAATTACATACCAGATTAAAAATAAATTTTTAAATATTTTGTGTATGTTATACATATGAAAAAGCAATAAGCATGTAGTTCACCATTTTCTGCTGGAATAAATTCCTCTTATCTAAAACGGTAGAATTTTTGAAGGCCGATGTATCAATAAAAAATGAGGTATTTTTTAAGATTTTTCTCTATAACCGTAGGCATTATGTTAGATGCCGTTTGTTCGAGTATACAGAATTACCGCGAGAGCAGAGGCGACTTAAAATAGGCGCTACGTATAGGTACATATATTTTAGTTATTTTTTCAAAACGCCTTTAATCGACAACCTTCGGATGGATTACGAAAACCCTCTCGGAGATTTATTTCATTACGAGACGTCGATTCTCATTCGTATGGGATCTTACATTATTCAGATCATTGCGATAATTCGATCTCAACGCGCCATTTCCAATCGATTTACATTTTCCTAAGGAACGAGAACAGCAGAAAGCGACTACCTTATGTCCCATCCAGTCTTGCACTTGCTGTTATTGCAGTATCCATCCCCTTTACGCCAATCCTTCCCTCCAGCCCTCCCGATACTTTCACCCTTCACGGATAATGACGGGAGAGAAGGAAGAGGATGGAAAGAAATCTGCAAACGCCCTTCTCTTGACGGAGTAGAATAAAAGTCTTACGCCGAAAACCCCGAAGAGGGTAATGCTTATTACCGCAAGACATCGGCTCTTCTCCGTCTTTCGGGTCGAAACTCATCATCTTAAGGTAAGAGATTCATTTCGGCGAGAGATAGAGAAAGAGAGAGTTATACAGACAGACAGACAAAGATGGAGTGAGGAGGTGTTTTTTTTAACTACAAATGAAGATTTTCCATCTCGCGGAACATCCCGATATTACTTTTGACCCATATATTTTTTTGGCGAACATCATCTACTTCGGCACGGGGTTTCATTTCGATCGGAATCTCTCATATTTGAAATTAGAAAAAAAATGAATCTTCCGGAGTAAGGGAATGTTTGTTTTCTCTAATCCGATGAGGTACCAACGTGGCCGCGCATCGTTGTTTGACCTGATATCAAATCTGAGTTGTCGACATTTTTGCGGCTTATGGGTTATCTACAGATTATGGTCGTCGCCCCAGACTCTTCATGACGGAAAGTACAGCCCGCATATACTAATTTAATGCAGTAAAAATTTGCCGCTTGCAAATGGATTGGGAGAAATCATTAATGTTGGCAAAAATAATACTTGCTAATATTGTAAATCTGTGATGACCTCTCAAAATTTATTGAAGCGTTACCTTGCGCCGTAGCAACCGATTACATTAAGATTTTAAAATACATTAAATCCCAGATCCTACGTGCTAATAGGGACTTCAACAGGCGCGGATTATTGAAGATGATGGCTGCTTAATAGTGAAAACATATTTACCTACGTAAATACAAGTCGCATGCCATAAGTAAGAAGTTATCAATCCTCCTATATATAGTAAGCTAATTTTGTTGGTAACGCAATTTGAAGAATCTGATTGGCTGTCGAAAAGCCAATTATATCTTAAGGAAGTTTAACCTTATTTCCTTTGAAAAAATGTGATAAATAAATAAGAAATTAAATGTATTTCATTTTAATATTTTAATCGCTATATAATTTTTATAAATGAGAAAATATATCAATTTATATGCCGCACCACAATCAGAATTTAGCATACATTTTATCACATGCTTACTATGCACAACAAAAAATAAATAAATAAGCCTATAGGATATGGATGTAAATGGATTTCTGTTTAAAGTTCATCGTTATTACATTTTATCGCATGGTAACTAATAGTAACACAAAATTTTGTGAATTTTATAATAATTGCTTACTTTTAAAAGTTGGTTTTATTAACAGCGAATTTAGGATGGTCTGTGGTGTATAAAAATCACTCTATAGATTAGAAAACCTCCTTAATTTCGGGTAAAAATTGTATGTAAATCAGTTTACATTACATTTATTGATAAAGGCCTTTGTCAACTTTATCATTTTCACAGAAATTTTTTGCTTGATTGATCTGATATTTCGGGGTTTGTTGAATAAATCAGTGAAGTCTGTCTCTTGTTCGTTTTTCATATAAGCGGGCAAGTTCAAACTAGCTTCAGCACGCCCGGTTTATCCGTCGCAAGATTAATCCGCACACAGATAATCGGGCTTCTACTTTTTTTCATATATCTGTAGATGATAATACAATTCGCCAAATGAGAGAGAAGGAGCGGGTCCTATTCGCCATTGTATTCCTGGCATTCATCCTCCTAATGTGGTAACTAATTGCCCTTGCGAATATTAAAATCTCTCTCGTTCTGTCCTGAAATCTATCTTCATTTTGCAGCATCTAATAATGCATATAATTAAAATCAATGTATTAGATTAGTGTTCCTCTAAGGGTTGGCAGTAGCGGAGTGGTTAGAGCGTTGGCTTCCAACGCAGCGGTCCCAGGATCGAATATCACGGATTTTCAACCTGATATTGTCCGGTGACCAACTTGTGCGATTTGAGGAGACCGCGCAAGTCAGCGCTCCGTCCTTTTGAAGGGACGTTAGGCAGTTGGCCTCCTTGGGGCTCTTCGTAAAGACTAGGCTAATGTCGGCACAGGTTTTCCCTCTTACGTTGTGTGTGTTTGTTGTGGAAGTAGTTATGGCTATAAAAATCCAAGAGGTTGATTAGCTATAAATACACATAAAAAACAAACAAATGTTCCTCTAAAATTTCTGAATTTAATTCTCCTAACAATTTTGTTACGGTATACTGTTTCATAATGTATCCTGTACCATTATATTTTCCAAAATCAAAATATAACCTTTAGTTCGTTCCTAATACGTTCGGTGGATATTTGATTTGTCCTAAATGGTGATCTCAGATTTCGTACAATTCTGTACCACTCTTCCTAGGAAGGCAATTTCCTCTTTGAAGGCGTAGCGCACAAGAGATAGCAGAAACGATCTAGGTCTTGGAATTTTATATCAGTATATTAATACCGATAACGTCGAACGAATATAAAATATATTGCCATTGATTACCAAAAGTTATTAACGAAATCCTCCCAATTTTTTGTTTGGTTGACTAGGGAATATATATGCACGGTGTGGTGGTTTCCTTTGGCCTTCCACACCGGACACACAAAGAACGGAGGAGGGAAGACAAAATTATAGGGGTTATGGGGAGGTTCGCGTAGAGCACGAAACACCTTGTCCCAACTTCCGAAACCGCTTAACTTCCGAGTTACGAGGTTGGAAGTTGACGCCCTGTGCCTTGAGGTTGGCAACCCGGTCGTGTGGGTGACCTAAACAATTACCTCATCATCGAACCATTTATCCATGTTGCTCGTTTGACGGGCGATCTGAATCCCCAATTTATGGATAAAACCCTGCCTCAGTTACTGGAAGATGTTCCTCTGAGGATCCGCAAGCACTAGTGGTTCCAGCATGATGGTGCCCCGGTTTATTTTAGCTTGGTGGCACGTAAGCATCTGAATTCTAGGTACCGCAAGTAATGGATTGGGAATGGTTGTCCCATGCCATGGCCGGCGCTGTCCTCTGGCTTTAATTCACTGGATTAGTTTTTGTGGGAACATCTCAAGACCCTAATGTACGACAGAGCTATGGAACGCGAGGAAGTTCTCGTCCCCTACATTCAAGCTGCCTGTGATGAAATTATGAACACGCCTAATATCTTTGAACGTGTTCGGCAATCAATATCACCTTGGTGTGCATTGTGTTGTAAGGTTCGAGGCCGCCATATCGAGCAGCTTCTGCTATCACTGAGCATGGTGTATGGGTATTAAAAACCTGGATTACACAAAAAGCCAGTTACATTCACTCTTCCTTCTTGTACCTCACATTAAAGGAATGCCAAGAATCGTTTTTGACTCACCACACGACCGGGTTGCTACCTCGAGGCGTCAACTTCCAAACCTCATCTCGGACGTTACGCGGTTCCGGAAGCTGGGACAAGGCGTTTCGTGATTTATGCTAGAGTTCAGAATCATCCTGTATATAATTATTATATTTATACACTCTAGAAAAAGAATCGCAGACTAATTATTAAGTAACATAGAAATAGGAAAACTTTTCATTGCACATTCAGGCTTTGAATCAAATAAGTGCGCCAATTTCTAAGCTAGTAACATTGATAATTTCAGGAAATCCATCTAACATCGCCTACTACAAATCCTTTATCACGTGGTTGTTAATATGCATTGTCTGAGGTTTCAGAATTATCAATAACTAATGTACCTTCAAACGTTTCTTTTGGGAAGTGAAGGTAATTGCGATAATTTTGAGTAAGTTTAATATCTATGTTTTAATCTTCATAAGCATTAATCTCATATAACATAATTCATTGCATCATTAAAGGATGCGGTTGAAGTAAATTTGCTTCAAATGAGATTTTATTTAACGTATGCCTTGTAAATGAATTGATTTTTAGAAGGAAGATATACAGAGGACGAAATAATGGAGACAAATTTAGAGGAAATGAAGAAATTTAATATGAGACTGGGTGATATATAGACGAATAAGTAATATGCCCATTATGATGAAATTAAAGGTGTCTTTCGTCGTTTATAAGAAAAATTCTTTCTGGATTTCCAGATAAAATTCTTCTCGTAAAGTTATAAACATCGATATATTTTTTGAATTTTAGCATCAATTTTACCGTGGTTTCCACCTTTATTTATTTATCGATATATAATAAAGCATTGGTTTATAATGATTTGAGAAATAAATCCCTGCTACATCAATTTGCTAAATTAATGCATTTACTGATGAAATAGCGCATATTCTACATTTTCGGGATAATAGTTTGTTTCCCTATAATGTTATAATCTTCTAGACGTTTAAATATTCCGACACTAAACATCTCAAAATTTTCTGGCTGATATTATAACACATTATTTTCTCTGCAATAATCAAGTATATTTCAGCCTTTTTGCGTATTCGTAAGAGTACATTAAAGACGAGCATCGAAAGGGCTACAGGGGGAATTTTCATTCGTGGGCAACTGATTCGCAATACTTTCTGGGATAACAGGGGGCCATCTTTCTTAGAAAGTTAGCTCAAGTGTTACACGATACCCGGTATTTTAAGATCGCGACCAAAAAATAAATAAATTATGCGGAATTCCATATAATGGCTGGAACCATTCGTGCTTCCCGTTACCGTTCGATGGAGCGAGTTAATCACCTTGGAGGAAATTTAGGAAAACGGCAAAAGAAAAGTGGTATGGGTTCCTCTCAGAACCAATCAGCGCAAAGGAGTTGCTTTTTTTACGGTCACCTTTTATATTTTCCACCGCCAACTTTTCATATCACGTTAACGATTTTTAGGGAAAGGTCCAAAGTCTTTTTAACAAAAACAGCGTGACTTATCAGCCTTACACCATGGAATGATTATAATTAAAAGAGGCAGACGTTGTAACGAGCGGAAGGAAAAAAATGGGAAGAGAAGGCATTGGAAGGGAAAGAGAAACGGAGATTACTAATGAGATCAAAGGAAATTGGAGATGAGAGATAGGAGAAGATGAAATGCTAGAAGCGTGAGATAAACGGAGAGTAGAAAGGCGCAAAGAGTTGAGGAATGAAAAAGTAAAAAAAAACTAGCGAGGGAATAATTGCAGAGCAAATTACATAAGGTTGTTTTCTTCTCTTTTCACAAAAACCATCGTAAATAATCATTACTGTGTAAAGCCAAAATGCGAAAAAAATTTCAGAATAAAAAAGTTTATATTAAAATATGAACTCCAGCGGAATCGTTACTTGAGTTTTGATACCCAGTACGCTTTCTATAAAACTAGCGTTTCATCCGTAGATGCTTCCCTGCAAAAAATATCTTTATTGCATAAATTCTATCTGAATTAATAGAGAATTGCTGATATCGACACCGATTATGCCCCAGTAGCTATTCATAGATCCACCAAATTTTGACCATGTTCAGCTCTTATTTAAGTTGCCCTATCGTGAATGTTTGGCTTCTCAAATTTTCAGGATTCTATAGATATTACTCTGAGATAGCAGGCATATCGAGTACATGAACGACCTTTTAGAAATAAGTTCTAATCATGTCTTTGATCATTAATTATGAGAGATCCTAATTGTATTGAGCATAATAATACAAGCATCAATATTGCTGATTATTTTCTCCCTCTTTACCTTATTATAAATTCATTTATCGTCTTTTAGATCTCTTTTGATCTCTTTTTGTATCCATTTGTTTTCTAGTGCTCTTTCCATCTTAAAATATAAAACAAGACCATTTTAAAATTTCTCACTCCTTTAAATATATCACAGTTAAATCTTTCACACTCATGCAGTGGTGAAAACATACGCACGTTTGTGTGTGTATATATATATATATATATATATATATATATATATATATACATACATACATACCTACATACATATATATGTGTGTGTGTGTGCGCGCGTGTGTGTGAGTGTGAATAACGTGTATATATGCATGCATATATTGAACAATGGGTATGGCGCTGGAGCTGGTTTTAAAGAGCGTTTGAGTGTGGTGCTGGTTCGACAAGGTTAAAATCTCTTCATCTTGTAAAAAAGTGGGAAAAAATCAGAGATGAGCATTAAATGTAGACGCAAAGGGAAGGACGAAGGAACTCAACAACCTTTGAAAAAATATTACCGAGAACAAATGGGGTAACGCAAGAAGGAAAAGTTTGAGTGAAGAACAGAGAGATGGGGGTAGTGAGAGAAAGGGTGAGGATGTGAAAGTGGGAGAGGCAGAGACTGGGAGGCAGCAAGAAGGAAGGGGAGGGAGAGACAAAGAAGGAAAGAGTGACAGAGAGGGAGGAAGGGAGAGAGAGGACTGCAGACTGATGGGGAGAGAGATATTGGGCGGAAACAGATAGAGGGAGGAAGAGAGGAAAAGAGAGAGTAGTCGGGAGGCAGGGAGAGAGGAGGAAGAAGGAAAGAAGGATAGAAACAGGAGATAGTGGGAGAGAGATATTTGGTGTAGTGAGAGATACATATGGAGTAAGAGAGAGAGGGAGCGGAAGGCAGGGAATGAGATGAAAGGGGGTACGATGGAGAGAGAGAATTAGGGAGTGAGTGAGAGGGAGGGATAGAGAGAGGGGGATTGAGAGAGAGAGGGACGGTAAAAGAGAGGGAGATTGCAAGAGAGGGGAAGTGAGAGAAAGAGGGAGTGAGAGACAGAGGGAGTGAGAGAGGGAGTGAGAGAAAGAGGGAGTGAGAGAAAGGGGGAGTGAGAGAGAGGGAGTGAGAGAAAGAGGGAGTGAGAGAGAGAGGGAGTAAGAGAGAGGGAGTTAGAGAATGGGGGAGTGAGAGAGAGAGAGTGAGAGAGAGGGAAAGGGAGTGAGAGAAAGGGGGACCGAGAAAGAGGGGGACCGAGAAAGAGGAGACCGAGAAAGAGGGGGACCGAGAGAACGGGGGACTGAGAGAGGGGGGGAGAGATAGAGAGACGAATGAGAAGAGAGAGGGGGTAGGGATGGAGAGAGATAAGATGGCCTAGAGAGAGGGAGTGTGAGCGAGAGACGGAGTGTGAAATGGGGGAGAGAAGTAGAGAAATAAGATGGTGGAAAAGGAAGAAGTGGTCGCGATAGAAAGGGAATCGGGAGAAAAGAAAAGGAAAGAAGGTAGAGGAAGAACATAAAAATGTGAAAAAAATGTTTAGCGTTGAAGAACTTGCGTTAATGAAAATGCAGAGAGGTTTTTTGAAGTGGGAAGTTTTGGTGCGGGAGACGGTAAGCGTGAAGGAGATGAAGGGCTAAGAGATGTAGAGTGGTAAAAGGTGATGGCGATAGAGAGAGAGGAAATGAGGATGTAGAGGAGGTGGAATATGCGGGGACGGACCATGGAGTAAGGGGCGCAGGGAAATCTAAAATGGGAAGGGTTACTGAGTATGGGCGGACTTCGGTAACGACGGGGAATAGGATGCAATAATTTTAAAAGTGGAGTAAGTTGATCGCCTTTATTAAGACGACATGATAGTTTGATAGTCTCCTCTTCCATCTAGCTCTTTGACATCCACAAAAATAAATAAGAAGCAGAAGATCCTACATTTTTTACCACTAGTACCGGCCCACGAAAGGGTTTTATCCGGCCCGCGGAAATTTTATTAAACATCATAAACTTCATAAAATCAGTGTTTCCAATTTAAAAAGAGGCGCAATGTTCGTATTAGAATTTTTTCTTACATTTATTTACGTTTACTTATAGTTACAATGCATGTAAGCTTAGATAATCCTATAAATAAAAGAGAATGTTTGTCTGTCTGTTGTGGCGGCCATAACTCTTCAGAAAATAAAAGTTGGAGCTTCAAAACTTGGCAGCGGCTTCAGGTTGAACTGTCCGCAAAGATTTTAACCATATTACAATATTTATTATGTGCGCGCACACACACACACACACACATACAAACATACATACATACATACATACATACATACATACATACATACATACATACATACATACATATATATATATATATATATATATATATATATATATATAAAGCCATAATTGCATATTCGGACCGGATTAACTAAACAGGCGTGCCACAATTACAAATTAAACTCTTTCAGTAACTATGTATAAGGAAGGAATTGGCCAACTAAATTTTATATATATGAATGGAATTACCCATTGAACATTAACTGGATTTTGTAGTGTGATTAAAATGTAATTTCTGGTATGTGTGTGTAAAAACTTATATATATATATATATATATATATATATATATATATATATATATATATATATAATGTAATTGTTTGATTAATTAATAAATTCCTGACAATCATTTAAATTCTCCCAGAAAATGAAGCGCTTGAAATTTATTACATTCTGGCATCAGTATATGACTAGATTTGCCACTATTTGGCTCGGTTATTCTTCCTCTTAGTATGCTTACAGAATAATAATATTCTTAAATTATTAACGTTGCAATCTATTAAGTTAGACGTTGCGCGAAACAAATAACACAATTCTTTCGTCTATTTGAAGGCTTAATAGACGCTAATTTATCGGAGGCAACAATGAGGTTCTCCTTGGCAACACCCGGAAATAAACCTTACACTTTGAAAACTCCAAACCGTGTAAACTTATGGGAAAATATAATTGTCGAATCCGGGATTTTTTCCGGGATCTTTGATTTTTCTAGAGACCACTTCATGGAGGTTTAACGATTGTGTAAGTTTCAGCTCGTAATTCCATTGGGAAATGTCCAAAAATTCCGGAACAGACAGACAGACGGACACGTTAGAATTATTATATAAGGATGGTTTTTACAAGATACCATAATGAAATCGAGATTTTTAAAGCGGAGCTTAAGAGCAGAGCTACCACAATTAATAAATAATAAAAATCGTTTGCAACTTAAAAGAAAACGCTTTACCGAGCGTTGCAGGGCGTTTCAGCTAGTTATAGAATAATTTTTTTTAAATTTTGAAACGTTTTTATTTCGATCCGGCCCTCCTAGCACTTTAAATATTCCTATTTGGTCCTCTCAAAAAGTTGTGGGACCCCTGCTCTAGCAATACATTGCGCAACTCGGGGTTAATTCCTCGGAAAATGCCATCTTGGAAAAATCGCGCTGTGAGCATTTAAAACCAACTTAAATTGGAAAATCACTTGTTGATATAATTTATGAGCGCTCTTAAGTCACACACATACGGCTAAAGTGGTTAGAGGCTAATTCTGGACCGCCTATATTTAAATGACCTATCACGCACTTTGGGATAATAATTGTCACATATATTTAACTTCGTACAATGAAAACTGCGTTTGTGGAGAGTTGCATTTTAAAAGGGTTTACTGTATTTAAAATAATTTGGTACATAAGCACAACTTGGAAATTGCCCTGAAGCTGTGAGGCGCTTTCATAGTAATCGGTTTTTAGGCAACTATTATAAATATGACGGGAATATAACGGGAAGGAATATATTATTTGTTATTTAACTAAAAATATCAAAATTTATTGAAAATTCTAATATTATAGATGTATATCATAAACTTTAATGCTATGTCATAAATAACCGCTGCACATTATTTAAGATATTTCTGCATACACTTGTTTTCTATTATTTTAATTTTAATTCATAAGCATACATTAAAAATTTAACAGGAAAAGAAAAAATAAAACAAAATTATATATTATATATAATTATTATATACATAAAATATTATTAAATAACAAAATATAGGGATTTAAATTTTCATTGTATAGAACATTCACGGTGAAAACACGACTTTCATTTTAAATTTTTCTTTTCATTGTGATTTTTTTTACATTTACTCAAATTATTTCCTTTTCTGGTTCGCGATAGTGCAACATATAATTAGCCATGAGCAAAAACTGGCTAATACAGAAAAAGGTGTATATGGAAAATGTTTGCCCTTGAGCCTTATTTATTGTCATACGAATACTGAAATGATGTGAAATTGACGTCCTTTTACCCCCTCTCCCTCCCTCCTTATTTCCATGCATCTCTCCTCCTCTCTCTGAATGACACGTTAAATTTTTGATGGTTTATATTAAGGCACTCAATAGATACGTATATACGTATTACTCACATGAGAATTGGGACAATAAAGTGTCCTCGATTTCAACAATGGCATGGCATGGCAGGTTCTATCAGACATCCTTGTTAGTCTGTGTCCTATCCGGTTCCAGCCAAAAGAAGGTTTCACTGTCCCCTATTGTTTTTTAAATTACTCACTTTTTACTCGATTACCACCTGAGGGTTCCCTATAGACACAGGTCTGATCGTGTTGTTCTTATACGCAATCTTTTATCCCTCGACTACCACCTGAGGTTTTTGTTGCTTTTTAATCTTTTAAACATTTTAATTTTACACTGTCGACCTGTCTATATATAAGCACAAAGTAGTTTTAACATTACCGACTAAGGATCTTAACCGTTTTCACAACCTACACACTAGGATAAATAATATAGCGGCTGACATAAAATTCTTAAAACGTTGCAAAGAACAAGACGCTATACCAAAGTTCATGAACATTTTTTCTAAAACCACTAAAAAGAACTACATTATCACCAAAGTGATACAAATAGCCAAAAATAAATGGTTTGAATTAGAAATCAGGAACCTGTATTCCAAGAGGAACTCCTTAGAAAAGGTAGCCTACGAGTTACATTCGGAAATTATTAAATATTTAAACAATATCTGCTTTGAAATGTGGAGTATCTTTGAACAATAAATGCACGAGATCAACAATCATAAGTTTTAGAAAAAAACTTCAACTCTTTATAAAAAAACTCAATAATTTGATCAAAAAAGCTGATTCTAAAACAACAAACAGAATAAACCAACAGAAAGTTACTCCATAACAGAAATTTCATTGCATCAAAAATATTTCTTCAGAAATATTCTCAAACGAATAACTACCGTTGTTAAATTCAGGTTTAAAGTTTGCCTTTCAACCCAAAAAACCACCGATAGACGACATACTCATGAGTATTGAAAGAGCCATAGAGTTTACCGATGAAAATAGCAAAAATTACATACGGCAAGCAGGTTCAGTGCAACTGAAATACAACATAAATAGGCTAACTAACCTCCAAGGTAAAAACTACTTTGGCATCAATAAAAAACTCAGGGATAAGGATTGTTTTTATCTGAAAGCAGACAAAGAAAATACCACTGTAATCATAGATAAAACCTAATACCTAAATAATGTACAGGAGACGATTAACCAAGAGCCTTACATCAAATTAAACAAAAATCCGATCAACAACTTGATACAACAAGCTAAAGATACCATAAAAAAATGCAACACAATCGTAAACAAAAATTAAGATATAAACTAAATATATCTAACCCAAACACACCCAAACTTCACTGCCTCCCTAAGATACACAAAAACGACAACTCAATGAGACCTATAGCTTCTGGAATAAACAGCCCTACCTACAATTTAGCCAAATGGCTAAATCATCAATTCAAACAATTATCTTTCCCAGATGATCAATCTATTAAAAACTCGTTTGAGTTGATCAATAAATTAAAAAATCTGTCAATAAAAGAATTGGAGATTTTAGTTTCCTTTGATGTAAAAAGTCTATTTCCTAGTGTGCCCTTAGGCGAAACATCCCAAATATTAAAAGATCAATTAATCAATCAAAATATCCCCGACGAAGTTGTTAATGAATACATTTTACTCACAAACCTGTGCATGTCCCAAAATATTGTTTAATTCAATAACCAGTTTCACCAACAAGCTCAAGGTACAGTCATGGGAAATCCTTTACCCCCTTTTATTGCTAATTTATTCATGTCCTCCTTCGAGAAGAAATGCAAAGAAAACTTCAATCATTTCCCTGAAACGTGGTACAGATATGTCGATGATATCCTTGCTGTGTTTGATTTAAATAAACAGACTATGGATAATTTTATCAATTAACTTAATAATGTATTTCCTTCAATTAAATTCACCCATGAATAACAAAAAAATACCTTACCTTTTCTTGATTTACTCATCATCAAAAACAAACAACAAATTGAATTTGACATTTGCAGAAAAAATACACTAATTATTTTATTTTAAACAATTCTTTTCATCCTATTAGCGAAAAATAGCTGCTTTCCACCATTTAGTTCATATATTGTGTAATGTGCTACTCCATAAACAGAGATATGATAACATACTTGCAAACATAAAAGAAATGGTCACAAATCTGGGATACAACAATAACAAAATTAATAAATTGGTTAGGAAACACAATCTCAAGAAAACCTTTACTAATATTACCACTTTCAGCATTGACAATAAAAAAGATGAAAAGTTCATTAAATTTCCTTATTTCTCACAGTTAAACAAGGGCTTGGACAAGATTCTTAAACAGAAAAGGTACAGAACAGTACATACAAGCTCGAATAATTAAAAATCTTTATTAAGCAACCCGAAAGACAAGACAGCTGATTTAGACAAGTAAGGTATTTACAGTATACAATGTTCTCATTATGACAAACAGTATATTGGCCAAACCAAAAGGAAAAAAATCACTCGCTTCAAAGAACACATAGTGCTGGATAAATAGAAACAACACTGCCAATATATGTTAATTCATGTAGAAAAAATTAAACGGAGAATAGGTAGCCTAGCAACAGTATGGTGTACGCATAATAATACAATAGTTACATGAAGAATAAATAAAAGCTAAATAAAGTTCAATTCGGCAACTCTAATTATATTCATCATAGATCATATGAAAATATCATTTTATATTATTTAAAATAACAATAAATTTGGGAGTTTAACACAATTGTCTACGTTATAATATGTTTAACAGATAGATATTTTTGAAACCTAGACGTGCTTTGAATAGACATTAAGTAAAATAATTATAAGAACTAAAGAAATTTATTTACAAATAATCTTACTGCCAATGGTATTACGAATTATGGTTTAACATATTTGTACATGAAGATATATAAGATGTCTTAACGTTTCTGGCATTATATTCTGTTTCCAATTTGCAATATTTTTATCGTCTCCTGTCTTTAATCAACTATTGTGTAATTAGTAAATTATAATTTGAGATACATGGAGTGTGATAAAATGTTATAGGTTGACTCTATCCTATTATTGTGTAATTTTAATTTTAAAGAAATGTACTTGTGTGGACCGTTTTGCTGAGGTAAAACTATGCATGACGCAAAATAAAAGGTAAATTCCATTCTCGTTTATGTTTGGAATATAAATTGAATTTATTTTATATATTGGCAACAAAATATTTGCATCCCATGCTTATGTATGTTTATGTATCTTTTCTATCTTTTATCTAAAGATCAGGAGAAATACCACGAGCTAGAAAAAATTAAATTTAAAGTTCCATGAGGAGCTGCAATATTATTTTTTTTAATAAATTGCTTCGAATTGTCCATGGAACTAAATATTGATGTGCCTTAGAGGATATTTCTATGGAAATTTGACAGTTGTGAGGATTAACTGTCAACGAAATTGGGAAATATCTGATTTTTTAGAGAAAGCGCTAAAAATAACCACCTAACCCGACTTTTAGCTCAAAATTACGCTGCAAAAAATCGGTTCTTAAAAATATCACGTAGAAAATTCAATACCGAGCAATTTTCGTAGACATACTTCTACAAGGAGTAAATTCTGTAAAAAAAAACAAATAACGTGCTTGTAAGACAACTATTTTTGGGAGGGAGGGGAAGGGGGGCATAGAGGTGGGCGCTCTCGCGACTTATTCGGCATTCCCTCGGCGCACCGAGTCTCTGCAGGCGTACTTTACGCCTTGAGGGCAAGGAATGGAAGGGGAAGAGAGGCGGAGGGTGGGGGAATGGGTCAACCGTGACGGGAGTCCATGAAAAAGAGAGGAAAAAATAATGTGTAGAATGAATGGCAGCAGGGTAGATTAAGGAAGATGGAGAGTGAGGGAGCGCGGTAGGGAATAAGGGAGCGGAGAGAAAAAGAGAGAGCATTATGGAGGAGAAGAGAAAATATAATTTATGTTTATGGGTAAGTGTGTGTCGCCATCTGTCGTAATTGAGGTTAATTACATCCTTTCCCAGTTTTGAAATTTTGTCGCTCATCAACCTAAAAATTATTGTAAATGGAAGAAGTCGAATAAAAAAATAATAATTGTGAGTTTTGTCAAAATTTGATCATTTATTCTTCTAATATGAAATATATATATTACGTTGACCATGTGAAATGTTTCGCTATTACGTTGACCATGTGAAATGCTTCGCAAGTACTTAAATTTATATCGATTGTCAAACATTCGTGTTAATTAATAGGTCGTAGTAATAGTACTGGCTTTATTTCTACTGGGATAGTATGGAAATTCGTTTTCTTCATAAAATAACAATAAGATTCTCGCAACAAAGCATGAAAAATGTTTAAGTCAGCATGACGAAGTTCACAGAGAGCACAGTTTGGAAGCCCAGGTAATACTTCTGATTTTTAATAATAAAATTTTCATTCCTGATTAGCGAGGATGTGAACCTAAATACGCCGCGAAACATTTTTCTTTAGAGCCATTATTTAAAATCCAAAAATATTCTAAATCATATAACTAAAATACTTAACACCGATATAGACTTCGTCACACCAGAAACATTCGGCAGCATGGAATAGCTAAAGACGTTAACGTAGAACACTGATGAAATTTGATCGATGCGGCGAAGGCATAGGGCGCTGCGATTCGCTTTTGTCCAACAAGGCAGGAACGATATGACGCAAACAGAGTCGAAACATGGGATGCAGAGGAAAAGCTTTGCCTTTTGAAGTTTCTTTTAAAAAAATAACATGAAAACGTATTGTTTTTTATTTATTTCGGATTTGGCTGGAATTGGGTAATAAAGCTTGGAATGGGGCGACATGTGGAGGAAAGAGGAAAGGTCAAAGATGAAAATAAAACGGAGAAATGAAGTATGAGGTATAAAAACAGAGCGAATGGAAGGGAAGCGAGCGGATGAGAAAAGAGAGAGGGTTGGAAATGGAAAGAGGAAAAGAGGGAGGATTTCGGGCGAGGAAAGGGTGAAAGGGAAAAAGAGCGCGTTGATGGAAGGAAGGAATGGCGGGCAAAGAATAATTTCTTCGATTGAGTGGGAAGGGGCCTGGATGGCAGTCGCTTTTTAAGGGCATCGGCAGGATGGGGTGAGAGATGGATCTTGGAGAGTGCAGGGTGTGGAGTCACGCGTAGCGAGAGTCCGGAGATTAGAAAAAACAAAAGAGTACAGCTGGCGAAATTCTTTGAGAAAAATGTCGAGAATCCGTCTTGGATCGCCTTTTCAATATCGCTGAATAGTTTCTTTTTTTTGTTTTAAGGCCGAGTGAACGAGTTGGTAGCGGATCTTAAGGCATTTATTCAAAAACTGTCTTTTAATTTTTTAAAATAAGATTTACAATTTATGCTCATATTTCATATTTTACAAAAAATAAACCCGTAAATTTATTTGACTTCGTAGCTTCGTCGATAAAGAATTTATTGCTATCACTCTGCAATTCAAATACAATTTCGACAAACCTGTATAATTTTACCATAAAGCGAGCTTCCTGCGCTTCTCAACCAAAAATTAGGACATATTATCGGATTTACTTCAGCACTCTGCATATTTGTAGAATATCTTGAAACAATTTATGCTCGAAAAATAAATAAAACGAGCAAAAAACAAAGACGGATTTTATGTAAATGCAGTTCGTTTCAAGGGTAATTTAAGGACTTCTACAGTATTCATTCCCTGACCAATATCGATGCGTTTATTTTTAGCAATAGTTCCCTGTTTGATAAGGCAGAGGAAACTCGGACGATAAAACATTCGTTGTTCGCCCAACAAATTAAGGGAAAGTTCAACACGCCGTCAAAAGTAACGACTGCAATACGAAACAAATACACCGATTCCAGCGGTAATTGAGTTTAGCTTTCTATTGATATCACCCGGAAGTATATAGATCGTGATATATATCAAAGACCGCAATCCAGGGTAATAATTAAGAACATTAAGCATTAAAAAAAAGCGAAGATAATATAAATTTACTGGCAATGAAAACTAATGACGTGATTTACCGAATTCCAATGAAAAATTCGACGCCCTAGACTTGGAAGAACAAATAACGAGGAACAATTAAATCGGCATAGCCTACATTGATTTAAATATATTCGAATCAAATGATTCGCGAGAAAAATAATGTTTACCAGGTAACAATGCGGCGAGGTTAATTGCTTTCCGACAATTGGCGAATCCATAGAAACTCCGTGCAATATATTTGGCATCTGATAACATCAGCTCTCTCCCTGTTCTGTTTGACCATCAGCGTTTTGGGAAGAGGAATCCCGTGTGCGTTTCAATTTAAAATGCCATCGGCCGAGTAAATGGATTTGCGGCAACACGCAGTTTCTCAATGGTTAGGTAAACCGCAATCAGTACGATAAGGGCATCAATGAAATAATAAACGCGCCGCCAGTTCTGAATCTAGATCCCTTGCACCCGCGGATTCATCTCCATGGTAACAGGAGTTCGCTAATCCCGAAGAGTACCGAAGGGTTCCGAACCCTAATCTCAAGCTGTTATATCATCGAATATTTGACGCATGGAAAGTTGATATAGATTATTTCTTGAATTTATAATTCCTTCTACGTGTAAAAAATTGAATTAATCAGGTAAATCGCTAATATTTTTCGATGATAATACATGATGTAAAAGAGAAAGTAGTATTTTCTTAATGGTAATGCTAGATTTTTTTAAATAATGACATTACGGGATTTTAATGATTTTGTAGCGAAAGCTCAATCAAATCACGTTTCGATAACCTTTGGATTTAATGGAAGTTTGTGAGCGTAAAACGAACTTGGTGGCCCTAAAGAAATTTAATTTATGAAGTAGTTCTATTGCCGACAGTGTAAGGAACAATAGTGTTTATCAATGCTCAGATTAGTTGATCATCGCACGATGTATTATGGAGGTTTTCAAAGTGGTTCGAGTCTTTACACAGTAGGATGAATAAAATGAAAAATTGATTTTTCAATATAAACTTTTCAATTGCTCTAAAAAGCGTAAAATAAATTTCTTTGAGCAACTCAACAAAATTATTGATAAGTATATCTCCAAAGTTTGTAATCAGTGAGGGCTTTTTTAACAACCATAAAGGATTTCTTTGCTAGTTAGAGTTTGCAGAAAACTTTTTTAGCGCTCTATAATGGTAATGAGAGAATCTACCTGCGCCAAAAAACTTGTACGGAAATACAAACCAGAGCCGAAATCCATTTTAGTTGTTAAAAGAACCCTCTCTTATTACAAATATTGGAGATTAACTAGTCAATTTCTTTAAGTGTACACATAACTTAATTTTACGCTATCTAGTGCATTTGAATAGCTATTTTTTATTCTATTTTTTTGTTAGTTTTAGAAATACCATTATGACAATTTTGAAGCACATATTGTACACAAAATTCATATTTTGGATCTTTTATTAATATATTCATGAATTATGTCGATTAGTCGACAAGTTATATGGTGGAAGAAGACTCATAATCACATATAAATGGCTGTATAAGAAATGTTTAAACATATCAATCGATTTTGTTATGTAATGTAGTAAGAAAAGTTTATGCAAATAATAATAAAATACAATGTAAGAATAAAGAGAAATATATATATATATATATATATATATATATATATATATATATATATATATATATATATATATACTACTAAAAAAAGAATCAGGCAATTATAAATAAGTTAAGAAACATTTAAAAATATATTCGCAAAGACAATAGACGGTCGCTGGCCTGCAAAGACATCTACCAGTTTACGGCTCAGCCCTACCCTTCCCTCCGTCCCTAATAGTTCGGAAGACAGCGCAAGGGGCGAAGAATTCAGACCGGATACCAAACCCTTTTGAGGTGCTGAAACAGTCGAACCGTGTTCTGCTAGATAAAAAATAAAGTTTATAATATATAGAGCAGTAATATAAGGTGCATTCGAATCTTAATAAAAGAAGACCTCAAACGCTAATTCAAAACAATCATGTGAACAAAATTTTCATCCTCAGTCATTTTCATTTTAAACCATTCTCAGAACTCAGATCTGCGGTCAGGATCGTCTTCAGACAATTTCTGTAAGAGTTTTGGAACATCAAACATCCACTTAGCAGTTTTGAGAATCCGGTATACACTTGTTTTACTGATTCCAGTCTCATATGCACATCGTCTTACAGACTTTTTGGTGATCGTTCAAATTGCTCTAAAACCAAAGCAGAATTCTCCGCTTTCGTTGAAGTTCGACGTCCCCCAGATCGTTCCCTGCACACGTCCTGCAGGGTACAGTCAGTCTCGAATTCATCACGAATTCTTGAAATCGTGTTGGCGGCTCAGTCTTGAAATCATGTCTCCACTCTCTTTGAACCTCGCACACATTCTGAAATTTCCGGAGCCACTTCAAAATTGCTTTTCTTTGCTCAAAAGTCAAACGATGCTCCGCCATTTTAATTATGTTGCCAATTGTGAGTATTGAATTGTTGCTTTTCATTATGACTGAAGTCATCATTTAATTATGTCATGGAAAAATGAGTCGCTATAATTTTCATCCAAACAATAATCCGTGAATAGATTTTCTATAAGAAAATGTGTATACATCTTTTTGGGACACCCTGTATTATTCAGACTTGATTTTCACTAATGCAATACCGCAGAATCTCTAGGCAACTTCTGATGTAAACGCTCATCCTGCCCGCAGATGCATTGGTAAATTCCAATGCGGACCTCCGTTGCATTCACAGCTACTAATGTGGCCCCCCCATGCAGGAAATGTTGCGATTCTTGGTATAGACCAGTGGTCGGCAACATTTAACATTATATGAGCTACTTGAAAAAAATTGAGATCTCAAGATCGACCACTTTTTCCGATGACGTTCTTTTACAATACAATTATTGTTACAATATTTTCATGTGATGCATTACAAAGTGATGAGCTAAAATCGTATGCTGTTGTTTTTTTTCGGCGCGAAAATTCCAAACTTTTTGTAAGTTCACAATGATTGACGTTTTTTTTTTAGTTTCTGGTTTTTTGTTGAGTCTTGCGCGATCGATCACGAAAATATAGAACTGGGGTGAACAAAATGCGACCCGCGGGTCAGATTTTGCCCACCGACACAATTTGTGTGGCTCTACAGGATTTCACTCAGTTGGTGCTTTTCTTTTCCGTAAGAAACACATGTAAAATTTGTCCTGGATATTTATCGCATGTGTGAACAAACATTCTCCCTTATGAAATTAAACGAAGCTCCATTACATTTAGCACTGACATGTCAGAGTTTAAGAGAGATTTTAAGAACAGCAACTGCCAGCATTGCTCCGGGTATACGTAAGTGGATTGGCGAGAGAAAAGTGGTGCAACATCTCCCATTAAGTGAACTATATTTGCCATCTCATTTTTGTCGCATAAAAATTGTATGTAAAAGTTGCTACGGTAATCACAGAATCTACAGTAGTATACTTAAATATTTTATGCATAAAACTTTCATAGCGTGGCCCGCCTACGTTCAATCAAGGTTGATTTTGAATTGTGCACCACTGCTACAGAGTGTGCTTCAGGCCGTGTGGAAAAGCGGCGGAATGCGATAAATCGGTTCTATGGCGCGAGTGCTGTATTAGCGGACCGTCTGAAATCGAAGCGTCGGAAATCGGGACCCCATTCACTTAAAAACTTCATCGTACTTATAAGCATACAATAGGAACCAAAACAGGCCTCTAGTCTAATCCGCGTAATGAAGATGGTGAGATGACAATTAGATTGCAAAAACCTTTTTAGCGGAAAAATCCTCCGCGACACGTGCTTTGCAACGATTTTAAAATTATTTGGAAAAGGAACGCGAAATCCATAAATGGATTGATGGATTCTTTCTATTCGAGGCGAATATCCATGATATTTGCAACAGATCCGTTTTGTTAGTTGCGGACAAATCGCCAAAAGTTTATATCGCAAATCGGATTTTTTTACTTTAAAAGAGCGTGATTTATTGCATTAGAGGTGAGTGACGCATAGGTAATCGTTCGTTTCTCTTATTTCTTCCGACAGGGGACGCTTTTAAGCCACAACATGTCAGCGCGCGTGATACGAAGTAACCAGAGTCTCGTGCTACAGAAGGTGACAAGGGCCAGCGCGGGTCAGTACGCATGTGCGGCCGTGAACCCTGAAGGAGAAGGGGTCAGCAACGAGTTGGATTTCAGGGTAAAGTGTGAGTATCGGAAATATTTTTTGGTCAGATTTTGACAAAATGTAACGTTTATTCGTTTTTTAGAGATGTAAGGGTACATACCTCACACCTGTCCCTGTTGTTTTTTATAATTAATTTATCATCGTCACAGCTCTTCCGGGTCAGTGTTGTAGCAATGGTTTAATAGTTCAGTTTACGGATTAGTAAATTGGAGGCATTTGCTCAAAATAAAACTTTTTACCGCGTAACATAAAATTTAGTAACACGTTCAAAATTCTCGTAAATAAAATAAAATTTCCAAATTATTTATAAATATATGTGTATTTTTATATATATAACAATGGTAGGTGAAAGTTAAACTATTGCAGTATCGCATCTCGGTTTACCACTCTTCTATCACTTATGTTTGTTCATAAAATAATTTGGTAGGAAACTTTGTACAAATTCTCTACTGAACATGGGATCGTCGATCCACGGCCGCAGGACCGCATGCGGACCCCGAGACCGCTTTATGCGGAAGGGCAAAGCTATGCAGATAATTCAAGTCTTAAAATTCAACGCAGACATTTTAACATTTCTTAATTAATGTTATGCTCAAACATCCTTGAACAAAGAAATGTTAATAACTTTTTACTTGCCATATTTATTTTCTAAGAATTGCGCGACGTAACGTATCGGGCGCTGCGAATATGACGGGATCGACCAGGCGCGAGTTTTTCTGTCACTTCACGTATTAATAATGCTGTTGCAAATTGTATCGGAAAATCTATGCGGGATAGGGATATCTTGTATGAAAAACACGAAATTCATCCTTTCAACATTTAATTGACCTAAAATATTGTAATTTTCATTTTACACGGACAGCAAAAATGCCGAAATGAATAAATTGTGTCATGGTTCTGTGTTTTGCGGCGCATTATAACAAACGTAGAAACAGAAATGTCACTATTACCGTGCAACACGGTTATTTTTCCTGAAGTTTTCTCTATGTTTCCTAATTTTCCATTTCGTATTTTCCCCATAATTTAGAAATCATTGCCTCTAGAAACTCTAATGCTTCATTCGGGTTGATAGTCGCATTTCTAGTCCAGTCGCACTTCAAAAGGAGGTGATGTTTAATATATAACAATACAATATACATTACGTCCTGCTTTCATCTACAATTAAAAGTAACCAGCTTATGAAAATGTACAACCAAGATTTTTTGAAAATGCGGCGGTTGTTACCATTACACTATTTTCACTTTTTAAAACATTATTTATATTCATTCCCATAATTTATTAAATGTAATTTATTGCTTGTACCTGAAAAAATTATAATTCGAAAAATTAAATCGGATACAACCGCGAAATCATTAAGCGAATATTAAAAAAATATACTCTCCCAAAAATTTCCCCGGATAAAATACGGAGTTAATGTTTCACTGGCCGTCTTCCGCACGCACTCACATAGCACCGGATACAGGCAAACAAAGGAAGCAGCGTTCGGTAATTAATTTTTGATTTTGCGGCGCCATCCAGTAAATATTTCGTAACTAAAGGCGATCGTAAATTCAACTCATCGTATTTGAATCAGCATGAATTCTCACGCGTTTCGTTTTTTCCCCTTTTTGTTTTTTTCCGTTAATGGATCTCCATTGAAATTCGCAAAAGTTATGTAAACACTGGACTAATTAAAAACTGGTTACTGTTGTCGGAATCCAACAAGATCGAGATTTTTTTATCCGCTGGCGGCAGATGTCGCCTCTTAATGAGTTCGGTAATGACTATTCTGCCTGTAACGAAAGGCTTGTGTTACGAAATTCTTAAAAAAAATATCAAAATTTCCGTGTTGCAGTTTTTTTCCTGTCGGGAACACTTGCTCGTAGGTTTTTGTGAATTTCAAGGTAGAATGTCCTTCTATATAAAATCTGTCTTTCTACGATTTTAATTTCTTAGAAGAAATCAGTTGTGCATATTGTTTTTTTCCTTCTGAAAGGTCGCGCCTAATGTCATAGGTTTTAATTTTCTTTCTATAAACAATTGTAATCAATTTTCTTATGAACAGGTTAGAAAACTTGGATTGAAATATTTAAATATTGTTGGAAATGACATTAGCCATAATCTCCTTAAGTATTGATATAAGGTCATGAATCACCCTGCTTATTGTCCTCCATTTTTCACTGTATCCTTCCGAACTTCTTTCTTTCCAACTCTTCATCCCTCGGCCTCTATTATTTGTCTATTTTCCCTATTTGTTCTTGTGGTTCTTCTCTCTCTCTCTCAAGAAATATGTCTTTTTCTTCCTATCCTTCCATTTTGCCCTACTGGCGTAAAGTCATGAATCATCCTGTATGTTGTAGATTGTAACTATGTAGTGTGGTAGAGTTTTGTCTGGGTAGATTGGGAAGTTTGAAGTACAATCCGTCGAGTGGCAGGACACTGGAATTGAAATAATTATTATATTTCGCTACATCGATAGATATATTACCTAGTTATCAATGAGAATTTTGTTCCCTTTCGTAAGCTTACAAAACTTTCCTTTATCAATGATTAGCTCCGTATACTTACTTATATCTCCGTCAAAACGGCACATAATATAGGAAATCGATCTGAAAACCATAGATTTCCCGTACTTTCATGAAGAAAATTATGTTAATTCTAGATAATTTATCAGTGTTAGGCATTTAATTTACTATTTTTATAGGAAAAGAGAGATATATTTGAAATTTGAAGTTACTTATTTAATACAACTTATGCATAAATATCATAACTGAAGTTTACAATTCGTTCAAATAGGCTGTGTATTTAAATATGTGTATTTAAGTGAAACTACGTTTTATTTAAATTATTTATTCAACAGATTACGCGTTCGAATTAATTTATTTTTCTTCGAAAAATTCGTTTCTTCGTATTAAAAACAAATTTTACGCTGAAATTGGAGAGGAAATTTTTTCACAACACCTTTGTTATTTTTGTTTTACGCATATTTTTCTCCAATATATTTCACCTTTCTAATTTTCAAAAATGTTGTTTTTAGTTCCCTGACTCTCTCATTCATCTTATGGTGAATTAAAATTGAATCTTGGAGTGGAAAACGCCCTCTAAAATAATATTTATTTTTAGAGATTTGATATTTTCAATCCGATTGCAAATCATTGACTCACCATCATGATAAAATTCATACAACTAAACCTTCCTGAAGGATTTCTGAAAGAGCAGGAGAAAAATTCCGCTTTGAAAGGAAATCGAACAAAGTGGAAGACCAGGGTTTGTATCACCGTCAAGGCAAATTTTTTCTCGGGCTTTTTCAGAAGTATTCATGTCCAGTATATGCCTATCTGCAAAGTAACTTCACCTACACTTCCAATTGTGCCTTTTTTAATTACCTTGGATTTTATATCATGGGTATCGTATCCTGTACGTATATGAGAAGCAGTTATTTTTAATATGGATTAAAATCCCCACGAGTGCGTAGAAACCAAGATCGGTATTTTTTTATACTAGTAGAGTCCTGTATATAAATCGTTATCCTAGATCGCGGTTTCACGCACTCGCGATTTATAAAATGTGACCATTATACTCTAGAAATGTGGTGCCCAACCTATTCGGGCTCGGAGGTTACTTAGCTTGCCCAATACTCACGGAGGGCCCCCTTTCTCCCGTAACTCTGGGGGCCTCCTACATGATATTCTGTTGACCGGTGAGGGAGGGGGGTATGGGTTTATTCTGCTGAGCAGGACGAGATCTCTCCCTCCTATAATTCGGTGAAACTCATGGGTCATGCCTGAGAGAAAATTTCATAGACAAAAAATTTATATAAATACAGTTTATTTTTATTAATGTTTTATAAAAATGGTTTACATCAAAATACAAAGTGGTCGAAATTTATAAAGTTTTTCATTCCGATTACAAATTACAAATAAAATTTTTGATACTAGTGTGACATTTGCGATTAAACATTTTGTGAAAGTTTTTTAAAATATGGTAAGTACGGTAATACAGCGAGTGTCATAATATTCTTCAAACGCTTCTCGGAGGGACGATTCCTGTGTTTGGTTTTTATGGCATTCGTCTGCGAAAATGCCGTCTCGTAATGGCATGAGTGTCCACCCTACTGCGTATACATCGTACATTGTAACCATCAGTCCGCTGACATTGTATCTCTTCGAATCAAAGGGATGCTTTAGATAATATTGAAAAGATTGTTTCCAAACACTTTGTCTCACTAAAACATGTTTTGAATTTTTTAGTGAAATGATATTTTATATTGACCAACTGAATTTTAAAAATAGTTCCGGGAGCGCCTTAAAATAGCTTCGCGGACTAACAGGCGCCCGCTAGCTACCCGTCGGACATCACTGCCCTAGATCGTGATGTATGTAAAATACGTGAAATTAATGTTAGTTATACACATTTATCACTATACTAAACCAAATTTTATAATATTAATTGAATTTCATTAAGGAAATTTTTTATTACTTAATATTTATATACCGTTTTATTATTATTATTATATGCCGTGTTTTATTATTATTTGGAGTATTAACCATTTTAGACATGTCGATTTTTTGTGAGAAAAAAATTTTTATTAAAAAGAAATGGAAAAAATGAAATTTGAAAATATATCTTTATTTTGAAAAAGTTTTTAAATGTACATTTCAACGTGTTAGAATATCAAAAATCAACAAAAAGGGTTCAAAATTTACTTTATAATGAAATAAGGTTTCTTTATATCAGTTCAAAGAACATAATATCAAAGTGTGATGTATCGACGGCAAAAACAAAAAAACCAATTGTGAATTACCTGGAGCAATTCTTTTCTGTTCTGGAACTTCGTATTTAATGTAATTAAACTTCAACTAGTCTGAAATAGATGTCAGTAAAAGTACCATTAATGGATAAATTAGATGACACACTAACTGCTAAGCGAGTTTTCAATAAAATAAAATGTGAAAGAATATTTTAAATTAAGCTCAAAATTAATGTAGATTGTAATGTACACCAGGTCTGAAGGGGTTAATTTTGAAAGTTAGTCCCACAGGTACCTATTCCTCCATTTCCCATAGATTTAAGGCATCCTTGCCCGCGGTTTCCTATTACTTGATGTTTTCCAGGAACGTATCCCTTGCTTTATATCCCTTCTGTTATTTTCCCCGTAGTCGCTCCGGTATGCCGACACGAAAAAATTCTCGTGGTCGGCGCCTCGAGGAACGAAGAGGTGGACATATCGTGCGAGGTCGAAGCCGATCCCCCGGCCACGTCGTTTCGTTGGAAGTTCAACAATTCGGGCGAGACGCTGGACGTTGCCCCGGGGCGGTTCTCTAGCAACGGCTCGGCCAGCCTGCTGCGCTATTCCCCTGCGTCCGACCTCGATTACGGCACGCTTTCGTGCTGGGCGGAGAACTCGGTGGGACACCAGGGGGCGCCTTGCGTGTATCAAGTTGTTGCGGCAGGTGAGTGTGTTTTGTCTATGCTAATCTATTGGTATGGTTTACACTAAGCTTTCCGCCGATTTTAAATATGCTTAGAGATGGAGGGAGCGGAAATCTCATGCGTTAATAATAGAATAGAAAAAATTAAATTAGCGGTCGAGTTCCGATTACCCGAAGAAATTGAGATCGATTGCAGTCCACACATTGTTATTTTAATTAAATTTCAACATATTAGTCTTTTCGTTGTTTTGTTTACAAGTTATTTTTTGGAAACCGGAGATCATCACTGAGTAAGCATATTCTATAATAGGCTGCTCACCGATGTTCTAATAACGGTTGGAAACAGCGCGAAATAAAATGTGCTTTTGTCATCCCAGCGTTATAGAGGTAAGTGTATATGCCGATGGTGTACGTCTATGCTGCGTAGAGACCAGCAGAACGAGTTTTTTCATTTATCATCAAAACGTATTAATATGCGTCGAATTTTAGGAAATTCCATCCGGATTATCAGAATTATGCTGTATCCCATTCGAAGGCAATCACTGCTTAAAGCGTATATCGATTTCAGCGACGATATTACGTAAACCATATTTCCCCATTGTTACATATTTATCTTGTTATCTTTTATTTTTCTCATAATCGTATCTTTATTTGTAAAAACATGGTAGTAAACATTTCTCGAAATTTGTGTCAGTGCTTAACGCCTAACGAGTCAAGTATGAGAAATGAGATCGTCGATGGATATGAAATCCAATTGATCGATTGTTTATTTGTATGTATTCCTTTAAAAAGAGAAAAATTTAGCTGAATATCATAGGGGGGACAAATGCGCATAGGTCATTGGTGGTCAAATCGTGGAACGCCAAGCTTTTCCTAATGGCATGGTAAAATATTTGTGAAACTTATCTAAGTGAACATACTATTCAGCAATTAACCTTATAAGAACATAGCAGCGTACTCGACTTACTGATGACCACCTTAGAAAATTTTAAAGATTAGAATCTAATGCAAATTTGCAACCATGATTTGAAGTGTTGATTAAACGAAGAAATTCAGTGGCCAATAAGTATATTAAGGGTGATTGTAAATCATGTTGTCATATAAAACTGAGCTCTCATTACAATTAATATGTGGTGTTATTTGCGAAAAATCCCATTTATAACGCGCTTATTTTGTCTCTCTGGCCGTTCGTCTGTGCAGTCAATTAAAATAGCAATTAAACTGTAAGAGATATAAGACTGATATTTGCAGAGTGAAAATTATCTATGACGTCATTTATTTCGCTGCCAAAGACATTCTTTGCTAAAATCATTGTGCGACAAGAGATTCCTACAAAATGTTCAAATGATGATCTTTATGGAGGAATGGGAGTGTTAATAGGGCGGTTTTCAGTAATGTAGTACCTATGTTCATATCATTAGCCATTAGTCATTTGATTAGACTTTGTAAGCATATGAATATTCCTTTTTAAGTAAATTATTAAATAATTTACTAAGTTTTTAAAGAATTTTAAGTTTAAAATACTTCATATAACTCAATGAATAAAACGCGCATTTCCATATTGTATCAAAGAATGAAGCTCCCAATTTTTAATGTAGACTTTGATCACTGTTTATTTCTTTTACATCGAATCATAGTTAAATTTTTTGATTCACATTTGTTTGTGGCACGCCATTATCTTTCCTGTTTGAGATCGGCGCTCTACACGAATGGTTTGGCCACCGCCGGCATAGGTCGAAGCGAAATTCGAGCTCGAGGCGCAGTTTCTGCGGCTCACGGTGCGTGCCTCACGCGTGGCGTCCTCGACCTAGATTGGCGAACGAAGCACGCGAGCCATTCGAACGGAATCCTCGTTACGCGAGCGATTTGCCCTCGAAAAGTATTTGGCTTCTAAAGAGTCGCTCTTAAAGGAGTCGAAGTAATTTGGGTATGAGCCCTCGTTAATAGTGTGGTTGTTGTATCTTCCTCCGTATTCCGGGGTCGTAGGTTCCTATCCAGGCCACACTAAGGCACTAATGATTATTGTTTATATGATCGTTTTAAATGGTTTTGAGTTTAGGAACTAAGAGAAGATATAATTAAACATTAAAGAGTATTGAATAACAAATAAATAGTAAAGGTCTTTAGCATTCTAAATGTTTACAGTTTGGGGAACATTTTATAAATGTTTATGCAACAAAATACACATTTTGAATTACCTACTTAATATAAAGTTTGATAGGACAATTCTTACTTTGACAATCTATTAATAATCAATATACCCGATACCGGTAATAAACGGCAAGGTCGTATTTAATGGTTATGTACTCATAAATTAAAGATTATCATCTTAATTTGCACAAGCAAGTGATATCCTTTATTATAGCGGTGGCACGTTTTTACGGAATTGTTTGTGACCTTTCTGAGGAGGCCGTAGCTTATAGGACTAACCACATTAGAAGGGTCTCGCTGATGGGTTATATTTGACAACGGGAGAGCGTTCAAGGCACATTTTATAAATGTTTATGCAGCAAAATACACAGTTTGAATTGCCCAGTTAAATATAAAGTTTGATAGAACAATTCTTTCGCTGACAATCTATAAACCCTAGAATGGTACACTGGGGGCCATTGGACCCCAACAATTTGTTTTTCGGTGCACCATTTGTAAATTTTGAATTTCGGCAATGTTCCCCCATGTAGATTCGTTTTGGTAAACTGCCGATAGAGTCCGATACGCGTCGCTGTCAGTTGCGTGCTTGGCGTCGTACAGTGAGGTGTCAAAATCGTTCAGGGGTCCCGTAGACTACTAGTGCCCTGTACAATTCGTATGGTAAGTAAAAATAAAGCTTTCATATTTTCTTAGATTTAAATGCATATTTACACGTGAAAATAGTATTTTTGCAACGGCTATCTATTTTTCATCTATATCTATCTATATTTCATCGTGCTGACGGAGGTCTCAGAGACTGTTCCATTTATTACATCCGAGCGTCATCAACACCAATCCATGACTGTGGTAGAAATATTGTGTGTGGTAACTGGTTTATGTAGTTCATCATTGCCAAGAAATTGCTGGCAGACCACTCTCTCACAATGTTTGGTACCATTCGAAAAAATAAGAGATAGATCCCCGAATGTTTCAAGCAAAGTGGAGAAGTGGGATCATCTCAGTTCCCTTTCGATAACGACTTAATCCTTGTGTTGTATACGCAGAAGAAAAACAAAATCATCTTCTGCTATCGTCAATACACTCCAGTGAAATCTTGGATCAAGAAACAGGAAAACCAGAAATGATTCTGATGTATAATTCAGCAAAAGGAGGAACTGACACCTTTGATCAACTGTTCCACGAGTACACGACGGCGCGGAAGACTCTTCGCTGGCCGATGAGGTTTTAGGTTGGCATTCTTGATCAAGATGGCATTAATGTCATGGTCCATGACTCTTTTCGAGCAGCCAATGAAAAGATGAACCGCCGAACTTTCTTGAAGACGCTGGGTATGTCTCTGATCGAGCCGTTTCTGCGAGACCGAGTTGTGGTCCCTACACTCGGATCAACATTGCGAATCAATTTACAGGAGATGTTCAAGATCGAAGCTCCAGTTCCTGATATACCACAGCCTCTGCAGAATATGGCAAGATGCAGCTCCTGTTCTCGTGGGAAAGATAAGAAGACTAGAGTTCTTTGTAGAGCTTGCATATATGCGATGTGTGATGAGCATCGATCACCATTGTGCAACGACTGCTGTCACCGTGATTAAGATTCGAAGAATGCTTCTGTTTTTTTAAACTCTAGAAAGTGTTTATACTAATATTTACTTTATTTTCTATAAAAAATCACTATTATTCGAGGAAAATAGACGTGCTGAAATACGCTGATTTATTGCAATTCCTTGTATCTAAAATATCACGTTTCATACTTCCAAATAATTATACTTTTATTCATCAAACAAAAGAAAACATATTTCCTGAGATACAGTATGTCTACTTCAACATTATAGTATACATTTTTCATGAAATAAAAAAATGATAAAATGCCAAAAGCGTATGTTTTGTGATTTTTGCAAAACATTTTTATTACTTTAGTCACATAAAAATTATAATTTTTTTGGATGAATCTCTTCACAAAAGTCAAACAAAAAGATCAAGATCGGTTTTGTTTAAAAAAGTGGAAACGTAAGAGAGATATGAGCCGAAGAATTGCATGGGGTACGATGGACCCCAGTGTACCGTTTACTAGTGGCTCCAGAAATGTACCTACCGTTCTAGGGTTAATAATCAATATTTCCGATATCTGTAATATACGGAATGGTCGTATTTAATGTTTATGTATGTTTAAATTAAAGATTAACATCATAATTTGCACAAGAAAATAATACTCTTTAGGTGCGGGTAGCAACCAAATGTACATAATGAATATTTACAGAGATAAACACGCTAATTATAAAAAGGCATTATTAGTCGGATATGCATAGCGGTAATGCATTTAGGTTGGAAGCACTCATTTCGCTTAAAAATACTAACGGGTTGGTTTATAACTAATTTAATAAACTAACGCTATTCATAAATAGCAAATATTTTATTATATCACGTAACAAAAGAATCTTTTGGAACTAAAAAGTTGATTTCTATGACACATTTGTGACAAAAAAGCAGTTTCAAAATAGCATAACTCAATTATTATTCATTCATCGCCTTAGTGCAGCTGACGCAAGTATAATGCCTTTTGTCCATGCACTTCCCACAAACCATTTTCTTGCATACTGCGCATTTGGTGGAGGTTTTATTTTCTCTGCAATTTTCCATGATCTGGCATCTTTGACGTTTTGGAACGACTTTTACAAATCAGATTCTTCGCCTCGATTATCATAATTTGGCCGCTTTTTCACATAGGTACCTACCTCACTCGTAGTTTCTCTGAAAGCTGTCTGGAGAATTTTCTCCACAAAATTTTCTTACCAGTGACAGCTGTATATATTAAGACAGCATTTTTTGCTACCAAATCAAGAATGTTATAAAAGGCATGTCCGTCCGACACGTCCTCGAGGACGTTATTGAGTTCCGCAAGAATCTCATCAGAATATAAATCGCGTCTACGAGTCATTTTCCTGACACAATTCAGTGCAAATAAACGCGAGGCTGCCTGCACGTTATTGCGCGTCCAATTATCGCCATGGACTGAGCAAAGGGCATGCTCAGATAAAATGATTGGAAGGATATATCTGCAAGTTCAAGCTTACACACACAATGTTGCATTTTCGGGACAGAACACGATCGAATGATGATTAGGAGCGAGAGGGAGAGTGGGAGTCGGGGATGGTGGGAAGGAGAAAGAGGGAGTGAGAGAGATAGAGGAATGTAAGGTCGAATGCAAGGAACAGCTGAAAAATAGGTATTAATTCAATATTATCAGCTGCGATAACATGGAAACATTTTGGCACTCCATGTTAAAGAAAATGTTTCATCCTACACTCTGGTCAGAATGACCCGTTCGGGCGTCCGAGGTAAATTTCCTTATAATTCATGACATACTATCTTGACAAAATAAAATATGTTGTTGGTAAATAACTTCTAAATTGATTAAAATGTCAGTAGAGGAAATTGAGTTGAAGATCATATTACTATAGAAAAACGCATTCAAATTCTTCTTCGGGTCAAATTGACCCTTCCGGGCGTTCTAGTGTTAATAGGTTCGTCGAATTCAGCCAAACCTCTCTGATGAGGCCTTACCTTTGAGAGCTCCCATTAGAAGGGTTTTGCTGAAGGGTTATTTGACAACAGGAGAGCGTCAGCAGTGAGAGACTTCTATGTACATTACTTACGAGTAACTTGGTTAATACAGATACATATCATGGTAAAATGCCCCATGATACTTATTCCCGTTCTTCCCCTCTTCGCTCGCAGGCAAACCCTTCCCCGTGAGAAACTGCACGTTATTCAATCAAACCAGCACCTCCGTCGAGGTCAGCTGCATCCCAGGCTTCGACGGCGGCCTCCCCCAGAGGTTCCTCCTCGAGCTGTACTCCGAATCCGACGTTCCCTTGCCGTTCGAGACTGAAGAAGGGGCAGCACCTGCAGGTGGCGTTTCCGTTCACGGAGACGAGACATTAGACTCCTTCTACCCGATTCACGACCTCCTTCCTGGTTCCGACGCCGCCTCCTCTTCGTTCTCCACTTCGTCGGCGGCCGCCGCCGAGCACGGTTACCACCCTCAGCCGCAGCCGAGGCAGCCGAAGCCAGACGGCAGGGGATACCTGAAGACCAGGCCGTTGATGAGCATGACATCGGAGAGACCGATGTTCACGCTCGCGGATCTGGAACCGGACGTATCGTTCCGCGTGGCGGTGTTCGCCGTGAATTCAAAGGGGAGGAGCAGTGCCGTGGTTTTGGACGAGGTCACCTTCAGGGATCCTGAGAAGAGAACCGGTGAGTGATTTTTAATCGGTTCCTTTATCGTGGTTAAATGACAGTCGAATTGATACTGCTTGAACTTCTTCCACGACTCGGGTTTTTTGGGAAGTCAAGAATGACTTGTGACGTTACTGTTGTGATTATGTGAAAATGTCATGAGCCTATTGTATCCTATTGCATCATGTTTAACTGTCTTCAACAAATGTTGGAGTTTGATGTTTGACTGTATATTTGATTCGTTTTGACAACTAAAATTACGAGTTTTTGTGCATTTTTAGACTAGTTATGGAATTAAAATGCATATAGGGAACCTGACTAATTGTATCAAGCATTTCAACTCTATCGTCATATTTAAATTAATTTTTCCTTCATTCGACATGCTAAATTGCTGTTATCATGCATTGAATATATCATTTGTCTATTTGGTACTATAACATTTGATTTATCTTTTTTCAACAGGCTCGATGCCGATATTTGACTGTATATTCGATCCATTTGAAGGGCTAAATTCACGAGTTTTTATACACTCTCAAGCAGCTTATGAGATTTTAAAGCATGCGCACTGGACCCTTGTCAAGAATTTAACGCTATCGCCCAATGTAAAATAGTTTCTTCCTGCATTTTATGCGACACTATTTAGTTATGCCAAATTTGTATGTTCGTTTGATGGGAATATTTTCGTGTCGCACCCGCGAAGAAGAAAATTTAATCAATTGCCCCTCGGGCGTTTATATGCCGGGCGTATTCCTGCGTAAAAATATTTCCCTTCCTTTCCTGGAAAAAAAACCGTGGAATTTGAGTTGGTCAGCATCATGCGCCTCTCTCCACCACCAGTAATTTGGATAACTCGCCTATCATGAGGGAATTTCCCGGCTGTTAACGACTGTCTGTCTGCCACGTCCAAAGTAAACTTAATTAAGCGCTCATCAAGCGGGCATATTTGGCGTTTTCTGCGTAAAATTGTACAAATTAATACGTATCCGACCCATTTTATGAAACTTGATGAAACCGTTTGTGGACGCAATACCCGAATCCGGTCAACATTATGACTCCCGTTTGTCCCATTAATACGTGTTAAAGACGTAACTAAAGAAAACTCTCTCCAAATCGTATACAAACCTGAGGATTTTAAATAAATTTTCTTAGAAGCCTTACAGATATATTTAGTCTTACTATTTTACAGATACATATGCATGTGCTTGGATGATTTTATATAACTGAGTTAGTTATTTTAACCATTTAGTATGGGCTTATATGACCTTAGTACATCAAAATAGGATATATTCTTAACTATGCAACAGTTTAATTTGGTGGTATTCGCATCAATACACTTTGTTCGGTTTTTCTCAATTTAAGCCAAACACGACGAAATTCTAGTCGCCAACCGCTGGGTAGAAACGAATGCACTTTTGTAGTGTGCATAGGAAAGCATTTGGCCTATTATCATCCTTGATGAGCTCTGGAAACTAGAACCAACCGATACAAGTGAGGGTCTGACGCACCGTATTCATAAACAGCGCGCAAGAGATGCTCTCGGACTGTGAGGTCAAACGCTTACTGCTTCCCACTATCGGAGACTCCAACTCAATGGTCGTTTTTGCTTATCTCGCAGTTAATTCTTGGGTAAGCTCAAGTTGAAGTGCAGCTCCTTCCGCTTGGGAGCTAATGAAGAACAAATGAAAAAGAGCGTATTCTGTGGAAATTGTTGTTTTTGTCTTCTCGACCGGTTAGAAACTCTCAAAGAATGCGGATAGGGAAAATTTTGTATGCATTTAGCTTATGCGACCACTCTTAAACGACTAATACACACTAGCGTTCGCCACTAGTACGGTAGAAGAATTAATGACGGAGAAACGTGTATTGTGGGTTTTTTGAACAAATGCGTTTTTTAGCGAAGGAGTGTACTTTATGATGTGGCTACTTTCACGTAAAATGAGGTACCTTATCAGAAAATTAGTTTTAAATATATATATCAGCCCTAAAAACTTGTAGTTTTACTAATTCGAGGGGGATAATTCTTACCGCTAGTATATATTAACTGGTAACTTCATTCAACAGGGAACTATCTTGCTCGCCTCATGGCTGTAAAAATTTCAAGGACAAGCAAATTAAAATAATATACTTGTATCAGGTATCTCCAACATCCGCAACAAGGTTGAAAAAAAGCAATTCTCATAACCTTGTGTCCATTGGAGATACCTGAAACGAGTATTTTTATTAGCTTGATTGATCTTCAATGGCAACTTAACGTTCCATCTACGATTCAAGTTTTCTGCTTTTGTTTTTCTCATTGGAAAGTACGGTTTATATGTTGGTTTAATTAATTTTAATGTGATTTGAAAACGTAAGCATGATTTGTCATCAAATTAAGGAAAGCTATCCGTTTAAGTCTATATATACGTAAACTATATATATTGATGAAAATGATACTACTTAAATGAAAATATAGAAACCTGACTGGACGACATGAAATCCATATCCCGTTATTCAGCGTGCGGCACTAAGCGAAGAAATCGTCCCTTTTTCAACATTTTCATCATTCAATTGTTTGTGCAATTCCCGCGACGACATTTTAATCACGCGCCGCAAAAACGAATTACATCGTAACGGGGTTGAGCGAACCGTGCTTTTGAAAAACTTTGCAGCAGTAAGCCAGTCGTGGTAATAGCATTATCCCGACCTTTTTTGTAACTAGGTCGAAATATTGCATACCAGAACGCAAAATATGGGTCAGTTTGTCATTATTTTCGAGGGAATATCGCGCGGAAGTGATGCATATAACCGACTAACGAAACGCACCATGTGGTCAGCGCTTCCTTAATTGTTAGTTTCGATGCAGGAGGTGGCCGTAGGGCAGGGCCAGTGCTCGAATTTGAATAGAATGACGAATATTTAAACTGCATATTATTCGAGGCGGTCATTGCGCGTTTCCTGAAAATGGTCATTTTACTTCACAATAGTCACTCTCCAACCGCGGGTTCTCCTACCGCGGGTTCTTCAACCGCGGGTTTTCCAACCGCGGGTTCTCCAACCGTGGTTTTCCGGCTCGCGCCTACATGTATTCAAAACCACTCCAAATACTTCGGTCTGATTACCTACATAAGTGCTCAGCCTGAATTTCGATATAGCAGTCTAATTGAAAAGGGGGTAAATATAATCTAGTACAGAGGTCCCCAACCGGCGGCCCGCGGGCCAAATGCGGTCTGCGCGGCCCGCGAAGCTATGATTATGATTTATAGATAATTTCATATTTTTTCAGTGTAATAATCGTCTCAAAATCTTTTCTAGTGGAACTTTAACACTAGTAAATAATTTATGCTTGATTTTCGCTAATATGAGACCGCAGAATCCATTTTAATGTAAACACTCAACCGGCTTGCCAAAGCTCTCGTGACTTCCAATGCGGCCCTCCGAAGCATTCACAATTACGAATGCGGCCCGCCATATAAAATGGTTGGACTCAAGTGATCTCTAAAATTAGAAATGGGTTGTTGCTAACATTTTAAAATTTAAATTATTTTTTAAATGTTGGATCTCTTTTATGTTAATCCTATAGTTTCGAAGAAACTGAACACCGCAAAAAAGGGGAAATATCACGGACCTGTCAATTTACATTAAATTTAAGTCGTCTCAAATGTGTCCAACAACCTTAATAACCCACAGTTTTCCACACGGCCGTCATCATGGTCAAGCATGTTTTGAAAGCATTATACGTTTTAACGTATGTCTCTCAAGGATCACTCACCCTAACCCCCTTTTTTCCATAAGCCTTGGCCATCTCCAACCTCGGGTTTCTCCAACCGCGGTCAAGCCAGGAACGTATCCACCGCGGTTGGAGATGTTCTACGTATATAAAAATGTAGCGAACGTTCTTGTGTAGTCCCAATTTTGCATAAGAGTAATAAAGCTATTCAAATTATTTTAGGCACTCTTAAGAAAAAGTAAAAAATAACGCATTATGGTCAGGTCATGTCCGTCCGTCCAGTCTCTGAAACTACAGGGTGGGTTTTCATAAAATTTGGTATTAAGGCCTAGAGGGGAAAGAAAATAACAAAATGACACAAATGGCTCACTTGAACAAATAAAGAGTGTCATTTCATTGCTGAGAAAAAATTAGCTTTTCGACAATTCTCGTGAAATATTTGTCATACCAGCAACGTTTTCAAAAAATCTGATGTGGCCACCACATGACTTATATATATATATATAAGTCATGTGGTGACCACATATATATATAGTAATATTTCTGTAATAGCTTACATGATAATAAATATTTTAATGAACTGCGAGAAATTTTAAACACTTTACGAAGAACTCAAACCATAGCCTTCTGATATTGGATATAGCCAGGAAGCTCCAACAATTAAGAAAATAAAAAGAAGCTTTAAGCTTGATTCACACTAAACAGCACAGTCACGGTGAAAAGTGAAAAGAAATGAATAAATCACGACGAGGGAATCATCGTGAACGTAAAGCTTATATTTCTACTATTTAGCAAAAGTGAGGCATGATTTATATGTTTTCATTGTTTTATTAATTACAACAGATTAGAATCGTTAAATCAAAAATTCAACAGATATGCATTTTGACAGTGAAAAAAAGTCGAATTCAAGGTTCTGAAGGGCCCGAAAAGTGGTTTTATCAATTCCGTCTGTGTCATTTGTGCGCGGTTGTATGGGCTAATCTGTTAAACAGAATTTGTTGGAACCTCGCATTTAAATAGCGCATTACAAGTAAAAGAAGCGAAATTGTAAAAAAGCATAAATGAGAGCACATAATTTCTATCGGTTTTCAAAAAATGTCGATTCTACTCAAATAGCTAAAAGGAATTTGATTAAAATTAGGGCATTCAATGGAAATTGACGTCTTAAACTATACTAGATGGTCAGTCATGCATCAAAAATGACCGCCAGCACGCTGGTCAGTTGCATCATAAGAACGAGTACTAAGCGCATCTACCACCAAGCTAATCTTACTCACAGTATTTTTGCTAGGAGACAATTGCGAGAAAATATTTCCCTCGCGTGAATACATATTTAAGCTGTTACATTATTGTATCGATTATAAGTGTAGAAACTGGAGAAAACTTGGGCGATGTACGTTTCACCCGATTCCTTGAGAATGCAATTCAGTTACTTCACATTCCAAATCAATTTTTATTACAAATTCTTCCAGAAAGATCTCTTCGAATTTTTTTGCGTCGTCTCTGTTGAGGAGTTGTTACGAAAAACAATTGTTTTCATTACCTTCATGAGCGTAAAAGTCCCTATATTCTCGAACAGTTTTTCATCGAATCGGTCAGACATAAAAGGAAGCCTATTTGATGCCTCTTTCACACGATTGTCTCCCCGTGATCGATAATTTTGGAAATGCTATGCCACCTGACGAGACTCTTGCGCGCAATACACCGTAAAAATTGGATGCTTTAGTTTACGCCCTGCAGCCGTAAGGGCATCTTGCCTCCATTTTAATTGAATGACAGGAAAGAGGTTCGAAGAAGGCACATACACCTGAGAAGACTTTCGGAAAGAAATATCCTGGACGACAAGAAATAGGCTCGGGCGCCCACTAAAAAAAATAGAAGCATAAAAATCGTTATGGGCCGGCAGAGAAGAAATAAAAGTATATGAGAGGAAGAAATGGAGGATGAGGAGACGGTATGACCTTGGGGGAAATGTAGGGGAGAAAGAAATAGGAGTCCCATATGTATATAATATCAGTCTTGTCACGGAACTGGAACAGCCGAAATCGATTTCCTGGCAGGTCTAACGTTGGGAAGAACTTGGATTGAGAAGGGGCGAAAATAGAAGGATTTTTGGGTATGGTTGTCGTAAAGAAGACAGAGAGAGGTGAAGAGGGAAAGGATGGAATTTCAAAGGAGGGTTGGAGGACGAATATAGGCGAGAAGAGTGGGAATAGGACAGTCGGAAAGTGAGAAAGTAACCGTTGGATGCATAGGGAGAAATCTATTTATCTTCTTTCAAGTATATATATATATATATATATATATATATATATATATATATATATATTAACTAAAGGAAAAGAAAAGGTAGTGATGAGGGTGGCAACAAGGTGTTGAGGGAAGCCCAGCGGACACTTACCAAGTTGAGGATATTATATATATATATATATATATAATATATGTGTGTGTGTGTGTGTGTGTGTGTGCGCGCGCGCGCGTGTGTGTGTGTGTGCGCGCGCGTGTGTGTGCGTGTGTGTGTGTATGTACGTACGTATGTATGTATGTATGTATGTGTGTGCGTGTGTGTGTGTATTTATTTATAATCCTGCCCCTTCTTTGCAAGAGGGGAATGTCCCGTCTCAGAAGACGTGTCTTCTTCTTCTCGTAAAGAATTCCACTTTTTTCTCATACGAAGCGTTCTTTTTTCGCACTTATACATATTTTATCTCGTGGCATTTCTCTTTTGTTTTATGGCGTTGTTTTATATATTTATTTTTTTACTCTCCCCCATTCCCTGTCCAATAAACGCGGACATCCTGTTGTGTCACTTTTCCGCCTCTGTCATTTTATTTATTTTTTATCCGTTATTCATATTCATTGTCACGTGAGTTATTTTCATACTCCTTATATCTGTAGTTTTATTTCAGTTTCTTGTTCTTTCCACCTATCGCGTGTTATTACCCGATTTTCTCTGATTTCTTTTCTCGTTGATCGACGTTTTTTGTTTATTTCCTCGTCCGTCCGGTCGTTTTCGTCCTCTGCGACGTTTGTTATTAATATTTTTAATTGAAACTACTTTTCCTTTTCACTTCCTTTCCTCGTGTGCATAATTTACTGCGTAAGTCTTTCTTTCATCTCATTCGAGAGTATGTTTTTCCGTAGGTGTCTTTTGCGAAAATTCTTCAATCCATCATCCGTTAATGGAGAATCGTCAATTATGAATGAATTTCTTTTAACACTGTCCTTTTTTGGCGGAAATTCAATCGGCTTTTACCGGACGAATTTCGTCAACTTTTTTGTCAAATGTGCAATTCCGCTAAGTCCTTTTATTCCATCTGCCCACCCTTATTTTTTTAATAAAAGCACTACAACGCCATTTATATTCTCTTTCGTAGAATTCTAAATTTCTTGCATATTATTTTAACCATTCAAATACGTTAATATAACAAACCGAACCTTTTTCTGAGGCCCTCATAATTTGTTCATCCTGCACTTTACTCAAAATATTTTACTCCCTTATTCTAGTGGATTTTCTAAAATAATTTTTTTAATAATCACCTTACTTTGGATTTTCCTTTACTATTTTTTAAATGATTAGTTTATATCTCTTGCCTTTTCTTTCAGTTCTATTTTCTGGTTCATGTTCATTAATCTCATCTATGTATATTATAAAATGTGTTTATTTATAGTAGTTGGACGGTACTGTAAAAATTATATTTATTGCATAGACTCGTAAATTACCATTTGTAAGAGGTTATATCTAAGTTAAAAATGGCTATAGGTTACATCAGATTCATGCAGTGTTTTGTCTTTCCGTGATCCTAACTGTAAAATTTATTCCCGGTCCCAAAAATCACGATTTCTGAATGTTCCATTGAAATCATGTGATCCCAGGCGATAACCTATCCCTATAAGGGATTCGGTCTTTTACGATTCTTGCATTATTAGGTCGACCTCATGTGTTTTTCGGTGAATGTGTGTGCTTGTTATCAATATATAGCTATGATTAAACAATTTCATTTTCTTCTTTTTTGCGTCTTCCAATATCCGCCATATTTTTGTCTATCTTATATGCGTATTCTCGAAAGAAATGAATTATAAATTCACGCGAGACTTCAACCTGTTCCTTTCTCTTTAGATTCTCCGAATCTACGTATGTACCATTTTTCCAAGACGGTATGCGCATATCAAGCGAATGGCGATTGTGACGTGACTAGTCTTCCGTATGAGCCGAGGACTTTAGTATTGCTCTGAGGATTTTTATATGAGCCTTTTAGTGATGCGGAATTCGCAACACACTCTTGGCCAGCGTAAACAGCGAAGCTTTCCCTTTTCATTATTAACGATTCGGATGCTATACATTGCGTCTTTTAATAATTAATGATTCAGAAACTGTAGCCTGCGTCTTTTATTTCCATATTTATGCATAACTTCGTGTGTTTATCCACTGCTTTACCATTTCCGTCAGGTCGCTCGGCCCGTATGATTGTGTGGCTTGAGGAGACCGCGCAAATTAAGTGTTCCGTCCTTCGGAAGGGACGTTAAGCTGTTGGCCCACTCGGTGTTCTTCGTTAAGAGTAGGCTAATGCCGGCACCGGGTTTCCCTCCTCCCTTGTGATTGTGTTCGGTGCAGAAAGAGTTATGGCTATAATAATCCAAGAGGTTGATTAGCTATAAATACACACACATACACACACCATCATCCTCTCTTAATATCTCACATTTATTTCAATCTCTCTATTTGTCTTCAAAGTCGTCATTAGCTTATTTTCGTCTGTCTCCGAGGTTTCATTTCTTTCCATATTATTACCTTTAATATATGTTTCTCGGATTTCTCCTCTCATATACATACATACATACAAACACACACACACATACACATACACACACACATATATATATAATTGTAATCGAGAAAATATTCGATATACGTTTTAGGAGTCCCCGAGTCCATAAAATTGGTTTTCGTTATGCCATCTGCCTCCAAAAAACTTGTTCATGTGATCATTCTGACTTTCCGTCTGTCTGTGGACAACTAACTTTTTTGTTTCAAAAGATATTGATGCAATTTGACAATTAGGTCATAGATTTTCCGCCAAGTGACGTCAAGGTCAGAAAGTTCATAACTTTGAAATGTTATTGTAGCCGTAATACTGAAGCCAGAAGAGTGAACCTTTCACGGATGGATCTACATACATTCCAACGATGCGGGTTACCCTCTCCGTAAGTTGAGAGGAAAACAAGAACCCTGAAAGTTTTCAAGAATGCTTGCTTCCATATCTTGCTTCAGAAAGTATTACTTCTTTTTTTGTTTTTCATATAATAGGAGCATTTGTAAAAATTTGTTTTCCTTCGTGCCATTCCGCAATTCTCTTTCTTTACAGTTGTAACTTCTTTTCATTTGCCCAGGAGTTTATAGTTGCATCTCTCTCAATTGGGATATTTGTCAGTTTTCTACCATAATTTTCTTCTTTTCATATTTTCACCATTCGTTGATATCCCCATGCCAATTTATTCACACTTTTCCAGTTATTCTGGTATCCGTTTCTCCATCGCTTCTTTGCTTCGGAGTTGCGTCTTAAATTGTCCCAAATGTCCACCCCAACACTGACCTAGTTGGCGCATCAACTGCTTTAACTGTATCAATGCCATTAATTAATCTCTGAAAGAGCAATAAACCGGTGAGTTTCAAAACCTTTACTATCCAAACACATGATTCAACATGAACAGTGAGCTTGGCACTGGATACCACCGCGGGCCATCAAACGAAACTTTCACGAAACAATTGGACCAACTTTGCCATCGTTTCCTCCAAGGCTCGAAAGTTCACCTATTTTTAAGAAACGCGGGCAATTTTTAACTCGACATTCGTTAATCCACAACGGCGCCGCGGTGTGTTTCGCCGCCTAGATCTCCTCTCCATTCCCACGAAACTCTTCGAACGCTCCTCGCATCAGATCTTCTTTATAACGTCTCCCTCCGCTGCGACATTCCCAATTGTTATATCCGAACGACGTCTTCTTTTCCCCCATTTCGCTTCGAGATCACGATTCCATTTTCAACCCGATGCTCATTTTCTGTCTCGATTATTTTGCACTTCCTATGACTCTCCTATCTTTGCCTCTTCCATCTCGCTCTCGAATAATCAGCTTTCATCTCTCCTCCTCCTCCCTCTCCTGACCACCTTCTCTTCTTCCCTTTCCGCCCGTTAGAATTCCCTCCCAGAACTTTTACTCCCATTCTATCACTCCCTTCCTTCGTCTCCCGCAGCGCCTCTTATCTATCTCATAAAATCTTTACTATTTCCCATTCCGATCTTTCTTCAACCCCTTTCTCTCCCCCTCTAACCATTTCCTTTCTCCATCGGCGATTTTTTTTTAAACCTTCCCATTCTCCTTCACTCCTTTCGTCCCGTGGCACACCCTTGTTCCCGCGGAAATGGAAGCTAAAGATCCTGGAGGGTTTTTATTTTTTTCCTCCTCGATTTTCCGCGGGAAGTGGTGGCCAAGGAATCTTTTTAAGTGTCCCATCTCATTATGTCCTATGGAAGCCGCGGGGCGAATGAAAAACACGTTTTTGTGGGTTATTATTTCATTACGATTTTATTACGGGTTTTCGTTGGGATTTCGTTTTCTCGCTTTGCTAAAGATTGTCGGGAAGACGTATCTGTAACTTCCTGAAGCTTGATACGGATTTCTGATTGTTTCCGAGATTGTTACTGAATTTTTGATCTTATAATTTTTGGAATAGATAAATCGTTTGACATTTTTACATTTGGAGCGGCAGATAATTGATTTATTATGAGTAATTAGAGGTTATGTTTCGACATGACGATATTGATTATTCTCCGGCAATACGTGATGTTTTATAAACAAAATGAAATATTTTGTTAATTATATAAAACGACAACTATATTTTGATGAGTAATTACAATGATAATTGCATGAAGGATGTTCATGAATCCAGAATCAGGCATGCATTTGGCGTTCGAATTAGCTAATTAAAAGTATGTATGTATATAATTTCTTTCATAACATACCAAAACATAATAGTTCCAAGTTTAAATTAATGCACATATTTAGCTATATTTCAATGTAGTAAAATTATTAGTTTAATGATAACTATTCAAATATTCATTCACTTAAACAGAGCTTTTAAGTTTTTTCATGAATATCACAATCATTATGAGTTCTTTACCTTGTAGTAGCCTTTTGGCTCACCAAGCATAATCTTTCCCGTATAAGATCTTACAATTTTATCCTTCCTCTCTCTTCTAACACAATATATGTATACGCGTCCTTGTAAATCAAATATGGAAAATTATAAAAAAATTGGCTATATCAAAGTTTATAATCCCGCACATAACAAAACTTATGATAACGTTAAACGCTCATTTGAAAGATTACTTGGAAACAGAAAACGTGGGAGTCATAGATGTGCTTCAAAACATATGAAAATATTCAACTATTTCCCTCATTCATTTATTTCAGGGCAGATAACAAAAAGAGTTCACAATTATTTTATTTTGATTTTCTTAACCTTAGGATTTAACCTACAGTAACACTGTTTTTAATATATCCGTTTTGTATTCATAAATATATTAAAATATCAGAAGCTTATGCTTCACTATGCATTATCAATGTCAGATTAAACCTACTTTTCTCATTCTTTCTTCATTGTATTTTTCAAACATCCAATATTTACCGACTCACAGATAAATAATTATTGTCGTTTGTAGCTTAATAAATGCATCCATGATTCCCCTAATTATTGCATGGAATACAAATGTGAAATTATATTATGAAGCAGACACACAAATGCGATGCGATACGCACACACAAACGCCGCCATAAAATTAGCCTGCTTTCGCAACGGAATACATTATTTCCGACATCAAAGAATAACGGAGACGGAATTGCCTGATCACATAAAAGGAAACGCTGGCCCCGGACTAGCAAAATAATATAAATATCGGGGAGCATAATAACCCCGGAACAGAAAATGTCAATCTTCGGAAAAAATGACGATGTAACCCTTGCTTCGCCTTTCCGCTCTTCCCCCTCAAATTAATCCCCACCTTTCGTATAAACCCCCACTCCTCCCTCCTTCCTTCCTGCCCTTTTCTCCCAGAGCAGATACATTGGCCAGGGTATTTTTTATTGAAAGATCAAGAGATTTTATTTGGGATGCGGATAAAAATTTGGATTGATATGGAAGGTGAGATAGGGAAATAGAGTTCAAGGGAAACGAGAGAAAAGAGTGGGTGGGTGGAAGGGAGAAGATGGTAGGTGGAGGGGATTTGATTTGTTTATTCCACTCTGGGACATGTCCTCTAAGAGCGCTTGGAGTACAACTATGCGAAAAGTCTCGTAACCTTACATAGAATCATAAAATCATGACAGACAATATGGACGTCTCTCCTGAGGTTGAAAATGAATGACTCAGGAATTCATTGAGCGCTGGAGCTTGATGTCGAGCTGATAAGTGAGAATACAAGGCAACAGTAGTCGAAGTGGGGGAAGATTAAGGTGGATATAAGAAATCTACGGGTATGTAGAGGTAACAAGTTCCTATTTATTTTCATCTGGTTTAAAATTTTGTTTATTTTATTCGAAATGTCAAATACCTCATTTTGCCAGGACAATTTTCCATTCATTGTAATTCCTAGGTTTTACGACAGTATTGGAAAAGGGAATAGCAGTAGTTCCAAGCATAACCTTAGAAATCGTGTTTAAATCAAAGGAATCTATTAGATTTGAACTACCGATAATGACAGCTTTGGTTTTGAGCAGTTTAAAATAAATGAAGTTATTGACCCAATTTGAGCTAGCAGAGACGTCTTCATTGATTTTTGAGATAGCATCCAGAAGATCCCGAGGATGACATTGCCAGTAGATTAGTAAGTCATCAGCGTACAGCATATATTTACAATGTTTTATGTTTTCTGCAAGGTCAAGTAGGTATGTTGAAAAAATAAGGGGGTCAAGAACAACCTTGGTGAACCCCACAGGGAACTGAGATCCAGTTTGACATGTTTCCATTAGAGACATTGACTGCTTGGCGACGACCATCCAAATATGAATGGCACCAGTTTAATACGGAACAGAAAAATTTAGATTTTTCATCTTAAGTATCAGGCGAGCGTGATTAACACGGTCAAAAGCCTTACTAAAGTCAAAGAGTACTAATATGGTTACAATTCGCTTATCGAGCACATCTTATATTACCAGTGAATTTTACGAGAGCAGACTGAGTACTGAAATCCTTACAGAACCCAGATTGAAAAGGATCATATTTCCCGCTCTTCGAAAGATCGGTAGTTTTCTGATGAACTGTACGTTCCAAAACTTTGGAAATAGCACATAAAATGGAAAATGGACGGTAATCTGAAGGAGAGGAAGGCCTTTTCACATTTTTGATGGGTAGAACTAGCAACGATTTCCAGATAGAGGGGATGAGAGATGGGTAAGGGGTGATGAGAAAGAGGGACAAAGGGGGAGAGAAGGAGGGATAGAGAGAGAGAAAAGGAATGAGAGAGGGTTTGAAGGCGCAAAAAGTGATGAAAAGTGAATGATAGTATAGGAGAATTGGAGGGTGAGAGGGATCCAGACAGGGAAAGGGGGTGAAAGGGGTGTGTGAGAGAAAGGCGGGGTGAGAGAGGGGATTGAGGGAGAGGGGGTGAGTGAGTGGGTTGAGAGAGAGTGGGTGAAATAGGGGGGTGAAAGATATGGAATGAAAGAGGGAGATGAGGGAGAGGGGATAAAAGAGGGGGTGAGAGGGAGGAGATGAAAGAGGGGAGAGGGGATGAAAGAGTGGGATGAGAGAGGGGTTGAGAGAGAGGGATGAGAGACGGGCTGAGAGAGAGGGGGTAAGAGGATGAGATGAAGGAGGTGGGTGACAGAGGGATGAGAGATAGATAGATAGATAGATAATCGTCTTTATTCGGGCGAAATTTAGACCAGAAGGTCCATTCTTACATTTAACCCTTCGTCAATATAATAAACACAAGAAAATGAATAAAATAAGGTATAACAAAATACATTATGTACCTAAATCATACTAATTAAAAAGATAAAATTGAATACAGATTTGTGTTTGTGGGGAAAATCTAGGTAAAAACAGACATGTCCTCCCTAGCAAAACCCACGCAGGAAAACACCCACTAAGAAGGGGGGTGTGAAAAACCTGCGAAAACCCTAGATAGTGTAATTATGGTAATACAAAACTACAACATTAAATAGGAAGGAGTATGTACAGTGGGAGAGTTCGTATATACAGCGTAATTATATACCGTCATAAAGAGGGGGGGTAAGAGAGAGGGGATAGAGTGGAGTGAGAGAGAGGAAGTGATAGAGGGGCTTGAGAGGGAGAGAGAGGGTGATAGAGAAATATGAAAAACAAAAAATATATCACCCATAATCCCAAAATCCCGATCAACAAATAATAAGAGATTTCTAATTATTTTAATAAGATAAGTATATTAGCATTTAAAACAATTATTGTGTTACTGCATCATTATATAGCATATCATTAGGTTGTTTAAAAATATTTTATATTGTGTCGGTTTATTTATCAAACAGATTGGGAGAGAATGTGTGAGAGAGAGAAGAAGAAAGAATGAGAGGAAGAGAGAACAGGAGATAAGAGTTAGGTTGTGTGATATGGAGGATAAGAGCACAAATGACTGGGAGTAAGAGGGAGGGTGACATAAGAAGAGGGGGAGAGAGAGAGAGAAGGAGGGTGGAAAAATGAATGGGAGATATTGAGAGTGAGAAAAGACGAGTAAAGCCGGCTCCAGACATTCGTCGAGTGTCGACCCACGAACATTCGTCACTCGCCAGATATCTTGTAGTGTGGATGGAACAACGAATACCGATGTTCGTCAGCCGGCGAGCCACGATTATCTCCCGTCGAGAGTCGGTAAATGAGCACGAGTCTGAGGGACGAATATTCGGCAAGCCGCGATATTTTAAACCTCTCCAAACAATCGTTATTCGCCGAATGACAAATGTCTCTCCGCATTGATGCCAGATCTTGAGAATTTTCTGTACTCGCGGAAAATTTCATGGGGTTCCGGCAGTGAGAACTGACAACAGCTATGAAAAGGTTAGGATAGTGGTGGGGTTAGGACCGACCCGAGCTACGGGCGAGCTGGGCGGCTGCCCGGAGCGCAAATGTTTTGGCGGCTCTATCCCGATCATTTATCTATGCAATACTTGCAAGTGAATACATGTTGGATAGAAATATACGAGTATATCAAAGAACAGTCTAGAATCTTGATGGCATTTTTTTTTTAACTTTTCATTATGAATAATTTTTACGGAGCGTTAGAATAATTAAGAAGTACTCTGTAAATATCTCAACAAAAATTAACGGAGGTGGCCTCTGGAGTGCTCATTCGCCCGGAGCGTCAAAGTTCATCGGGTCGCCTCTGGGTGGGGTGGGGGTAGTCAAGGTGACGACATTCCGCGCTGTTCGTTTTGAATGCGGCAGCGCTGTTCGAACATTTACATATTTTCCCGTGAGTCAACAGGAATATTCGATATTCGGCGAGTGACTATTAGTGTGGAGGCAGCTGTAAGTGGCGAGAAAAATATTTACTCGTCACTCGGCAAGGTATCACGAATATTCGGCACTCGGCGAACAGCGAATGTCTGCAGCCGTCTTATGAGAGAGGAAGCTGAAGGAAAGGGGGAGAGGTTTTGTAGAGAGAAAGAGAGAAAAGTTGGGAGGACAAGGGAGTGAGAGGATTCCCTCTTCTAAATTCCCCCACTCCTCTCTCTAGGATTTTTTTCAGACGATTGATTGATTTTTGTATTCGGTCCCACGACTCTTTCCTTCCCTCACGCCCCTCCCTCCTTTTCCCACACCAGATTTATTTTTCTTTCTCCCTTCCGCGATTGATGTAGGCAAAACAAAAGAAGGGGATACAAGAAGCACGGAAGGAGGGACGGGGAAGAGGATGAGTTGAACGAGAGAGAGAGAGGGAAAGAGGATGATACGGTCATGATGTTTCTCTCCGTCCCGAAACCTTTTGAAGGCAAGCGGTCGAGAGGAAGTGAAAGTTTGAGGAAAGTGGGAAACGGAGGGGGAGAAAGATCGAAAGAGGACCGGCTCAGGGAGCTCGAATTGTGCTTTTTTATCATCCTGTTTGTCATTCTTTTGTTTGATCTCCTTTTGTCGCTTCGTAGTTCCATCGACCTTAAACGTCCGATATTTATTTATTTGGGCTATTTAACCGGCAGAAATAAGAGACGGAATACGGAAAGGAGAAATAAAGGTAGGAAAAAGAGGTAAAGATTAAAAAAAGAGATGAGAGGAATAGATGTATAGGTTTGGTACGATTTGCGAGACTAAGCTTGAAAATAGTTGGATTTACGGAATCTTATCTGGTACTCTTATTTTACGATGTCGTAAAAAAAGTGACCGCTGACTGCGAGGTTTTTTTTCGAATACGTTCCTCGAAGTGATTTAGCTGTCCTAAAAATACCAATTTTTCCCATTAATTTCGAATCGATTTTAGTTTTAGTCGCTGGATTTTTCCCTTTCCTTTTTGAAAGATTCGATAAAAAGAGGTATCTTTCTTTGCGGATATTTACGATAAAAATCTTTGCCAATATTTTCATTTTTAAAACGCTATATTGCGTCATTCAAGAGTAGGAGACAGGGTTGATGATTCGGCTTTTGTAATGTAGCATTGATATATATATATATATTTATTTATTTGGCATGAATTTTAGTTCACCTTGTAATAATGTTTCAAACACTTGGACATTTTTAGCTTTCACTGGAGGAATATTGTGCTCCCCTTATGGCAGAAAATAAAGCACCTAAGTATAAAAAATTGAAATATTATGTACTTACAAATCTCCAATAGACATAACAAGATTATGAAAAACCAAATGATAGATTCTGAAAAGAATCTACTTTCAGTGAATCAACAATGGAAACGGCTGCTTTGTTGAAGAAATGCATATCTTAAACATATTTAAGACAACCAGAGGTATCTAAGTAAACCATTTAATTTTTCAATTATGGATATTTCAGCGCTTATTCTTGAACTTAATTTTTTTACTGAAATGTAATGGAGTTCGTTAAGCTGTTTTACAGTATTTATAGTAATAATAGACCGATACAAGCACTCTTAATTATAAATGGTCTTTCGCCGACTCTTCAAACGTTAATAAAGAATATACATTGAAAATATTCTTTAACATAACTTCGAGATCTCATTATAGGTTAATCAGTAGATGCCTTTGTGTTTTATGTGTCACTGGCTATTTTGCTCATGTTGATTCCGCATAAGATATATATATATATATATATATATATATATATATATATATATATATATATATATATATATATATTTATTTATTTATTTATTTATTTATTTATATCCCTTCGCCTTTCTCTTTAAGTATGAATCATGTTCATATAGGACAATATTGTCACAGATTTGTAATATCCGTGAAAGTTTATCTTGAGTGATATTGGAGATTTTAAGATAAAATGCGGAAAGAGAGTTTTTAATATCAAAATGGAAGCTCTTATAAATAGGAGAGCATGGTAAACAATTCACGACGTGCATTTGAAAGCAAAATGACATTGTTTTCGGTTCATTTTTCTTATCTAAATCACGCGCAGAGAAAGGGATGAAACCCATTATCGATATTTAATTATGCAAATTCCCCATCTTATGTTCCGACCTAGATATCTTTTGTATCTTATTCTTTTGTTTTATTTTAGTTTTTATTACTGATAAAAAATCCTTTTGGTTTTTAAGTGGCTGGACCCCCATACCAAAGACGATAAAAGGAAAAAATAGATATTTTAAAAGCATTAAATACCTTTTTGCGGTGTTCTCTGAAAATTGTCAATTTTCGAAGATTAAAATTACCCAGATAATCAGTGACGGATATGCTGTTGCTTATTACTCATAAGACGTAAATGACTAAGTTTTTCAGCCTGAATGATAACATGATTTATATTATGAATCTTATATGTCACGATAACAGATTGATATAAAAAATATGTATTTTAAAACTTAAGTAACTGGGTTTCAATGAAACTATAAAAATATATGTATTACAAGTAATTGGTGGTTGCATTCTTTCAAGCATTTCATCTAACCCTGATAAACATATTATTTTTCAATGAGATATATCATTATTATAAATATATTTTTAATTCAAAAGCTTTCGTCCCATTTACTCCATTTTTGTTCTTCACTTATGGAACAATATTTGCAAATGAAAATTTGCAATTTTAATAATATTATAATTTTTCGCGTGTGGTGCCTTAATGCCTCACTTTTTGCTACGTTGTAACTCGCTATCGTTTTTCTACTTCGCTGTCCATAATACTTGGTCCTAAGTTGTCTTATTCAATGTTTTCCCCATCTTCCAGTTATATTTTTGCCGATCCTTCCCGCTTGCTATATAGTTCCTTAATGTATTCTTCTCATACGAGTGCTTCATCCTTTTTTTCTGAGATTATCTTCCCATCCGTATTCATAATTCCTTTACCACCAATTCCATTCGACTTCTTATCTTCTAATTCCAGTGCCCTAGCGTACATCATATCGTACCGTCCTAACTTCTCAATTTTTTTGTATTTCCATTTTTCTTTTTTCCAATTTTCCCCAGCTTTATCTGTTACTCTTCTCAACTCATTGTTCATACGTCTATGTTTGGCTCTCCCTTCTTCACTGTTAACGTTTTTCCATTTTCGTCTCTTACTCCTCTACCGATATTTACTCCGCAGGTGTTCGCAATCTCCAACCTGACCTTTAAAACTTGATTCACATATAGATTCCTGATCAGTCTCCTGTCTTTCCAGTCTACACATATATCCTTTAATATCTACATCAACATTACCCAATATACTCTATCAAAGGCCTTTTGCCAGTCTACGAAACATACTCAGATATCTTGACTGCACTCTATTGCCCTTACTGATATGATTCCAACTACCCCTATAGAATCTTTAATTCCTCGACCCTTTCCGAAACCGAATTGATATTCCCCTAGTATTTTTCTGTCTTATATTACAGACTTTTATTAAGAATCCTCGGGATGATCTTCGAAGTATGTGAAAGAAGGCTAATCGTTCAGTAGTCTTTACACTGCATTGCCTTTGGCTTCTTCTTTAGAGGGATCATTGTTACCTACTTCTAGGAAATCCCGAGGCCACACTCCCGTGTCGTAAATCTTATTAATTAATTTGGTGATCGCTTTTAGTCCTTCTGATCCCATGACTTAAATACCTCAGCTGGTATTCCATCGCTGCCTGAGGCTTACCCTTTCTTTAGTTCCACTATCGCTTTTTCTACTTCGCTCTCCATAATACTTTTTCCGAAGTTGTCTTTTTCAATGTTTTCCTCATCTTCCAGTTCAATTTTTACCATTTCTGCCTGCTTGCTGTATAGTTCCTTAGTATATTCTTCCCATACCTGTGCTACATCCTCTGCTTCCCATCCGTATTCGTAATTCCAATGCCACGAATTCATTCGACTTCTTATCTTCTATTTCCAATGCCCTAGCGTACAGCATATCGTACCGTCCTAACTTCTCCATTTGTTGTATTTCATCATATTTTTCTTTTATCCAGTTTTCTCTAGCTTTATCTGTTGCCCTTCTCAAATCATTGTTTATACGTCTATAGTTGACTCTACCTTTTTCACTGTTATCGTTTTTCCATTTTCGTCTCTCATCCATTTTATCCAGCATTTCCTTAGTGATCCATGGTTTTCTGATTATGTTCTCGTCTTCCAATCTCTTTATCCAAGGTATCTTTGATAACGGTTTTAATTTCTTCATATTCTATATCCACGGTCTTTGGTTTGTTTTCCAAATTTCATAGGCGATCTTCCAACTTCATGCAGACTACATCCTGTCTTTCTTTCAGTTTTTCTACGTCCCAAGTCTGTCTTTCTCTTCTCGTTTTTCTTATTTGTTTGAGCTTTGTACTTACGTCAACTATTAGAAGGCTGTCATCTGAATCAATATCTGCTCCTGGTAATACCTTGGAGGTCTTTATGCTGTTCCTAAATCTTTGTTTTACTAGAATGTAATCTATTTGGCCTCTCATTCCATCTCCGGGGCTTTTCCATGTGTATAACCTTCGTTAAGGTTTTTGAACCATGTTTTAGTCACTACATTCATGCAGAATTCTACCAGTTTTTCCCCTCCTCGGTTTCTCTTCCCAAGTCCATATTGCCCGACAACATTTTCTTCCTGTCCTTCTCCGACTATGCTGTTCCAATCTCCCATTATTATGCAGTTTACCTTTCATCTTCCTTCTTTGTCGTAAAGTCATTAATATGTTAATGAATCTCCTCGATTTCTTCATCTTCATGTGCTGACTTTGGCATATATACCTGGATTTTCAGCATGTCTGCTGGGACTGCTTTTAGCTTTATTGCCATCAGTCTATCGTTCGTTGCTATTATCTTTGTCACGCTATGGGGGACTATTTTACCTCCGCATTGTTTTATCTTGAGAGAACTCATATTGTCCAATCATATAATCATTACTAGAGATTGTAATGTGGTAGTTTCCCTCTTTCTTTCCACATCGCATCACTGTAGCCGCTCACATCGTCCCGATCACTCCTACAGCTGTATTGGATATAGACCCAGCCAACATTATTCGTCTCTATACCATATTGACATTACTGCTGCATACCGCCGGGCACCGATGATAGTTTCTTTTAATAAAACCTCCATTTGCGGGGTTTGAACCCTGGAACTTTGTAATGGGAAGCCGACACCCTAACCACTATACCACCAGTGCATTATATATATATATATATATATATATATATATATATATATATATATATATATATATATATATTCTCTTTCGCTGAAGAAGGGCATAGGCCCGATAAGCTTGCGTGTTTTTTTGTATTCGTGTGTTTTACGTGTCTCTTCGACGCCCCCAGCAGCCTGCCAACCTGTGTCATACTTATTTCCCTATATTTTTTATCCAAATACGCACTAAAGGCATGGCTGAGGATACAATAATCTTAACACAAAATATCCTAATTTTTCCATAAATTTAATGTATATGGTATTGTCTTAATGATGATTAATCTTATTGCTCATGCAGGGTGATCTGAGTGCCGAAACTTGAATAACGAAAACTTGCCAGAGAATTTGGAAATGGCGAATAGTTTCCTTAATTTCACGGAAAATTTTACATATTCAGCTATTACACATGGAATTTATGATCTAATACATATAGGCTCTACGTGGCTGAAGTGATGGTACTTTGGAGATTGCGTTAGTTGATTTACGAGTTTGATCTTGGTATATGGTGATTTTTTTGCGCTTGCAGTATTCAAGCACCGACAACTCGTGTGTGTGTGTATATATATATATATATATATGTATATATATCGATAAAGAATGAGGGCACATGAAAATGTATTTTGATATTTCGAGATTAGTAAAGGTTAGGTTCGTAAGCAGAAATATGCACAACGACGACGAATAAATTTGTGATTTTTGGCACGGCTCTTCGAGCAAAACTTGGCAAATTCGCCGCTAGTTTTGGACGAAACGTACTTTAACGTGCGCCAAAATATATGGCCAGGAAAAAATGAAATAGCTCAGCACCTCGTAACTCTTTACCTTGTCCCATTTCCGCCGGACGCGTATATTACATTCAATGCGCCGTTGTACATAACACATATCATACACGCTCTCGTAGAATACACCTCACTCATCCTTTTGTTTCGAGGTCGCCACGGAGTTAATATATCCGTAAAGTTTACGCTTTTGTGAAAAACCAACCAAACGATATACGCGCTTGCATCCCGCCAACTCTGGCGTATGAACTAATTGTCTTACATCCGACACGAGCTGTACACGGGAGGCTCTCGCGCAGTTGGGCAACTCCGGCCCCAAAATTTCCCTGTCAAAAACCATCACGGGCCGATGGCCACTTTCAGAGAAGCCGTACCCGGAGTTATGTGTTATCTCCACCCTTTTATTTGCCTGAAAAAAGCCCATACATGCGTGAGCTCCAACGCTTCTGCCACGAAAATTCCGTAATATTTCTCGTCAGGGGACTGGTTTTATACGCTTCACGATGCAACCGCTAGGCGGCGTCTGATCGGATATCCAGCAGTTGTTAAAATTTTTCCTCGTATCTTGCAGGTAAGGTTTGATGGATGGACTTTCTTATTATTTTACGCATTAAAATCAAACGCGAAGTTGAAAAGGAAACATCCCGCTGTGATTTAAATCTCGGAAATTCTGACTTTTCTGTTCACCGCTCTAAAATGTCTACACTGTATTATGCGTCTCACAATGCACAGATAGGTGTATTATGTTAAGTCCGGTGAATTATTTTGTGTGTTATGGATATCATCTTTCCTCTCCATGCACTCGCCACGGTCTTATTCGTCTATTTATTTCTTGCCCGCCGTCCGGTCGCTTTTTTCTATATTTTTTTATACGCAGCTTTAGCAACATTATCACCCATATTCTTACCATTATTTTCGTTCGCTCTTCTCGTTTAATCGCTCTATCTCCTCCCATTCCGCCCCTCCCTTTTCATTAATACCAAGGGAATAACGCAATGCAACCGTGTTTATCGAAGCCTTTTTTTACCATTAATTCATTTTCCATTGTAACAGAAAAGAGTATTAATTAATTTGAACTATTTCTATGCTTGAATTACTAGTTATAGGAATAAATACACGATTTATTCGGGATTCATTATTTTTACAGAACGACTTTTACGGTGTTTTAAATATATATTAATAAATTAAAGTCAAGTATGAGAAGTTGATCTAAAACCCAGTAAAGAAAAATTTATCTAACTTTAAAGCATTTTTATAAATAGATGAATTAATATTTTAGAATATAAAACACCGTTAAAAGAATGTTTTTTTTGTTTAAAGTATATTTCAAAATAAATTCAAATTTTATATATGCGCAAAAACTAAAAAGAATCAGTGCATCAATATTTAATATCTTAATGAGTCTCGGGAGTTTTTTCATCTTCAAATATTTTGTCCTACCTAAGTTAACGTCATATGTATATAATACTAAAACTGGTAGCATTATAATTTATATACCTTTAGGATAGAGTAACGTTTGAAACTACTCCGTAACTTAATTCCTTGTACAGTGTCACATATTCCTCCTATCCAACTTAATTACAACATAAGATAAGGCTAGGAGAATCTATAGATAGCTGTATGTATCGTAATCTTAAGACGAAGGCATTAAAGGCATTAAGACAACGCTCCGAAGATGATATTCCATACAAATTGCTTCCTATTCCAGAGAATAGAAGTTAATACTTCCTTCCAAAGCAGTTTCGTCTCATCTTGGAATGGCTGCCTTCAGTTAAGGGGTAATCCTTTTCCGCCTCTCCGTTGCGGGTAATTTTGTCTCAGACATACGGCCTGAGATTAGACTAATTAAAAATGTATCCTCATGGTTGCTACCTTTTACTTTGATAGATTTGCTCGGAATTTTTCCTCTTTAGAAATACATTAAAAAGAAAATTTTTAATTTTTGTCTCATGTTGAAAAAATGAGGATTTATTCTTAAATGTTTGTTTAGGACACGTGTATTCCAATTCATTAATATCCATATCTCTCTAAAGAATAATCAAGGTATTTATATTTTAAACCTAATTGGTACCGTAAGCACAGACTTACGTAAATTTTTATTATAATTGGGTTTAAAATAGAATTTAGATATCATCTCAGAGTAAATTAAGTGGAAAGACGTCTAAAAAGTAATAAAATAGAACAGGTCAAAAATACCATTATACGGACGAAATATTCATATTTTAGTCAGGCTTAATCTCTAGTAACATAGTGATGGAAACTACTGTTAATAATTTAACAATTTTGTGATATTCTGACAGCATCTGATGAATGTCATAGGGTTATGCTTGTAATTACGGTTAGTACTTATTATTACTTATTAATAATTTGCCAGTCAGAATCATAGTCATGGGAAATATTGCCTTAAAGCTAAATTTCTTACGAAGGAAAATATCTAAAACCGTCATTGTCGACAAAACGAATACGATCGCAAAGGAATCCAAAATTACGAATCTCCAGCCGAGGCTAAGAAAAATAATTTTTTGAACTTCCGTTATTTATATTGCACAGTTGATATCTTGAAGTGAAATACATCCATTCTCCACGGAATGATATAAAAAAATCCTTCATTCCGTTCTCCTGAATTTTATCCCTTGAAACCCTCATGCTGGAATTTAACCTACATCCCGGAACAAAACGACAATAGGGTGGCGATTCGCACCGTAAGGTTCCCTAAGGATCCGTAATCAACGCTTAATGAACTTTTCGGTTAGCTCACTGCCGTGAAAGCAGATGGAGGGAGAGAAATTCTTCCTGACCCCTTTTGTGTGTTTGTGTACGACCAAGTGTATGTGCGATCGCACAAGAAATGAGAGGTTTAGATCGAAGATAGTTCTTTTGGAAGCAGTTTGTCCGGTTGACAAGTGATCCGTAGTCGAATTGACGCAGTTGGCGACTAGCCGATTGGTTCGGATTGGAAGAGGCGTAAGATCGACCCGTGTGGGTGTGTGAACGCGAGAGAAAGGGACCAAGAGGAAGGCTAAAAGCAGAGCGGATCGGCATGGGTCTGCTCTGCCGCCCGAGTTAGATTGCTTTCAGTTAATCAGGAGACCTTTCCATCTTCCATCCCCATTCCATCTCTCTCCAAGCCTCTCCCAATCTACCTCTCTCTCCCCTCACTCTTACCTTCCCTCTCTTCTCTTTCACCCCCTCCCCTCCCCCCCCCTCTCCCACTGTCTCTATCATCCTCAATCTACCTCCCCTACTCTACCTCTCTCCACCTCCCACTACCTCTACTCCGTCTCGCCTAAATCTCCCCCTCCCTCTCTCGTTCACTCTCCCCCTCCCTCTCTCGTGCACTCTCCCCCCTCTCTCGTCCACTCTCCCCCCTCTACTCTATATCCCCCTTTTCTCTCTCTCCCTCCCTCTCTCTCCCTTCCTGTCGTATATATTATTCCTCTCTCACCCTCTCTCTCCCTCCCATACCCTCTCTCCCTCACTCACCTCTTTCTCCCTCACTCATCTCTTTCTCCCTCTCTCACCTCTTTCTCCCTCTCTCACCTCTTTCTCCCTCTCTCACCTCTTTCTCCCTCCTTCACCCTCCCTTCGTATATCTCCCTCCCTCTGTCACCCATCCTCTCCCCCTCATCCTCTCTCCATCCTCTCTCCATCCTCTCTCCCTCATCCTCTCCCCCTCATCCTCTCCCCTCTCATCCTCTCCCCCTCATCCTCTCCCCCCTCATCCTCTCTACCCCTCCCTCTCTCCCCTATCCCCCTCCATCCCTCTATTCTCTCCATATCTCTCTCTCCCTCACCTCTCCATCCCTCACCTCTCCATCTCTCACCTCTCCATCCCTCATCCTCTCTCCCTCTCTTCCTCCCTCTTTCATCTCGCTTTCTCTCTCCATCTCTCCCTTCATCTCTCGCTTTCCCTGTCTCTCTTCCTCCATCTCTCGCTTTCCCTCCCTCTCTCTTCCTCCTTCCACCCCCTTCTGCCTAAATCTACCTCCCCTCACTCTACCCTCTCTTCCTGTCCATTCCCTCTCTCTCTACTCCTATCCTTCTTCATTTCACCCTTCACTCTCCTCCCCCTCTCCTCTCCCCTTCTCCTTCCCCTCCCCTCTACTTCCCCTCACCTCTAATTCCCCTCCCCTCTACTTCCCCTCCCCACTTCTCCCCCTCCCCTATACGCTCCACCCCACTCTATAGCACCCGGAAATGTCCAAGTACCTTTTTCTATCGCTTCCAATTCATTCGTTTCTCTTCTCCTCCGACGTCGTCCTCACCCTCTTTATTCCCTCAATCTTAATCCTCTCTAACTCTCCTACGTCTGTCTATCAATCGCGCGGTAATCTTTTGAGAACGACGGAAAACTTTTTAAAAAGTAGTCCCGCGAAGTTCACTTTTTCGTCGCGCGTTGTTTGCTCACTTTTTTCGGGACATCGGTAGAGCTCCAGATTACCTCTTCGGGAAGGTGATAAATTTTCTTCCGGTAATCTAGCTTCATGCGTTTTCTTTTATTTTCCTTTCCTCCCATGCTTCATGCAGGCGTCGTTGAGGGAGTTTTCGGCCCGAGTGGGTGGGCTTGCAATTTCGTCGTATGTTTTTCCAGAGCGAGCTTGTCGAATCACTTCCGGACTTCTTAAAATGGATGGAGGGATTTTTTTTCTTTTCGGTCAATGCTCTTATTTATGGTTGCCTTCTAGACTCTTCCTTCAGTCGTTAATGAACGGCTCGTTAGGAAGTAATTTCGTCGGAAAAGAAATTTTTGAAAAGTATTGAAAAAAATATTCGGTCGCGATGGGAGGAGGTGGAGATGTGCTCGTGAAATTCGAAAAAAATTGCGATGTTATAGTTCATTGAAACGACACTTAACGTAAATACTCGCAAACTTTTATTACGAAAATTTTAGGTTCCAAAATGGGTTTCACCTTATCCAAAAATACGTAATTCTCAAAATCAAAAGCATTAAGAATTATCATTAAAGAATAAATAGTCCACAAAAGATAAAATACTCGGATGAATATATACAGAAAATTCATTTCAATGTCATTATTACCATTAAAGTTGCATATATCTCTTATCATAAAAAAACTATATTTAAAGGGGGAATGAACTAGAGAGTATTTAAAGGAAAGGAATATTGAAATTTGGTCGAAAATTTTCCGTAGGTACCAATTAACATTCATGAAATACTTCGTTTGTGTCTTTTGCGCCTAGTGTTTGGCCACTATCCTTGGTTGGTAGGGTTCACACTCATCCTATATACGGGTACATTGAATTTTCCTAGAAAATTAGACCAAATACCTCTCTGCCTCATATAATCGGTTATTTACCATTTATTTTTTGTCGTAGGACTATTTTTGATTTGATTTTATAGTTTTTTGAGTGCCGCTCTTACTAACAAAAATCGATGCAACATATGCTGCACAGAATAACTCAGTCCGTCTGTATGTATTAATTTTGTGCTTTAACTTAGACGTATTTGAAAGAATTACTGTTGTTAGTATTTTTATCAAAGTAGGAGACAAAAATGACACTCTAGAATAAAGTCCCACAATTAGATCTACCTCTAATAGAAATAGGATACTAAAGTTTTTCCTCAGCACGTAAAATATTCATTAAATAATTTCTCTCCTGAGTTACTTTCCGAGTTCCAAAGAAGAAATTATTCATATATTACCGCCAAATAACTCTATACCGAAAAGTACACCAAGGGAAGTTGTTATATACGCATTTCTTTAGGGATCTATCACACACACACACACACACACACACACACACACACACACACACACATATATATATATATATATATATATATATATATATATATATATATGCAATCGGCTGGGAAATATGTTATAGAATCATCTTCAATGAAAATTTATTTTTGCGTAAAATTTTACTTTTTTGATAGGGGTTATGTCTTCATAATAGCGACGGATAAAATATTCTACGTATATGGCCCCCACATAAATTTTGTTGTGATAAAAGCTAGTAAAAAAATAAAAAAGTGCTTCACATCCTCCTCTGCTGATGCTCATCGACTCGCGCATTCGCCCCAAGTATGAAGAAAATCTCATTGACATACAAACCAACACAATGAAATGCAATAAAGATTGAGAGTTCGCAAATTCCCTCTTCTCCTAAGTGCGGACCCTTGTAGCCCGTACCTGGCTCTATGCATGTTGCTGTGCGGTCCAGCGTTGATGAACAAAATTACTCACTACAAACAATAGGAGCACGATTCATTGACTCTGTGGTCAAGCTTTACTTAAATCTACCAAGTACGGGGATCCTCATAAATGAGCCAATGTAAGAATTTTTGTAAAAATTGGAAAAAATAAACATTTATTGTTGTTTTAGAAAAATGTTTTGTGTAAATTTCGTTCGCTCTTAGTTTGGAGCGCATGTTAAAAGTAATTATGGAGCAGTGTCAAATTGTGTATTGTCTAACAACTAATAATTTTCTCTCCACTAAAGTGACGGTTATGTCGACTAGCTATGAATCATTGTTCATTTTATAATTCATAAAGTCTTTTCAGGAAATAAATGTTTATTAGCCGCAGAAAATTGTGCAAATGACAGTTTGAATACTAAACAGAAAAAATACACGCTTTAAAGTACGTTGACTTAATGAATCGAAATTAATACTAAAAAAATGTAAATTTAATATTTACATGCTTTCGGATCCTTACGGTCATACAAAGTTTATCTCCAATTCTCATTAAATGAAATTTGAAGAGTAATTGGGAGTATTTTCTCTATCTTTTAATTAGTTTCTGAGAAATTGTTTTGACGTGGCATTCGGATATGTTCGTAATAGAATAATTTCTGAAATAGGTTCATTAGTAGCGTTTGAGCCTCAGCCTAATGGAGCACATGAATCCTGTTAAGGTTTTCCGCTAACTATAATTAATTCTCACTTCGTTTGATGAATCATATTGCCTTGCCAGGAAGGTATTTTAAACATGTATCAGTAGCCATTACTCGATGTTTTTTTTAACTATTCCCTACTCAAGGTCAATAAGGTTGACCTACCTAGTGTAATGGGGTCTACCGTTGTCTCACCCCATCAAAACCACCTCACATTTGTTCAATTCGCCTCAAAAATGCCTACTAAAATTACCGCCGGAACTAGTTGCGGTTCAGAACGTAAAATCCCTCGCTCCCGTCCTTCCATAGGCACCATCCTTAGTTTTCGGCAAAAAGGTTCCCTTGTTCCGAGGCTTAATCAAGGGCATTAAAAACTAACGGCGCCCTCAAATGAGTTACAGGGACGTTTTTCCCATGAGATAAAAAAGTTCCTCCTGCTGCTACAGCATATAATGCTCAAATGCCGCATTAAGTCGATTCTCGAGAATTGGCCCAAAACATTGGCCACGGTCACAATTTTGAGAGGAAATAGCACTGTCTCTCTTGTGAGAATTAAAGACTTTCTTATCTTTCCTCGAGCATAGTCGCCTTTTAGGGCGAATTTTTGTAGCCCTTTGTTAAGGGCTATTACCTGCGTAAGGTGTAGTTGATTTTGAATTACGTATTAATTCGTGATTACCTATAAACAAACTACTTAGAATCGATAATTAGATGTTTTTCGAAACATCAGCATGTTTGTAGTGATTTATTCTGATAAGTGAGCGGTTGTTAAATATGGCACATTTTTTGTAGAAATTAAAAAAATGAAAATATTTTGTTATAAACATATAACTATATATTGCTTCGAATAAGATAGTTATTCGTCCTTAATTTCTAATTTCTTGTATTGATAAACTATGTTCTGGAAATAAGCTAGAAGCTACTCATTTATATCCTAATTTAAAATGTTTTTCCGGAAAATGATGATATACAGGGTAAGTACAAAAGATCTTCTCGATTTTTTTAAAATTTATTGTGAAAAATTACCAATATACCGTAAAAAGCAAGCTATACCTGGAAAGAAAAACTCTGGATGTATTGTCCAAGCTATGGATGTTGCCGCTTTCTTCACAGTGAGGTTACAACATTCCTGAGTAACCAATTGCTCGACCGTTGGATCGGACATGAAGGGCACATTCCTTGGTTGGTTCTAACCCCCCTAAAGTTTTTCTCTTGGGGATATGTCAAAAAATGAAGTTTATGTTCCGCCAATACCAACAACTTTGGATATTTTGATGGAAAGGATAGGTTAAGAAAGTTCAGCGTGATATGTTACGATATGTATGGAAGGAAACAGAATACCGTTGTAATGTCTGCTGATCCACAAATGGAGAACAAATTGAATTTTAATAGCTCTTAAAAACTCGTTAAGTTTTTTATTTATTAACATATCTTGCTGATTTATATATCTTGGCTTGTTTTAAATAGAAATTTAAAAAATCAGGCATTTCATTTGTAATCACGCTGGATATAAGGAGTTGAGTTTTATTATATTCACGAATTGACCCAATTAATATTTCACAAAAAATATATATTCCAAAATCACTCCTTTAATAAAGAATCTTCACCTCTCGATATGTTTAGAAATTATTATTGTTTTATCATATCATTTTTATTATGATTCTACAGTTTTACTGTGTTTTCAATCCATGGGTCACCGATAACTTCTACTAATTTATTTATTTTAGTAAATCAACAAAAGAGATTCCAAAGTTATAAAAAATACATAATATTTTTATACTACTATTTCGCTGCTTTAGTAAACGGACGTTATATTACCAAAGTCTTTCAAGTTTTCTTAATCATCTCATCTGAGAAAATGGCTCGTCTTATACCACATGCGTAGGAATATTTCCATTCGATTACATTTCCAGCTAACGGAACTAAGAATAATAAACGTCGCAATTTATTTCACTTCCTCGAGCGTTATATTCACTCTTCCATTTTTGGTAACCGCAGAGATCTTGTAAGGCGGATGCCCAAAGGTCGCAGTGTTCGTTTGGACAGGGTATGACGTAGGTACCTTAAAAAAAGTAATGAAATCCCGCTCATTCTCCTTCCCACCATCTCTCTCGCTTCCTCTATCTCTCCATCCGGAAGAGAGAGAGAGAGAGAAAGGGAGAAGGAGCCTTAATCCGTTAAAAGAACTCGGCCCCTTTCAAAAAACCCTGGCCTTCCAAACCGTTTTCTCCCTGCCTCCTTTTGAGCCTTCCCTCGCCCGAGAAAGCCTTCTCAAATAGAGAGAGGAGTGAGGGAGGGAGAAAGGGATGGAGACTCGAAAACCTTCTCTTTTCTTCCTTCCTCGCAAGATGAGGAAGGCATTAGCCTCACAGTCGTTAACGCGAAAAAGGGGTAAACGGCACTTGCCGAGTCTCAAAAATGTTCCATCGTTTTCTGGGAACCTCGCTGGGTGTGTTAGTGAGAGGGGATGAGAGAGAGAGAATGGGAGAGAAGAAGGGAGTAAGGAACGGAAAAGATGAAAATAGTACCTATTTGGGATGAAGGAATGGCGTAACGTAAGGTAAGAGAACAGACTGGTAAAGGCGCTCTTTCTCCCACGCGAAATGGAAAGTGAGAGGTAGAGAGAGATAGGAAAGAGGCGAGGAGAGTTAAATGAAGGTGGAGTGAGTTGAAAGGGAGCTAAGCATAGTGAAGTCTAGGGAGAAGGTGAGAGGACGGGGCAAGAGAGAACTAGGTTACGGAGAGGAATGAGAGGAAAAATGTGATGAGTGAAAGAGGAATAAGACAAAGAGAAAGTAGGAGAAAAGAGTAGGAGAAAGGGGGCGTTGTAGTAATTGAAAGAAAAGTGGAGTGGGAGAAAGTGGGGGTGGGGGAAATTTGGAGTGGGAGAAATTTGGAGTGGGAGAAAATGGGGTGTGATAAGGGGGAGTGGGAGAAAGGGCGAGTGGGAGAGAGGGACTGAAAGAAAAAGGGAGTGAGAGAAGGGGGAGAGTGGGAAAAATGGTGAGTGGGAGAAAGAAGTGAAAGAAAGGGGTGAGAGAAAGGGAGATTGAGAGAAGGGGATGGGAGAAAGGGGGAGTGGAAGATAGGTGAGTGGTAGAAAGGGAGGTGGGAGGAAGGGTAGTGAGAGAAGGGGGTGAGAAAAAGCGGAGCATGTAAAGAGGGATATAGAGAGGAGAGAGTGTAATGGAGTTAGAGAAAAGAGATTGCGTTAGGAAGAACCGAAATACGACAAAGAGCAAGGAAAGAGGACGCCAGAGAAACTGAACGGACAGAAGAGACGGAGAACGAATTTAGGAGTAGGGAATATAAAAGAGATGAAAATGGGTTGAAGGATCGGATACAAAGAGGGGAGAAAAAGCATGCGATGGGGATAAAAGCGTGGGGGCGGAGGGAAAGGAGGGAGAGGGAAAGAACGAAAGGGGGAGGCGAAAGGGACAGGGGAGTCTTGGGTGTCGTTCCGAGGCGAATGCCGAAAAGTGATCTCAAGGGTGCAGTTTAGTTGATGCTTCAGAGATGGCGCCACGTTGGTTGGGTCAGCAGGACGGATCGTCCGGGATCTTTGGGAGATTTCGCAGTTCTCTTTTGCTTCATTCTTTTCCGCAGTTTTCACCAAGTAGCAGTGACTGAGGGTGTTTCCCTTCTTATTGTTTAATCCTGCGTGGCGGTCATGGCGTCCGACGTGCGATCAGAGCGGTCGTTCTTTTCGAAGATGTCGGGAAGAGTTTTCGGCCGCTCTTATCATCGAAAGTGACAGACCGCAACACTTGAGATGGCAGGTGGTTCTAAACGCATCCGAGAAAATTACGTTACGGGCGAATGATCAGGCGTTTTATTCGTCATAAAAATTACGTTTTCAACATTTATCTTGCACTCGGCGAGATCATGGTTTCGTCTCTTGAAAAAAATACAATCGCTTTTTTCTTTATTGATAATGTTTTACAGTTTTTTTCGCCAAAATCTTGCCGAAAGTGGAAGTAATACTATTGATATCAACTGTAGCCAATTTATTTAAATTTCTCCATCAAAATATAACATCTAATATGTATAGTAATGTATGCTTTTGATAATATTATCAGTTGAAGGTTAAAATAATGTACCTGCATACACATGCACAGAGAAATTTTAAATACAAAGAGGGAGGGAGAGGAAATTTTTTTCTTATATTGTGAATCGTGTCCTCCACTTGTAATTGCGCATAAGCATGGAAAACCTCACTACTTTACAATGTATGACGGAATAAAAACGATTTAAACGAAACTTTGCTATGCTGAAACTTCAACGTAAGTTAACTGTAGGACATTTATTGCTGACTTAGTACCAAGAGAGAAACTCACACACACTCGCCTCAAAAATACCGGAATATAAGCATATAATTTTTATTTTAGGTAGTTTAGATGTATATGTGTTTAGTAATACTTCCTTCTTTAAATTCACTCTCATATCGGTGCATTTAAAGTGTTTCATTTACATATATTACTTTTGAACGCATAAACACCCAATGGAATTGGAAGTTTGACGCCGCAAATAAATTGTATTCGTGGAGAGCTCCTATTTATCTCGCTTACATCTTTGCCTGTTTGAGTAAATGTTTTCATTTTCGCTTTAACCTCCATTGTCGAGAATTTCAGCGGGAAAATTATTGCCTTCGGGTCCTCGGCAACACGCGTTTCATATCGATCATGTTTCGTGTCTCTCTCTCTCTTTCTCTCTCTCTATCATCGGGCTATTTTCGTCCTCCAAGAAAGCGATATAACCTAATGTTTTCATCATTTCAAATGGATTCATAAACCGATTGTCCGATTGTCAAAAAAGCCTTATTTCTTCCCATTTGCCGCTTGCGGGGAGCGGGGACGTGTTGGGGATTCCGGGAAACGCTTGAAGGAACGTTTTATTTTACTCGATTTCCTAATCGATTTTCCTGTTAACGTTTTTCTCGTAATATAAAACAATCACTACGAATTATGTGAGTGCTGAAAAGGTATATATATCTCAGTTAACTTCTTCGATTTGCTGAAAAATATATGTATTTAAAAACAGTAGTCCGTCAATATTGGTTGGGGCTTTTTCCTGTAAAACGGCGCGATCGTAGAAACCTCCAATATAGACAATAAACTCTTATAGGAATATGGAATGTACTTTTCCATTATTTGCGCAATTTTCAAGGCAATAATTTCATTTGATTTGTTTTGTGCGATCGTATGTTTCAGTGTATTGTAAGTGCAATAAGTTTGCCGAAACCGGTAATTTACGCGCCTGAGAACAGAGAGGGAGATAAAGATACGGTAAAGGTATATCTTCACCTGAGTAACTCCCTTACCGCTTCCCCTACCTGTTCTCCGCGGAGATTGCAGTTGCAAATTGGGTAAAAATGGGTTTTCCACGCAACCGTCCAGGGTTCAAATCTGGCGGAGGTCGGGTTTTTAACCTGGGATCGTCCCGTCCCCTACATGTGTGATTTGAGAAGACCGCGCTAGCCAGCGCTCCGTCCTTCGGTAGGGAAATTGAGCAGCCTCTTTGGTGCTCTTTATAGAGAGTAGGCATAAGCCGGCACTTGGTTTCCCTCATCCCTTCTGTGTGCGTTCGGTAAGGTGGGAGTCACTTAACGGTGAAAAATGAAGTCTGCTGTCGGAGGAACTAATAAAACATACATTTCAACCGTTCTTCGCATGAAGTCAAAGAGTCGCTTACATTTTGTAGTTGGCATGTACTCGGTGCTGCTCACGGAGAGGGAATTGCCCTGCGTTTCATGAGCATCAGCAAAATAACAGTTCGCGATGTGGTAGGCGATCGCGAATAAGTAAAATATAACCTTCCGCGAACACAAAATTTATGAAACGATTTTGCGCGAATAATTGAAACCGCAAGCATAAAAACCGCGAAAATTGGGGCACGACTGCACCTTGATTTGGCAGCAATAAATTCCATTAATATATATAAAAGTTTGGAAGTTTGAATTATTTCCACAAATTCTCCGTTTGCCATCCTATTCGATTAAGAGTCGTATCATAAAAAAACTTAAGTATTGTTTTAAAATGTCCTGATGATGTTGATACACCAAGTAAAGTGGCTGTGTTAAAAGAATAACTGGCATTCTTCGTTCTTCGCAATCTTCATCCTAAGACAAGATATTGTTTATCCAGGATATATATTTTTACTCCTGTGAAACGTCTTCATACCGAAATATTTTCTACCACAGGGTAACCTGGAAGGCTGCAATAGTATTTAGCGTCACTATGAGGTCCTTGATATCGTATCTGCATTAATCAGCATTCTTTTAATTCCCTTTATAAAGATAGTTGATATAACAAAATTAATATATCTGTCAAATATCCAGCCAATTGCCTCAAAAACGCGATATTTAGAAAAGGATTTCGCTTACACGGAAGTTTATGGGAAACAATTTATTTGATAGCAAAAATTTTCAGTAAAAACCTAAATATACGCATAAACGCAACGAAGAATTTAAAGCGAAAATTTTTGTAAATTTATATGCCTTTGCGAGTGATCACAAAAGCTAGTTTATTTAGTATAAATTCTTTGCAGGATTTAAATATGGTGAGTAAATGATTTTAGGTTGTTATTCAATATTGTTGATATAAAATTAATATTTCCTCTTGAAATTATTAGAAAATTAATGTTGTTGTCATTCTTAAACATAATGACTACATAGCATTGTGTGTGTGTTTTTGACGAGCTCCGAATGATATAAGACAACTCTCGTGTAACTAGGGTTTATTTCATGTGGTGTAAAGAATGGGAAAATAAGCTTAATAAGCTAAAAATGTATATGTTAGAGTTAAAATATATCTTTTTATTAAAGCGATTATTTTTCGGAACGCGCGCCGTTTGATTCCTTTAAAAAAATCAATAAATGAAAAACTCATTTGCCTTAGCGAATAAAAGAATATTAACCTTTCATCTTTCACCCCTCCGCCAAAAATATTTAAGGGTATTTAAGCGGAAGATTTAGTGGAGGTGAGGAGGAAGAAAAATGGTAATCCGTCGTATTATATTTCTCTCTCTCTCTCTCCGCCCTTCTCTCAATCTCTCCGACTCCCATTCACCTCTCAGTCCAATACCATCGAAAGTAGGCACGAATCCTTTAAAAAAGTATAAAGCCCCTGGCTTTTTTTCAACGCAAGCAAATTTGCCTATTGATTCCGCCAATCCGAGAAAAACCTGAGAGCAAACATATAGGAAAAATACAAGCAGTCCCGTATCTTTTCCGTAGTATTTGTATGTATATATGTATGTATATATATATATATATATATATATATATATATATATATATATATATATATATATATATATATATACATACATACATACATATATACATACAAATACTATTAGAGGAGAGGAGGAGAGGGGTGAAAAAGAAGTATATATATATATATATATATATATACTTCTTTTTCACCCCTCTCCTCCTCTCCTTCTACCTCCCTCTCAACACGTTTCTCCCTTCCAACAGACATCCTAAACATCCTTGATTCTTCTCTTTCTACCCTCTCTGCCACTTATCTCTTGTTGGTTCATACAAAAGCTTCCCATCATGCACCCCTTTCCCTTTATATATATATACATATATATATATATATACACACACACACATACATGCATATATGTGTGTGTGTACAGACATAAATAGACACATCGCTATTTTTCTGAAGACCTTCCGCCCGCTTCTCCCTGATTGAGTTTCCTCTAGTACCCGCCTGTTTCCAACACACGCAGAGCGGATCCCGGGGTTTTATCGGAGTCCGAGAGGTAGCTTAGCAACCCGATACACTCGGCCGTGTCCTCTCCTTTATAGATGAAGGAAGAGGAAGTAGGTCCAGGAAAGCTCAAGCCTCGAATGACTGGGAAGATGATTTTCTTACAAAAACAGAATGCAGATCTTTTTAGGTAGAATGTGTCCGCGGAATTTTCCCAAAAGATTGTAATTTTAATGGCGCCGAAATTCTTTTTATGTGGCGAATACCAAGAAAAAATATTTCGGGAGAGAGGTAAAGGTAAGGAGGAGGAAAGGGGATGAGAGAGGCGCCTTATCGTTACTCCTTAACTGGCTCCAATAGCCCCTGATGGCCCTCTCGTTCAGAAGCCTCTCGCATCGGAGGTCTCCAATCAATCTATTGATCGAAAAAAAACCTTTATCTGAGGAGTTCCTATGGACGGGTTTTGAGCACAACTGCGATTGCTATTGGCGGAATGAGGATGGAATGTTTGAATGAAAGAGGGAGAAGATATAGAGCAAGAAGGGAAGATCTTTTTAGTAGAGTGAGTGGTGCAGGAAATGGGAGGTGGAGGGAGAAAGGGAGATAGAAGTGGGGAGAGAGAGAAAAGAGGGTGAAAGGCAGATAGAAGTAGGGAGAGAGGGAGGAGAGAGAAAGGGAAGTAGAAGTAGGGAGAGAAGAAGAGGCAGAGAGGTAGAAAGAAGTTGGGAGAGAGGGGAGAGGGAGAAAGGGAGAATGAGGTAGAGAGAGAGGGAGTAAGGAAGATATAAGTAAGGGGAAAGGGAGTAGAGAGAAAGGGAGATAGAAGTAGGGAGAGAAGGAAGAGGGAGAAAGGGAAATAGAAGTAGGGAGAGAAGAAGAGGGAGAGAGGTAGAAAGAAATAGAGAGAGGGGGAGGAGGAAGTACGGAGGATAGAAGTAAGGAGAGAGTGAGGGGAGAGAAAGGGAGATAGAAGTGGAGAGACAAGGAAGAGGGAGAAAGGGTGATATAAGTAGGGAGAGAGGAAGCGGAGAGAGGTAGATAGAAGTTGAGAGAGAAGGAAGAGGGAGAAATGGAGACAGAAGCAGGGAGTGCGAGGGATGAGAAAGGGAGAAATAAGTAGGGAGGGATGGAGGAGGGAGAAAGGGGGATAATAGTAAAAAGAGAGTAGGGAGAAAGGGTGATAGAGGTAGGGAGAGGAGGGGATAGAAATGGAGATAGAAGTACGGAGGGAGGGAGGAGTGAGAATGGGAAAATGAAGTAGGGAGCGTGGGAATAGCGAGAAAGGGGGATAGAAGTAGGAAGAGAGGGATGATTGGGAATGGGATATAGAAGTAGGGAGAGAGGGTAGAGACAGAAATGGATATAAAAATAGGTAAAGGATTGACGGTGAAAGGGAAATAGAAATAGGGCGATAGGGAGGAGAAGGAAATGGAGATAGAAGTAGGGAGAGAGGGAAGACGGAGAAAGTGAGATAGAAGTAGTGAGATAGGAACGAGGGTGATCGAAGTAGTGAAAGGAGAGAGAGAGAGGGAGATAGAAGTCGGGAGAGAGATGAGAGAGAAAAGAATATATAGAAGTAGGGAGAGGGATGAGAGAGAAAGCCAGGTAGAAGAGAGGGAGAAAGGGAGATAAAGTTAGGTAGAGAGGGAGGAGGGCGTAAGGGATATAGAGGTAGGGAGAGAAGGCAAGAGAGAGAGGGAGAGAAAGGAGGGGTGGAAAATGGACGTGATTGGCTCGAAACCGGATGGAAGCCTTCCTTTTACCCTCTGGATGAATTTAATTGGCAAGTAAGACTTTCTCTCCAAGCCTTCTTCCTTTGTGTCCTTTCGCTTGGTCCTCTTTGGGAGTTTTATTAAAACTCTTTGGGGGCATTTCTTCTGAAAGTTTGTAGAAAAAAATAAAGGATAGTCTTCTACTGGTTTGACGTCCATATTAAATGGTAATACGCATGGATGCGTAAAGGTTTGTGCTTCTCTATCTGAATTTGTTTTATTTTGTATACACATATATGCGTACATAATTACATATTGTAAAGCTAGGATAAATGACGCACAATTCAACAAAAAATAGTAGATTTTATAAGAGATGAGAAATCATGAGATCGTTGATAATAATGCATGCTACGGTTATTAGTTATATTAGGAAAATAAGCGGCCGTCTCTCCTAAAGGATTAGGATTGATGACGAACTCTTCTCCTCCGGACAAAACATGGCGGAACATTATACAAGTATTAATGTCAAGTGTCCGCTTACCCAACTTCATTTACAGAAAACAAGTTTTTCATTATTGCCGCCATAAATATGCGAAATGAAAATAATATAAATGATATATAAAAATTCAGACACTTACCAACAACAGGTGTGAAAGGAATTCATTTGTAAATCACACAAAAACTGCACAATAAAGAATGAATTTGTCAACGTACTTCTTCCTTCACTGTTTACACTGCACTGACCGCCGTTGCGGCCTCCTGTCTATGAATATGTAAACTAGAGATGCTTCATCTCTTCTCGCTTTACCCTGCATGATTAACGATATGATTAAGGCTTTGTGGAAATTACAGAAAATTCGTGTTTGATCGAATGTACATATTTTTATATACGTGTCGTCCGGAATGAAATAACTGGTTTAACTGGAATTACATGTTCAGCACCGAGTTTTTAGACATAAATTTGAAACATTATAATATGTTTCGATTTAAAATTATTTTCTCTGTTTATTTTCAGATTTTCTTGCCATATAATTTTGATTTTCTGGTTAATAATGCTAATCCTTTAACCCTTAGTTATGAAAATTCATTCATGATACAACCCGGTTCGTTGCACCCTTAAAAATTTTCTCTCTCTTAAACTTTAGATAAATTAATAATTAATATAAAAGAAAAGTGTATTAGATATGTTGTCACTGAACTTGATTCCAGTTATTGTTTAAGTTTTAATTTTAATTTTTTTTCATTCTCGTAATAATTTTCAAGTCTTTTCACTATCGGAGAATCTCTTTTTAAAAAATTTAGATTTGAATTGGTAAACAATTGTTTCTGTCGTTAAATGACAGTACCAATTCTCAAGTGAATGGGTAACAATAAATTATGGACCTCATTGACGGGCATTGTAATTTGAACTCAATTAGCAGATTAAAAAAAAAGCATCCTAGTTTTTTCGTCATCCTAGCTAATTGATAATTACTCCTGTCAGAACGTTTCCGTTGCATTGATTTAACTTGTAACATTGAGTGTTTCATCTGACTATATGACGAAGGTACGAGGTCGTATTTATGTTTTCATCCAAGCAAAGGAAAGTTTTAACCTGGAGAACGGGTAATCGTGTACGAATACTTGAACTTTATTTGCACAGCTATATATACTTTTAAAGATATACATCGTTTAGCTGGGTTTTATAGCGAGTAAAATTAGTCTATACGTTCAGTTATTCCGCTTCGAATATCTTAATTATTATAAGGTACACATTTTTAATTATTTTATATTAAATCAAGGAGTGCAGTTGTCTTAGGCGTTATGTTATCAGGGCATCCGTAGGCCAAGTTCGTGAAAGTAAAATGAAATCGTTACCTGCAATGACCAGCTAGGTCAGGGTTTCCAAAATATATTTTAATATTCAGTTTTGTGTGGTAAATTGTTCCTCTTACTCATATGAAAAATCTCTTGTAATAAACAGTTAGCACTCTTGAAACAGTTTTCGGCTCACAGACGTTTTAACCTGTCCAAATTGAAATTTATTCTCTATTATTTCTACTTTAGTAAACACAGTAAAGTTGACAGCAATTCTCAGTAATATATTTATCATAGCAATAAGACGATAATACTAAAGAAAATACTACATCTGAAACCAAAACTTTATATGACGATATCATTCTAAAAAGACAATGCTCAAAATATAAATTATTACTTTTAACGATGTGCATCACTTTTAAGGGGTACTTCATTTGATTGATAAGGCTCATAGGGGTACGCGACGAAAAATGTCGGGGAAACCCGGAGCTAGATAAATAACTGCAGCACCAATACATTGTCTCGATTCGACCGGGAAAAAATTAAACGCGACCATGCTTTGCTCACACATTATTACTTTTTATTGCTTTTCGTCATTGTTGAAAAGCACTATGATCTTCGTGATGCCTGTCCGTCCGTACTCATATATCAGGGAAGAACTGGCATAACCGCTTTCAACCAACTTTGGTACATAGAATGGTAACATAAATTAATGACTAAAATGGCATGTTTGGACCGGATCGACTTAGCAGGGGTGCCAAAATTGTAAAGTTTAACGTTTCGGTAATTGTGAATTTGGAAGGAATTGGCTCAACGAACAAACGAAATTTTGTAAGAAGGAAAATAAAATCAATATGTTTAGTGTAAATATGAAAATCAGGGTTGCCACAATAAAAGTAAAAAAATTCTTTTTACACGTATTTGTGTTGAATTGTCCAAATCAATTTTAAAGGACTTTAATAGTTATAATAAACACATATATACTAAACCATAATAGCATTTTTGGACTGGATCACCCAAACAGGGGTGTCACATTTACAAATTAAGCTCTTTCAGTAATAATGGATTTGGAGGGAATTGGCTGGACGGATTTCAAATAAATTTCACATATGCGATTTGTACAACATACCATAATGAAATGAAGATGTTTAATGTGGGCTAAAGAGCAGGGCTACAACAATAAAAAGTTAAATAATATCTGTTTCGCAAGTATTTCTAGAGAATTGGTAGTATGGATTTTAACGAAATATGGTATATTTAATCTTCACATAAATAAATAACCAAAATAGCATATTTAAACCGGGTGGCCTAAACAGGGCTACCGCAATATCAAGGTTATAATTTTTCTGTTACTATCAATTTGGAAGGTATTGGTTGAACGGACTTTAAAGAAATTTTGTTTGTAGGGCGAGTATAGAATGGGAAAAACGAAATGAACCTGTTTAGATCGGGTATAAAAAGCAGGGCTACCACAATACAAGAAAAAATTATATTCTGATTTCAAAGCAAATACATTAGTATCGATTATACTACGGCGAAGTTGACGAAAAGTACTTCTGCACCAAGGGAAACCTGTGTACACCCCTACTTGTTAAGCATGTAACGAAGCAGCAAACTATGAGTCGACAATAATGGCATAATCGTCGTATTCTTTTAGGAAATTGGACTTGATTTTTGATCAACCCAAACATTCACCTCGATCATTTTTCTCTCTCTTTCACACACACACAGCTTCTGACGGCGACCTCTCCCTGTCTCCCCTGCTGGGAGTTGCCCTAGGGGCCGCCCTCTCCCTCCTCTCCGTCTCCCTCATCATAGCCGTGAAGGTCAGGAGGGCGCAGAGGGAGGGGAGGAGGAGGGCGAACAACGCTCCCGACGGCGGCACGGGCAACACCAACACCGCAAGGGATACCCCCGGCACGGGAGAGACGGTCACCGCCGCCGAGGCCAAGAGCCTCCTCTCCGCCTCCCTGCACCAGACTTATTCGGAGGACAGAGGGGATCAAGGAGGCGCCGGGGGCGGAGGGGGCCAGTTCGCCCACCGTCAGGAAACGCCCGGATCCCTGGGGCACACGCATCTGCCCGATGCCTCGGTGACCCAGCACCGGCAGTTCCAGAACAGGAGGCCGCTGTCGGCTTCCGACGAGACGATGGGTCAAGACACGACGGTGACGTATCCTCAGGGATACGCGACCCTGTCTACGATGGGCACGAGGGGCGGGATGCCTGTGGAGGAGAGCGAGCCGGACGTCATCCCGGCAAATTTCGGTGAGTGGAGGGATGTTTTAAATTGGCGAAAGTGAAGGATTCGACCAACTAGAGGAACCGGTAGTGTAGTGGTTAGAATGTTGGCCCCACCATGATCTGCTAAAATGCGACACCCGGTCCGAGTCCTTCAATAGGATTTTTTCCGAGGACGCCCTGCCCCCAATATGTGCGTTTTGGAACTACGGAGACGGAAACGGGCCAATGAGAAAAAGAGAAATGAGGAGCGCGTTCAAATCAAAACTCCGTCCTTCGGAAGGGACGTTAAGCCATTGACCCCTTGGTGCTCTTCGTTTAGAGCAGTCTAACAGCCGGCACAGGGTTACTCTTCTTTCTTGCTAACCGGCTACTCATTGCACTACCTCTTACATATCCATTGCGCGTAGGTAAAGTGTGAATCAACTGGGCGTAGAAATAAAACATGTTAATCGACTTACTTTCGTGTTTTTCGGTCAGACCGGCGGCTCTCAAACTGCCAACCCCCCCCCCCCAAACTGGGGGAGGGGGGGGGGGTGGCGAAATGTTTTCGAGAGTGTCGAGAAGACAGAATGAGCGTTTCCGTTTTATTTTTTTATTTTATGAATTGATATATTTGGAACAAAACCCGTGACGAGAAGGAATATATTTGTTGTTGTTTAAATAAAATTCTCGTACTCATTATTGGATGCATGTTATTAAAAAATTGGACGGTAGGGAGAGTGACAGAGCCAGGATGTGGAGAGGTGGCAAATCTTTAAGAGTTCATCTATGAGCGTTTGTAACAGGCACTTAGAAAGAGAAATCCCTTTGTTTATATTATAGATTAAAATGCAATTTTGTGCAAATGAAATTAATATATAAATAGCTCTGGGATTAATATATGTATATAACAGACTTTGCTTATCGATATAAATATGAGGTAATAGGAATATAGCGTTAATGTCGGTTGCTTTAAGAGTCGCAGATGATTCAAGTTTGAGAATCGCTGAATTAAACCGTCAGTGAAGTCTCTGAGACAGGCTAAAGCATATTATTCGGCCTGGAAAGCCATTTTTTAAGAGCAACCTGTTAATTTTTATGTAAATACTTAATTATTTGTTAATTTATTAAAAAAATAAACGCCCTTTACAATTTTTATAGTGAGTTTTAAGTGCTAAATTTTTTTAAAGACTTAATTTTTCGCTGATGCAATATAATTTCGTACTAACCGCTGAAGCGCTCATAACTGTGAATGGAGCTATTTTTCTTTAAGGTTCCTTACACCTGGATTGGACGATAGGTTATTAAATTATCAGTCGCTTCCTATGGGTAGGCCGCAAGTGTGCTGTCGGTATCAAAAGTAAGATGATGTATAATTGGTGGACTGATGAAGTGATTCAGAAAGTTCTTCGGAGATGTACGATGAAATGTTTCATGGAAATCGACAAAATCAAGATTATTGTTCTCAAGCATTAACTGAGCATCCACATTTATTCCAGAGAGTTATTCCATAAATGCTAGGATTCGATAATTTCTGCAATTATTCTCCCACGTGTTCCAACTGTGAAAAAGTTGATTAATGAGAATATACTACCGGTATATTTATATTTACATTTCTTATGAATAAGCAATATAAATTGCAATATTATTGCATGAATTTTTTGCACAATCATGTCACTTATTACATGCGCATTATTGGAATAAATTTTTCTCAAGATATTTAAATACGATTAGAACATTGGAAATATTTTCAATTTTCATAATTTTACGTAAAAATAGGTCAAAAAATATTTAAAAGTATTTTTTTCGACTGCTTTCAGGAAAAATATCGCGCTCTGCTCTAATGGCGAAGAAAGTGTTAGTAAAATGTTTTACGTCTAAATGAGTTATTTCAATATTCTTCTTGCCGGCGTGGTTTTCCTAATAGCCTCTAGATGTCTCTCAAACCTGTCATCACCGAAAATTAACCCTTAAGTAGGCGCACTCCATTTTGTAACGTAAGCGGGCGCGTGGGGTCCTTAAGTACCCCAAAATAAATTTTAAGATATCTTATTTATTTTATTATTATTATTGTTTTTATTACAAACTGTATTATACCTTAAAAACAAGAAGCAACCGTCATTATTAATATATTAGTGTTTTTATTTTGTGTGCTATTTTTATCTTGCATTCTCTTTTCATGAGCCGCTGACAAGTATTATTGCATAATCGACTCTACAGATACAAAAATGCTAAATACATAAATTAATCTCTTTATTCATCCTTTTTAAGTAATAACTAATAATAATGGATTCATTATATTCATTTAACACGTCAGTAAATAAGTGAATTTTTCTCTTGTACACCTCTTTTAATCTTCTGAGAATACGTTCTATCGCAGTTGATTCGATTTAACTATGGCACAGAAGTAATATTTTACAAAATAATTCACGTTTATACTGCAAATAAATTCAAAACAGCTTTTAAAATTATAAATGCAATTTAATTTTTCACCGTGGGAAAGAGATAAAATACTTTTCTAATAATAGTCTCTCTGCCCTTATTTTTTGCTTGTAAGGTTTCCCTTACTTATAGAAATGGTGATGAATTCTTTTTGCTGTTGATTTTTGCCTTCCTTTTGTCAATTGGAATCATCTCTGGATAGGAGCAAGGGACACCCACTCCGGGTCTTTCTTCCCGCCCCTCATCACCGCTGGAAAGAGTGTGCTGCCGGTCATATTCTATATTCGATTCTACCACGCGGGTATTCCTCCATACTGATAAAGAATTACTCATTTCGTGAACAAAGAAGGCAGAAGGATATTTTCATAGGTTCCATATCACAAGAACTTAGTGAATGCTAACAATATAAAAAAGAATTTCTGCCAGCTTTCCACCGTAGTCATTTTTCTCGTAGAGTTTGATGGTCTTCGCGTACGACGGTGTCTCTTAAACATATTTCCTCTTATCTTTGAAAATTGATTTGGCGAATGGTGCAGATATAGTATACATTTATATAAATATCTGCAAGTCAATTGCAAAAGGATCGGGTAAAAATTTATTTAATATGTGATTATGGGATGAAAATATGAATCCAATTTGTTTAACTAAATTGGTAGAGTTTTTAAATGTGTTTATGTCTGGTCACTGCGACGCACTAAAGTTCATAAAAACTTGAAAGTAAGCCATTCATATTACAATAAGATTCAATAAAATTGCAATAAAGTAGACACGTTTTCTGGAAAGAACGGGAAGAAAATCCAAAGTCCGAAGTAGTTACGTAAGTTAACGATCTGGATTTTGAATGACTCCAGCGAATAAACATGCAATATTACACGAAATACTTGAAAAATAAAGCCGATATTTTTAAAAGACTAAAAGTAGAGAAATTTTTTAAAAAGGTACCGAAAAAAATCAGCTTTGTACAAATAAGTACAGACAAATTATAGCATATTATGAAGGCCCCACTTAAGGGTTAAACAGTGGCTTCGACAGCCGGCTCAAGAGGTAAAACTTTTTACTTTGGAGGTTCACTTAAAAATTCCAAATGACACTTTGTAATAAGATTATTATAAATCTTTAAAACTTACCTTCTTTCTTTTTAAGGATTAAGTGTTATTTTATAAAATTTAGCAAAGCAGACTGCACATAGCATTTGGTGAAGACGATTATAATAATTACGACGCGTATTATTTACAGTCATTTTCGCCAGTAGGTCAAACGCGGCTCGCAGGCCATTTCTATTTTAGCACATTACGGCTCCAAAGGCGGACGGAAAATTTCAATCCTCGATTTCGATGGCACCATGAATATTACTCCATATCGCGAAACCTTTATGAATATTAATAATCCAGTAAGAGGAAAAACTATATAAAATTCAGCAGTTTTAGAATTTTATATATATTTTTTTAAGCTGCTGAAAATTCATCGCAGGGAGAACATAATGAAGAATAGCACTCACACGTTTGTATTTTTTTCCTAAAGAGGTTATAAAATTAATCCCGTTTTAACCCACATTTTTCATTAAAGGCTTTCCTTTTTATATTTTTACACCTAGTCTTTTAAAACGGTATACCTATTCCTGGTTCGTAAAGTAGCCGTATTTCATCCTTTTCCTAATTTATGCCGAGTCTTGTCAATCACCTAGTTTGAGGAACTTCTAAGAATTTAGGCGTTTATTATGTTAATGCGTGTTATTCATTATCGGAATTCTATTTCATTATTCTGCAAGTACCTATTAATGAGAAAATGACCTATTCCTTCATGGAGTGCTAGTGATGTTGTTAAGAAAACTCAGTTAAATCCAAAAATGTTGTATTTTCATGTACTTAAAACCATTTATTTTATACCAGAATTACAGGTGTTAGTATTCCTATTATTTTAAATATACAGAATATCATGAAAGTTGAAACGCGTATGATAAACTGAAGGAGTTTTGTAGGTCCACGTCACAAAATGGCAGACTGTTGATAAGATTTAAGCGACGCAGTTATGCAAAAGATCGAGAAAAGGTGTAAATGCTTTTCTTACAGCAGAATAAACAGTTTTTTTTCAGAGGAGAGGGCTTAAGTTAGATGCAAAAATTAAAATCAACTATGTATCTTCAACGAAATTTTGATATAGCACGATCGATTTTGCTATGAATGTAGTATCTTCAAGTGGCAAGGTAAATCCAGCAGTTCAATAAATAGGAAGGAAAGGAAGAATTGGTGGCGGATTTAAGGGGGGTTGACCTTTGCGCACTTCAGGGGACCCTTGAAGTAAGTGGCTTCGAAAGAATGTTTTTATATATAATCACTGAAATATTAAATATTTAATTTTAAAAGACACGAATAAAAATTCATTTTTTGCACCACGATGCTTAATTTGTTGAAAAAGTCGTCTGTAGGGGCCAAATGAAGGAGTAGTCGTTAGGTGAGGTTTCTCTACATACATATTTAGATTGCAGGGCCTCCAATTGTTTAGCGCCAGGAGTCAAAGAATGCCTAAATCCGCCACTGCGAGGAATTTAAAGGAAAGCGATTAGATTAAGTGAGAGTTAAGAAAAAGGGAAGGATGAAAAAATAAAATAGAAAGAATGACAAAGTTGCCATGTATATACAAAATATTTTAGCATAATTATCAGAGGCATAAGTTAGTTACGTATCTCGTAGTAGGCCTCTTAAGGGAAGTAAAATAAACACGGTATCCCCCATTTCGCCCATAATGATAATAATTTAGTCCGTAGCTATTACAAAACAATTAGTTATTACAATGGCTAAGAATACTTCGTGAATATAATTTTAATAAAAATGTGATGATAGAAAACATTTTTTTATCGTGCATATAAATTTTCTCTCTCTCTCTCTCTCTTTATTGCAATAATATATTCAATTTTATGTGTGAGTAACACCGCACTTGCGAAATTGCAATTTTATGAACTGGATATTGATTTTGCCAACACTGTGATCTGGTAATCTTTACTCTCCTCTTTTTGAACTTGGCAATACTTTTTGCTAATTAACTCACAAATTGAATGATTATTAGTTTATGTTTAATTAGAAAGACGCCAAGGATCCTCTTGTCTCTGTTTTGATATAGGTGATCAATTCACGGAATAGGAAGAATGAATGTAAATTTCGCGTTATTAGGAGATTTCTGAAATGGATTGTTGTATATATACAAGGAAGGTTCCGCAGTTCTAATGGTAGCTTGGAGAAATTGTGTCAAGTTTTAACCCTGTTGTAAAATCTGCGGTTTTTTATATTTGTTGCACTTTTATGAAGCCCTCACCCGTATTTCATATGTTTTTGGAGGGTTATAGTGATAATAGTCATCTTAAGCTTACACTACTATCCTTTATAATCCAGATCCTTACTCGCAAGGACGCCCGACCGTGCTCCTACGGAATGGTTCCGCCGTCTTCCGTGACGCCACCGTCGCACAGGCAATGTCCGCCTCGCCGTCGCACCAAGTCCTGCCGGCAAGGTCCATGTTCGGGTCCCACGTGGACATGGGAGCGTACACTTTGCCGGGACCCCAGGCCCTAGCCCCGGGGCCCGTCTCGTGGTTGGCAAACTCGGCTTCTCCATCACCGGCCCCATCCAACACTCCTCCCTCATCTTCCTCGTCAGCATGCACAGCGACTATGCGACCGGTGACGGTGCCGCCATCTCTTATCGCGGATTCAACTGCAACGGTGAGTGGTGTTTTTTACCTACTTTCTCTATGAATTCCTCGTATTCTTAATTTGTGGTTCTGTTGCGAAGAAATGTTGAACTGTTTGCATGTACTTTTTAATCATTTTCGAAGCTTTTTATTGCTGTCAAAGATACGTTTACTGCATGTAGTGGAAAAATTTATTTTATATCAGCCGCTTTCCTGCTCGTTTAATTGTTTGATTGGATATGTATCATGGATTTAATCTGTTCGGCATGGCTATGCTTGCCTCATTATTTATGCGTGATTGTCTTTTTAGGGATAGGAGCATGACATTCCTGAAATGCATGAATGTATATCTTGGTCAGGAAATGTATGAGATTAGTTACTATTAACGCTTAGAAACCATTATAAATATGTTTATTTATAGGAATATCCTTAAATACAGAGGAATTTTATAACCACCGTGATGTACAAGATAATATTCTTTAGTTTAATGTGTAGCTTATAAGGCGTAAAACGAACGTAAAATATACAAACCAAATTAAATAGGGAATGAGTTAAAGAAGAAAGGTTGCATCTGTTTTCATTAGTGAAAATAAAGTATAGTATGCGGTTTCAAAGACTGCGTAACTATTATTTCATTTTGGCTACATTTTTATATATTAGAAATAGTGCATTGCACTTGCCTTCTATGTAATAGAATCATGACAATTTATAAGTGAGGTACTTGAAAAATGCAGGAAATTAATTTATTAGAATCACATCATATCGCAGACCCTTCCAAATCGCGTTTTCCCCGTCATATTTCTTGAAGGTCAAAAATTTCCGTAATATTTTCTATCGGCGACTGACAGGATTCTTCTACCTTTACAACCTTCTTTGGACCAAGCCAGTAATAGAACGAAAAATTGAGTTTAGAAACCTCAAACCCTTCCTCCGTTGCGCAGCATGAGTGGAAAGCGCTGTACGTTGCACGTAAACCGAACAAAAAAAGACGAGAGAGAGAAAAAGAAGAATATCTGAGAAAGGGACTATATCCACCCCACTACTTTTATCCTTGGGTCTGCATCCGAAAACAGAAATACATTTTTGTTTCTGCGTCTCGATTCTTCAAATGTGGGCGCACTCACGAAGGAAGACATTGAAATATTGACGTATACTGCAACAGCAGAAATATCGTTGTTGAACCTAGGTCAAGATCCTGTGTGTCTCTCTATAGACACACACACATCTATAATAAATAGCTGCTTCTTACGGAGGATATATTTTATATGATATAAAACCTAAGGTACTTATAGATATTCCACAGAGCTGAAATTTGTAGGGCATCTTGGTGTTTGTTCAAAACCATCAGGAAAAATCGAAAATTCTAAAATTTCCCCTTACAACGGGATCTTTTACGCCCCCAAAACGTTCATTTTCAAGTCCCATTAGAAAACCATTTAAATCCGTACAAGCCTTTATATAATTGCATTTTTAAATTACTGTGAATTAAGGTACAAACTCCGGACCTAAACTAGAAGACGGGAATAAGAACGGAAATTATTTTCGCTGAAAGTAGAACACGAATCCGTCCCGAATTAATCCAATTATTCAATTTTTACTGCATAAAAACGGGATTTTATACAATTTATAACAATGGCCCAATATTTCTGTCATGACTACGAACAATGATTTTCTTCGGGAATTAATCTTACGTGTTCATAAAACTGAACAAGAGCTTAGTGCCACGAACTGAAAAGTAGCTTAGTGTCATGACGTCACTCTCAGACCGTGACATTTAAAAGCAAAGAGGAAACATATTTGGGTGCGCAGACAATACTAAGATGTATATTGCGCTGAATATTTCAGGATTTGTAGATGTCTAGAGTAGGCCTTCGGATAATATGAGACATCTTTTGTAGGTGTCCTCGGTTCGACTACAGGTGCTCCGGAAGTTGATCAAGTAGTAGGAATGAAATTTGGTTTGGTGGTTATAGGGCACCAATGCTTGCAGTATGCAAGCATCGATTACTAATATATATATATATATATATATATATATATATATATATATATATATATATATATAGCTGCTTCTTACATATATAGGATATATGTATATATCATATATAACCTAATAAACTTCAAGAAGAGCTGAAATTTGGGATGAATATAGGTCATTTGTTACTATCTCTGGAAAAATCCGAAATTTCAGAAAAGTTATATTTGAGTAGTGTTTTTGACCTCAAAGTCAAATTTGAAACACCCATAAGAAATGCATTCGTACTGTGCAGGGCTATATAAACATGCACCGAAGTATCACGGAGTATGCGTTCTAAAAATACTCCCATGTTAACAGTATCTTTGATATTCGCGTGAGTTTTAGTGCCAATTACTGAAATACCTTCTAACGTAAGGTGCAAAAATACTCTCTTAGCATCTCCTTGGGTGGCAGACGACTTGTCGAGCTGCGTCAGTTGCATTGATCAAGCGTGTCCTCTCCTCCTTCCAATCCCATCCACTCCACCTTAAAGATCCAAGTGACACGCAGTGGTAGAGTGTCGACATCTCGGTTTTCGGTGTTCCATTAAAATTGTGAGGAAATTCTATTATAACCTCTGGTAATTTGATGATTGATAAACCAGCCATCAAGAAAATTTTCGGGATAGTACTTTTTTGAGGTCATCGTCCACAGCAGTTTTACATGAATGATAGACAAACTAGTTCTGAAATTTTGGTTTGAACCATAATATTTGAATGATAGTCTTGATCATTATGTGGATATACCATCTTGAGTATCACAGTTTGCCGCAGGTTATTTTAAATATTGTTTATTAGCTGGATATATGGAAGCATGAATGTTTTCCAAGTGGAAAGGAGCATTTGTGGCCAAGTTTCATTAGAGAAAATACCCCTTTGCCTTAAAGCGTTACTTTTTCTCTCCATTCCATAATATTGTCAAATTCCACGTGGAGGAAGAACTCTGTTATTTACCGAGAATTGAACCCAATCCTCCCACTTCACAGGCGCATGTTCAATTCTTGCAAGAGACCTAAAAATTCCCCTCTCCTATCCTTGAATTTTATCTTCAGATTACCCACGCTTGCCATATAGAAATTCGACTTAGGGGAAAGTAATCACTGGGGTTTGTGAGGATCGAAGAGATATCTGTAGGATCCTAGCGAAAACTGTGTGCTTCTTGCTGTTTTTTTCCTTATTTTCCTCTCCGAGGTCCGGAGAGAAAGGCCGCTACTGGATATACCGGGAAAGCAAGTTTTTGAAAGATCAATTTGGCGCAAAACACTACGAGAAGGCCACTGGATGTAAGGAGGAGGAATAGAAAGAGAGAAAGGCTTTGAGATAAAAGTAGTCGATAAGTTTTCAGATGGCTACCGTGAGAAATCCAGAGGAAAAAAACGGAGAGCGATAACAGATAGAGATCGCATTCGAACGAAATCGAAGAGGAGGCGAGTGCTTTAGATATAAAGAGGGAGGGAGACTAGGAATGGAAAGGAAGTATCGGCATGATGAGAAAAAGACAGAGAGGGAAACGATATAAAGTGGATATAGCGCGGAATATGGAGAAATTAATTAATAGGGAAAGGTAAGAAGTATCATAACAGGAGGAAGACGAATACAGAAAGTCCCGAAATTAATGCAACAGATTTTTTGTGAATTTATTGTTAATTTCCATGCATTGATGGTTTTTCGGCTCCATAATTTTGTCGGTGTGTTGATCTATTACTAGAGGTTCAATTTAATTTTTCTGATAAATTATTCGAAGCAGGCGTGACTTCGTGGAAGCAGGTAATATTGTTCATATTAAATAATAAACTGTACTTTTCTACAAATTGTATTCTTGCGACCGGTTTCGGATGTAAATTAAGCGGTGGTACTTTTACAAATATTTTTTAATCACTTAGAGTAGAGTTCAGATTAACTAAACTAATTGGTACCAAGGTTGGTTCAGTTAATCGCGAATTCGGATAATTGGAATAAAGAAAGGACAACTGTGAGTTAAAACTATAAACGCGATTTTTGTTTCAATTTCAGCGCATAGCACAATTGGCTATCTATATTACGAATTCCTGTGAAAATTTTTCGCTACTGGTCGGTAAGCGTATTACACGCACCTAATTTTTAGTCACGGTATTTGTGAAAAAAGTGCGCGAATTATTCGAGAAAATGCAATATTATTACGCAAACAAAAACTTAATTTATTTTATGCCATAAAATACGAGATTACTGTTGAAAAGCTGATATGTATGAAAAATTCAGTTAGAACATGTCTTATAACCAATAAATATGTGCAAAAATTGCTTGAGAAATTTCTCTACCATGCCTTTCATTCATTGCTAACATTTGCCCTAATTACTCCAATAGAAGAACAATGCCATCATACTATCAAAAATTGCATTTTTAACCTTCGAACAAGTGTCCATCCACTCAGGGGAGTGATGACTAAAGCGAGTGGGACACATTTTTCGAAATTAACGTAATTACGAGCACGCAGGAGGTATTCCGAGTATGTTTTAAGCCACGAAGGGGATCCCGAACCCACCAGTTACAAAAAGATATTTTTTCAATGTCGCTGATTGGACATTCTGATAATCGGAGATCCACTGCATTATTATTATAAACGTCAAGCTTCAAATGACCTTGTGAAGTATGAGCACATTATAACTGTTATTATAAGACAGTCAAATTGTTTAGTGTTTCCAAAGCAAATTTCCACAGTTTTTACAATTACAATGAACTTCTGACTTGTCGTAAGTGATAAACATGAAAAATGTTTTGGCGCGTCCACTTGCCTACTTTGAAATCAATTAGACGCCGGTGGTTAGTATGAACATTATGTTACACGCCAAACTTCATTTAAATCGAAAACCTTTATGTCACTTTTGTAACACCCTGTACATCTGATGGGGAACGTCGGGAAATATAAACGTAAGAGAGAAGTGCATATTACATGGACATGGTCCCTGCTTTCCGTTTGCTAGCCATTTCTCTATCAATCCCTTGGAATGAAGACCACGGTCAATTCATAAACGCGCGCAATTCCTTTGAAACACAACGTAAATAATAGTCCTGTTCGAGCTCACCAGTGAGATACATTATCTACATGAACGTATTAGCTGACTGACAGCGCGTGGGTATTGCGTTTGAAATTCAAGGAAGAAATTTCTACTTCGCCAAAAAAACGTGGTATTGTTTTCCCTATTCTTTCCTAAATTGCAAAGCAAAATATAAGTTATCCATTGGAAGTGGACGTGCTGTTTTAATTAGGGAGTTTTCTGTTATATAATCACCGAATTGAGTCAGTGATGTGAGAATGTGCATCGAAAAAATAGTCATTCCAAAATTCTGCATAAATAATGGCTAGACACAACTGTGCAACTTACGTATCAGGACGGTTGCTTTGATAATAAAAATAATTACTGCAGAGAGCGAGATAGAGAGATTATTTTTTAATTAATGGGTAAGACTGAAATGGGAGATTAGTAAACATACAAATAGGAAGTTTCTAGAGAGAGTGGCAAGAAATGGAGGTTAAAATTAGGAAAAATAATATAATAAAAATAATAATAATAATATAATAATAACGCCGCGACGTAGAGTGGAGTAATCGTTTAGATTGAGCATTTCTCGCAAAGCGAAAGGAATCCCTTGAAATTAAATTCGGCTTTGTTTAGTTCTTATCGCTGAATTAATTTTGCCCGTAGTGGATGGAGGGAGCTGTCTTTAATGTGGAAAAAAATTATTTGCACGCTTTCATGTTGATGAAGGATGTTAAGTTGAATATTGGCATATAGACGGATAGAGATTACACGGCTCTTAATTTTGGCAGGACAGCAATGCCTGTTGTTCCAGCTCGAAAAGTTATTGCGTGAAGATTAACTCATGCCATTTTTCAGTTATTTCCAAATAACCTCTTTAGAACTTAATTTATGTGAATATTTGAAATTATTAAAGTTGTAGGCAATATAATTTTCCACATGTTTTGTTTGAAACATTTTTCATAAAATTGATCGTTTAAGAGATAGTATTTTTTAACCCTCTGAATTTCTGTAGTAAGTCGCTAAATGATAACCTGTTTCCAATGATATGATAAAAATTTCTAATTGTTGGTATCGATGCGTACGCTGCCAAGAGTAATTTCAATTACGATAAAAACGATCCCATTGCCATCATGCGTCATATTTTGTAAATAAATATTGTCGTTAATATTCTCATCTATCTCAGCGTCACAAATATTAATTTTAATCGCGCATTTTTATTTTTTATACATAGCAACAAATAAAAATTTTGTTTTCTTATTGTTGTTTCCCTGCGAAAAGTGATTATTTCACAGTGAGTATTTCTCGCTGTGAAAATTATTCAGCCTGTTTAAAACTTATTCTCAGCTGTAATATCCTACAATTATTCATGAGAACGTTGGTATCGAGAACAACTTGTAAATCATATTGTAATACTCGGGAGCAGGGAAATTCATGCGCGTCATATCTCCGATTTTTTAAAATAGGTGTTACTTATACGGAAATTACATTTGAGCTGTTGTACTTTTAAACCTCTTGATGCGCATTTTCACACTTCATATGTTTTCACTTCGCCTTTCTTACACATTGAGCGCTAATAGGTACCAAATTAGGTTTTTTCGCCAATTATATTCTTAAGCTCCTAATAAAAAATCTTCCGCCCCTTTCCCATGGTTATACGAGGACAATAAAATATTGAACTGTTTGTTCCCCTAAGGGCACATACATGTTCACACGACCTTCAAATTCTTTTCTCCTTTTGTTGACCTTCAAAGATCCGAACCTGCGTCCTTTCCCGTGGGACATCTTTCCATTCCTCCATTCCAAATCTTGTCCCTCAGTCGTCCGCCACCTCCTCTCCAAAACATCCCTTTCTCTCTCTCTCTCTCTCTTCAATCTTGTTCCTCTACTCTTTTTTCTTTCTCCGCTTTTCCCTTATCATCCTTTCTCCCAATACACCCCTTTTCCTTTCATGAATTCGCTCTTGCCGTCTTTATCCGGTGGAAGAATAACGTATACAATTGGCTTGTCAGTCGCTTTGCACTTGGCGACCATTTTTTATGTATCTACTTATATTCCCCTTTCCAGCATCTGGAGATATTTCAAGGTTGGGAGAAAGATAAGGAAATAGACGAAAGTGCAATAAGACTCGATCTAAAATACTTGGAGCATTTCGTGCCCAAGGTAGAAAATCCTAACAAGGCAATCTTGAGTTTTGGGACACGTTGTGCCCGCAGCAGCAGTGAACAGATTGGCGGTATTGTTCCCCTTTAGAATGAGAATTCAAACTTTTTAATCGACTGACATTTCTGCTGTTGGCAATTGTCGGTAATTGGTATTCCCCTAACATTTCAAGCATGGATGGGGAACCTAAGACACGTGCGGCGCTTTAGTGCGTTTAACGCGAAACTCGGATTAACAAGAGACCTGTAAAATTTAGAAACAAAAATTCATATTTTCAGTTCAAAATATAATAATAAAGCATTTAATATTGAAACTTAAACCCAAAAAAGAGCATTTAGTATTGATTTTGCATGTATAGCATCACAGAATCTCCAGGTGGCTTTCGATTTTAATCCCTAATACGGACGAAGCATTGGTAATGACCAATGTGGCCCTCCGCCGTATGGGAGAGAAGTAAAAATAGTGTCTTGCGAGCCGCATACTTATTATTGTTCCGTAAGGTAGAGTTTTGCACGCCCTAACATTACTTTATGCGATATTCGCTGTCGAATTGGATAATCCTTCGTGAATCGACAGATGTAGAATCTTTTGTTCGATTCGTCACTGATGTACAGATCTACATCTACGTGATACCCTGCAAGTCACCTTTCTGATTGACGGCAGATGTGTGAACATGAATGAAATCTGGTTGCTCAAAGTGCCGTCCTCCGCAACAATCATTATTCGACACATCTCATCCCTCTTCTAGTTGGGAAATAGCTGATAATTTATCCCTCGTATCTTTCACTACGAAATAAAGTGTGACTTGTGTTATAAACGTTTTGCTCAATATTCAATTTTTTGTCGATTCAACCATATCTCGTTAATAAATTCAGACTTCACTTCATGGAGATGACTCTTAAAAATGATAATAAACCAGTTGGAAAAATATAATCCATAAATGGAATACACAGAGATTTCAGAGACGTTCTTAATGGGAAATACGCATCAAACGGTATCGAAAGATTAGGTGATTCTCAAATTTTTATCCCCGAAACTATAAAACCTAATTATGTGGTCTCAGAATAGATTTTTTTTATCTATAACTCACAGATATATAAGAGCACGGGTGAGAAATATATGGATTTTTAATTGTTGTTTTCTGAGAGAACCGTCCTGGTAATTGATGTAAACAAAATATGCGATGTTTTTCTCGGTATTTTCTCAAGTTTTTATCTTTGAAACCATAATTCGTGATTATATGGTTTTGGGAGAAAATGGATGAGAGACGAAAATGGAAAAACGTTAACAGTGAAGAAGGTAGAGCCAACTATAGGCGTATAAACAATGAGTTGAGAAGGGTAACAGATAAAGCTAGAGAAAATTGGCTAAAAGGAAAATGTGATGAAATAGAACAAATGGAGAAATTAGGACGGTACGATATGATGTACGCTAGGGCACTGGAATTAGAAGATAAGAAGTCTAATGGAATTTGTGGTAAAGGAATTATGAATACGGATGGGAAGATAGTCTCAGAAACAAAGGATGTAGCACAGGTATGGGAAGAATACATTAAGGAATTATACAGCAAACAGGCAGGAGCGGCAAAAATAGAACTGGAAAATGAGGAAAACATTGAAGAAGACAACTTAGGACCAAGTATTATGGAGAGCGAAGTAGAAAAAGCGATAGTGGAACTTAAGAAGGGGAAAGCCACGGGCAGCGATGGAATACCGGCTGAGATACTTAAAGTCATAGGATCAGAAGGACTAAAAGCGATCACGAAATTAATTAATAAGATTTACGACACGGGAGAGTGGCCTCAGGATTTCCTAGAAGTAACAATGATCCCTCTAAAGAAGAAGCCAAAGGCAATGCAATGTAAAGATTACAGAACTATAAGCCTTCTGTCACACACATCGAAGATCATCACGAGGATTCTTAATAAAAGGCTGGAGAATAAGGCAGAAGAAATAATAGGGGAAGATCAATTCGGTTTCAGAAAAGGACGAGGAACTAGAGATGCTATAGGAGTAGTTAGAATCATATCAGAAAGGGCAATAGAATACAGTCAAGATATCTGCGCATGTTTCGTAGACTGGCAGAAGGCCTTTGATAGAGTAAATTGGGTAAAGTTGATGAAGATATTAAAGGATATAGGTGTAGACTGGAAAGACAGGAGACTGATTAGGAATCTATATGAGAATCAAGTTGTAAAGGTCAGGTTTGAGAATGTGGACACCTGCGGAATAAATATCGGTAGAGGAGTAAGACAAGGCTGCTGCCTATCGCCAACCCTATTCAATATATATGGAGAAAGTCTAATGCAAGAAGCTTTAGAAGGCACAGGGGATTTCAAAATTGGAGGAAGGATTATAAGAACAGTAAAATACGCAGATGATCAAGTACTTCTAGCAAGAAAGGAAGAGGAGCTACAAAAAATGATAAATAGACTAGTGATAACAGGTAGAAAATACGGTATGGAAATAAATACAGAAAAATCCAAGGTCATTCGAATATCAGGTGAAGAAGAGAATCTGAACATAACTATTGGGGGAAAGCCATTAGAACAAGTTTCAGAATATAAATACCTTGGAAGTATCATAACACGAGAGGCAAAATGTACGGATGAGATCAAAACTAGAATAGGAAAAGCAAAAGCGGCTTTCAGGAGAAAGAAACAACTAGTTACAGGGAATATAAGGGAAGATATCCGCAAGAAGTTGATAAAATGCTACGTATGGAGTATAGCATTGTATGGGGCAGAAACATGGACGCTAAGGAAAAATGACATAAAATACTTGGAAAGCTTTGAAATGTGGACTTGGAGGAGAATGCTGAAGATAAAATGGACAGATAGGATGAAAAACGATGAAGTGCTACGAAGAATAGGAGAGAAGCGAATGATTATACAGACTATCAGAAAGAGGAAGGCTAACTGGGTTGGACATTACCTGAGGAGAGAGAGTATGATTAAAGACGTGTTAGAAGGAAAACTAGATGGGAAAAGGGAAAGAGGTAGGAAAAGGTTTCAGCTGATAGACGATTTGAAAGGGAAAGAGAGTTATCAAGATATAAAGAGGACAGCGGAAAATAGGAGTATATGGAGAACCAGGTTTAACCATGAATAATCACGGACCTGTCTACGGACAGACTACCTATGATGATGATGGTTTTGGGGACTATCTTGTAATAAATTTTGTCCCCTATCCGAATATGTTTTTAAAATTTATATATTACAGATCACAGAAGGATGTGGGATAGAAAAACATGGATTTTAATTGTTGTTTGCCGAGAGAACCATCTTAGAGATCGACGCAAGCAAAATATGCGATGTTTTGCTAGAGATTTTCTCGAAATTATATACCCGATACTATAACTCGTAATTATGTGTCTCGCAAATGATCTTGTAGTAAATGTCGTACTCTATCTAAACAAATTTTTTTAATCTCTACCTTACAGATCATAAGAATCTGGGAGAAGAAGGCGAGCAAAAGTACTTTTGAGAATCACTGAGCAAGTACCGCCCCTCCCCCATGTGCAACAAAACTATGTAGGTCGTTGCAATACTTGTACAAGAAACCGCAACAAATCCACGCGAAAGTGGTTCATAAAATGTCACAAATATGCATGCAACGATCATATTACACACATTTGTGTCAACTGTTCAGTTGCGGATTAGGATCATTTTTCATGCTCATTCCTTTCGCTTATATCGAGTAGAATTAACGTCTTCGGTGTTTTTCACATCAATCGGTGTTTGCTTGACACTAATTTGCACAAAACTCCTCATACTATGTTTTTAAAAGTAACTTTTTTGTTATGTAAAAATATTAAGTCAAATATATGGTTTTATATACACAAAATTGATTCAATCTCTCCCATCACTATAAACGACCTTTTTATAAAAATAAATTGTTTTTAGGTTTTCATAATGTATATTAATAAATCTCAGGCTCAGGCATTTGAAAAGTTCTAAAATAAATAGTCAAATAAATAAACCAAATGGTCTAAAATAGTAGTCCCACGCGCCCAGACTGGTCACTGAAGACAACGCGCATACTGAAGTGTAAATTATAACATTCCATTTGCATGAGATCCTAAGTGAATTTTAAAATGTATCTAGCACGTGATACCTTATACATAGGTAGTTACTAAGATGTTTCAAATTGTTTTATATTTTTTTAAAAGTTGGAATTCCCTTATTATAATAATAAAATATGGTGATTAATGGAAAAATCTTTGGTATCGCGAAGAACGCATTTGGATAATGCTAAATTCGTTGAGTTCCCCGTTCACTCTGCGTCATCGTTCCTTTTCGTATTCATTGTCCGATATGTCATTCTCTCCTCCACTCCAATTGTTTCCCTTCGTGCCTTATTATTGCTATGTTTTTCTTCCTACGTTCCTTTCTCTGTCACTACCACCCCGTTTCGCTCCTTTTTATTTGTTACAACTCCATTCCCTTTTTCATTTATTTATGTTTTTGCTCCTCTCTTTTCCATTTCTCTGCGTTGTGGTTTTCTTTCCCTTATCGAATTCATTCCGCCCAGTTGCAGGCGATTTTAAAAATCTAATTTCATTTTGTTACTGGTTTTTCCTACCCTTTCTCCCTTATTATTCAGCCCTCTATCTTATCTCCATTATGTTTGCTTTATATTTCATGCCACTTCGAACCTAACAAAGGGGACTTTATTGCGTTTCGTTTGTGCGGTATGTCTCATTGCCGGAAAGAACATATCTTTCGTGATCTCTGTGGAAAAATACGTTTCCCAGTGTTTTAATTCTCTTACCTTCTTAAATTTTTAGCGCGTAGTCTTCTTTTGATGCATTTTGAAGATGTGTATGATATATATATATATATATATATATATATATATATATATATATATATATATATATATATATATATATATGTGTGTGTGTGTGTGTGTGTGTTGAACGTTGTAATATATATTTCGAATATTATCGTCTGACGTTAATTACTGCGTCACCGATGAAGAACCTCTTTGTACGTATAGTAATCGATATATATATATTTATATATAGTTTAAAATCGATAATATATATATTTTTATAATTTTTCTCTTTCTTCACTTTAAGAGGTAAGTTTTTTGCTTTTAACGGATATATTAAATTCGTCTGAGCCAACATCTTACAGACTTTTTCTCATTCATTCATGTCCAAAATTAAAAATAATTCCATTCGTATTGTCACTTTTTTAACTCGTACTATTTCTCTAACCAATCGTACGTTTCAAGTGCTTAAAAAATTGTTTTTGTTAATTCCTTCGAAACTTATTAGATAATTACTTAATATTTTCACCGTTCCATCATCCCATTTCCTTTGTTTCAGTAAATGAATGAGAAATATACTCTTGAACATTCGTCAAAACTTATCTTAAAAGTCTGTTCTGTCACCTTCACAACATTTCAACGTACTTCCTTTAATTCTCTCCGCCCCTTTCTCTTCTCCTTTCTCGCCCTCTCCCCCTATCCTTCCAACTCCCACGTCGCATTCCAGTCTCGCCTCTTCTTCCATCTCCCACGCAACCCTTCTTCGATCTCAATCTACGCATCGTGGGGGTCATCCTCCCTTCATACCCTGTCTAACCCACCCCCACTCGCCTCCCCATCCCTCCTGGACTCTCCCTACTGGCGAGTGTTTGAAACTCGCAACCAGAGCTCGCACGCCACCTTCTTTCCTCATTTTCAACTAGTCTCCCTTCTCTTCCTTCCCATTCCCCACAGATGTCTTCATTCTCCTTCTCCTCTCTTTCTCCCTCTCCTCTTTTTCTCCCTCTCCTCTTTTTCTCCCTCTCCCTTTCTTTCTTTCTTTCCCCTCATTCTCCCTCTCCCCTCATTCTTCCTCTCCCCACATTCTCTCTCTCCCCTCATTCTCCCTCTCCCCTCATTCTCCCTCTCCCCTCATTCTCCCTCTCCCATCATTCTCCCTCTCCCCTCATCTCCCTCTCTCCTCATCTCCCTCTCCCCTCATCTCCCTCTCCCCTCATTCTCCATCTCCCCCTCATTCTCCCTCTCCCCTCATTCTCCCTCTCCCCTCATTCTCCCTCTCCCATCATTCTCCCTCTCCCCTCATTCTTCCTCTCCCCTCATTCTCCATCTCCCCTCATTCTCCCTCTCCCCTCATTCTCCCTCTCCCATCATTCTCCCTCTCCCCTCATTCTTCCTCTCCCTTCATTCTCCCTCTCCCCTCATTCTCCCTCTCCCCTCATTCTCCATCTCCCCTCATTCTCCCTCTCCCCTCATTCTCCCTCTCCCCTCATTCTCCCTCTCCCCTCATTCTCCCTCTCTCCTCATTCTCCCTTTCCCCTCATTCTCCCTCTCTCCCATCCAGATCGAAGGAGAAATAACTGGAGTACCACGGAGTCGGTTTGAATGACATTTCGTGAGTGGGGTTCGGGAAAAGTATTCTTTGGCAGAGAGAGGAACGCTCGAGGACGAGTTTGTGTGCGTATAGTGTACATAAGGGAGAGAAGGAGTGAGAGTTAGAGGAGTTGGAGGAAGGTGAAGGAAATAAGGTGCAAAATAAAGGAGGGAAGAAAGAAAAGGCGGAAGATCGGTAGAGGTCAGGGAGGAGGAAGATCTTGGCAGAGGGAAGGGGGGAGAGAGGAGGGAGAGAATGGGTGCCAAGAGTTGTGCAAATACTTGCCTGGTGGACACGATTAAAAAAAGATTTCGCGGGAGATGGTCCCATCTGCGTTGTTAGCAAAGGCGTGTTTCGGAGAGATAGTGGAAGGACCTTCAAACGCCCCCTCGGATTTTCCGGGGGAGGGGGAGGAAGGTGGGACAAGAGGTCGTTTTTTGTACGCGACGACTCCCGGTAGAGAAAGAAAAAGAATGGCGGCGGGCAAAAAATGCCCGTCTTATGGATTTGTCAAATTTCGGGAGTTCATTGAATGAAATTTGCGATTTATTGTTCGGGTGAGGATCATCCGCCAGAGTAATATCTGCTTCATTTTTCGTTCAGATTAAGTTTGGAGTTTGAGTAGAATTAATCTTTTGGAGATTACCTGCGTTACGGTGTGAATGGTTAAAAATATTCCTGTTTTGTTTTCGTCGCGCCATTAATTCCATTCAAAGGCGAACATGGTGATTTGATGGTAATTAACTGACAAATATATTTATTTTGAAGTCCTATCTGGACATAATTCCACGATGGAAATAATATTAGCTTTTTGAAAGTGTTTATCAAACGCTTAGAATTTTAATTGTAATTCGTCAACTTTCGCTTACACTTACCATGCATAGATTAAATATTGTTTATGATATATAAAGTACATGTTTCCTAATCAACATTTATTGGTGCTGGATTTGGAGGATATACTTATGCATTTAAATGAAGCTGGTTCTTTGTTAGTCATTTATCCTTCAATTGAATTTTAAATGGAGATTCGTATTTCTAACATAAATTCATACCTATACATAATGACGTTACATTTTTGACCAATTTTAAAGTCTTCTATCATGTCAAGTATTCGGATCATTTTATTTACATGATGCAAATATATTACGGATACATTTCTTGGGTTTTAGATTGACGTTCTAGTTATTTTAATCAGTACCACAATTTTTTTGGCTTTCACGGTTTTCTCAAGAGTTATATTTCTCTTTGCAAAACTACGTCACGTCTAGGATTGAATAACGTATTATATTTTAACGATTGACGAAAGTATAGTAAATTTTATGAAATTTCCGTCTGACGAAGCGTTTCAATCAGCAGTTTGTTATCTTTTATCTGCCCAATAGATATTTTACAATAAAAAACAAATCGGTTGAATCCAGCGTTGACGCAAGTTTGCTGAATAACACGCAAAGAAGAAGAAAAAATGTCTGGCAAAGTGTCGAATTTTTCCAGCAACCGACGAAAATGATTCTTTCGGTTTTCTGGATGCAAAACGGAAGCTCATCATGGAAACTGGATTGGAGTATATAAATGCGATATATTTATATAGATAAAGAAATCTCAATGAGAAAATGAATTTCACCAAATATCGCTGCTTAGTCCCACATAATTAAAGAAAATTCATTACCATGCCTCGTTGTTGATTCTCTAACAATTTTATGAATAACATAGTTGCATTTTGGATCCATCTTCTGTATCTTCTTATACTTTTGGATTTTGCGCATTGCATGAACAGGATATTAGCACGCTGTTAATGTTTTGCATGTTTTTTTATTTTTCTCAGGATGGCCAGAGTGAAGAGTTTTATGGAAAAAATGCTTCTATTAATTCTGAAGTATTTATTAATTGAACGAAATATTTCATGAATGATGCACGCTTATTCTTTGAGGGCATTTCGGCATGAATTCTGGTGGTGACTTTTAGAATTAAGTCTGGTGTTTTACGGACGAGGTCTTAACTGGTTCCGCAGGAGATTTATTTATTCATCATGGCTAAGGCACATTATGCATATGCATGCTTATTTAATGCACACTATCGAGTTTTTACATGGAAGTAAAAAACTTTGTCATGCCAGCCAGTTAAGGATGAGCGCTTTTGATTTTTTTTATCACCAAAGACTGGAAATTGTGTCTTTATGACTTTCAGAAATCAATTATGAGAAATAGAAATTACTCCGACTTATCGTCATTTTAAACCTTTCTTAACATCTAGAACTTTTATAAGTATACCAATATAACCATCCTAGTTTAGCTTCACTCGCACTATGCAAATTAATTTGTGACGAAGCATTGTGAAAAAGTAAACAATATCACAAAAGATTTTTAACTTCACTTATTATAATTTTCGAAGTGTTCTTAAAAATATATAACGCTTTTGGAAGCAGTTGGGTTTGCCCTTGAGAAATGCCGCGTAAAATACCCAACATTTTGAGAATTTAAAACGCTAATATATAAAGGAATATATGTCCGTAAAAGTCTGAAAATTGATTGTTGTCCTCGTCACAACGGCTAGTTCTGTTCCGTGACCAGATTGAAGTGACGAAAAGTTGCGAGTACTGAACTTTTGTTAGAGAAATTTATGACATTACTATGAGTGGCCATTTGGTTGAAAAAAATGGCCCATTTCCAATGTATTTGGATTCTATGGAAATTCAATCTAGCGAGAAGACCCTTGTCAACTCCTCTCTCTCCACCCAGATCGACCGGAAACACGCCATCAACGCCGCCCCCGTGGACGCGGTGCCACCTCCGACCAACACCCAGCAGCCTCCGTTCGCCTGGGAGAGGCCACACGACCTGAACCTGCGAACCCGTTTGAACGGCGGCGGCGTCATCAAACCGGCCGCCGCCCCACTCGTCGCCCCGGGTCCCGCTCCGGGCCAGAAGACGGTGCTGCCACCTGGGGACGGGACAAACGCCACCTCGGACTTCGAACTTAACGGAGTCGTCATAAAGGAGAGGCTGATGATGGCTCGTCGCCTGCCGGAGAGCTGCGTTTAAAAAAAAACAAAGAGAAATGAATCGAGAGACAGAACGTCTGCGAAGTTTATTTTTTTGCTCTGAAGAGCTATTGACGTTAAGGAAGTTGATTTTGAAGAGGTTTGGGAAGATTTCACGGTTCGACTCAGATTGAACAAGTGTGAAAGAGAAAAAAAACTATATGACCTTTTCGGAGGACGACTGATAATGCACGGAAAAGAAGCAATGAGTGATTATTCTTTTTCCGAACCTCTCCTAGAGGCGCGACTGAAGTATTTTTTACGCAACTTGCTTAAGGTTTTTTGAGCGGTGGTAGAAAAGTCTAATAAAAAAGGGTTTGAAAAAAAGGGATTGAATATTTTCAAAGGATGGACGCTAAAATATAAAAAAATTCCTAAATTGTTGTTTCCCCCCATCTTTTCCTTTAGGTACATTTCCTTCCAGATGCTTTCTTAGTCATGTGAAAAAAATATATTGAGAAAAATCCTTTCAAGAAATACATATTAGATTAAATTGAGAAAACTTTGGTGGTCGTGTTTTTGCTGTTGTTAACGCCTTCCCAACAATAACGGTAGGAGGCTTCTTACCTGAATATAATACCAGAAAATCTCCTCCCGAAACAAAAAAGACACGTTGAAATAAGAAAAAGACGCTAAGCGATGTTTTTTTGGTGCATCGAAGAATAAAAGTGTGAGCTACGCCGTTTAAGTGTGTGATGTAGTTTCTGATTGTGAAGTAATCAAAAATGTTCCTCTTATTACGACAAAAAAATAAGCGACCTCATTATTTTAGTTCAAAGCAAAGGAAATAAATAATAAAAAAAGAACTTCCCAGCTTTTTAAACCCCATGGTCGTGCTGCGTGGTAAGAAAGAATAATAAATAAGACTTAAATAAAATGACGTAACTTCTTCCAGGAGAAACTTCACCCTCAGACCCCGAAAAAGTCCTGAAGATGTGTTTTAATTTATTTAAAGTTGAATGCCGTGTAAATGTTTCAGAGAAATATTTAGGTACATTAGACAAGTGTACATCTTTGCTGAAGAAAATATTTCAGGGCATAGTGTGATCGTGTAAATGTGTCCTCCGAGCGACTAATCGTTATTTAACCGGTTACCTTTTTACATCTTGCCAGTATAAATGTAAATTTAAAAAAAATCAATCCCATTTGGCAATAATGGGATATCGTTTCTAAAAATCAAAAGTGGTCTTCAAACCTCTTTATGTAGGGATCATGACGAGGGATACTTATCCCTCAAAACCAACGATTACGTCGTTAATGTCGTGTCTCCTTCATATCGTAAAGTCCTTCAATAAAAAAAACAAAACAAAAGTTATGATTTTTACATGAATCCATGTGGTAATGAGATAATGCCATATCATTCTAATCCCATATCAAAAAAATGAATACAATAGCTATTAAATGTTAATAATTGCCTAATGAAAAAATGATCATTTAAACGAATTGTTTGTGTCACTAAGCTGAGATCGTGAATCCTGTTGCCTTAAAAAGGATTTAAGAAATACATGGCTATCCTGTATACATTTGAAGTGCTGAAACCCCCACCGTTGTACCACTGTTAAGCCAAGACAGCTGGAAGTTTGATGCATTATAAATGATGTCCGTATTGATGTGAAAATAAAGTTGATGAATTTTCAGTGTATGTTTATTAACTCTTGATGACCATCCAGTTCAACTAGTGTACATTCTTTTGTCTCACATTAAGTTTTTATCGTTTCTTATGATAGTCTTATCCAGGGTTATATAATGTTGAGAACGACGAATACACTTCAGATAGACGAACAATGTCACTCCAATGCCCATTGAAAGTTACTGTGCATTACGATAAATATGAAATGAGTATTAAAAGCAAGGATGAGTAGTGTACCCAAGAAATAGGGCAGGCTCAACTGCCCAAGCAGCTCAAGTGACAGCTTGGGGTACAAAAAATTTTTGGGGGTGCCATCTTTTATTTTTAGAAATATTTTTTAATTGAAGTTTTCACGCTCGGTTTTCAATTGATGAATCAGGGGTTCAATACTCGGCGAAACCCCACTAAAATATCATTGCAAATGAATATTAGAAATGCAATAACTGTGACAAACTCCCAATGAATAATGGTGTAGACCAGGGATTTCCAAACTTTTTCAAGTCACAGAAGGCTTGTATTTACAACGTTTTCCTTGAATCCTAACCAACAGTGCAGTGCATTACCTCCCTCTTCCTCCCATTCTCTTACAGATGCACGTCATCATCGAGACTTTTTATTTCACGGCTCACCCATAGATCTTTCAACGATTTAGCAACAACATCAGAAAATAATTAAATTAAAATATTCGACAACATCTTAAATAAATGAAAACTAAAATATTTTCTTAAAAGGGGAAATTGCAGTTAAAAGTCATTGAAAATAATTTTTATAATTCAGTGGATTGGTGAAACAAAGCCAAAATTAATTTTTCAATTGTTTTACCGCTATCACAATATTCAGATGCAACACAACACCATTATAACGACATGGCAGAGACCGTGAAAATATTTTCCCTATAATGAATATCTTAATATCTGAAGATGCATAGGATCAAATAATTTTCATATTACTATTTATAAAAAATCTTTAAGATTCACATTTAACGGAAGAACTAACGTCTTCTGACTTGGATTTTTAAAAACTTGATTAAAAAAAACAGTATTTTATTAAATAGTTTTTATTAGCGAGAAGCTTATCCCTGTCTTGAAAAACAGTCTTTTGATGTGGAAAGAGCCACTCGAAGTTCCTGATCGAAGCACGCCAGACAACATATTAATATTCTCAATCAGCAACGATGTTGAAAAACTCAATTTATATAAATACATATGTTGTAGGAAACGATAACCACATCAATTGCACACTCAGCAATGGTTGGGTGATCATTCATCATATGTAGCCAAAATCCCTTCCGGCGCATATCATCTAACTTGAGCTTAAGGCTGCGATCGCTCCTCAGTTCAATGAATTCCTATCGAGGTTTTAAGTGGAGATATCGTTAATTGATAAGTCCGCAGATTGATAAAATTCTTACACTCGTTTGTAGCTTAAGAATTACAAATTCGTATTTTCCCTTGCATAGTAAACTCCGAACGTCCCTCGGCACACTAAGTATTTCGCCACTGCATACCGGTTGGAGATTACTGCCCTAGGGAATGAAGATAGCTGGATCTACTTTTCTTGACATTATAATTGCTATTCATGTATTATCAATGGCCATGGAGAAAGTTAAACTTGCGCTTGCTACTTATTTATTTTTATTATTTATTTACTATTAAATTCTTATACGAGGCATTGGGAGGGCGCCGGATGAGGGATCTGCTTGGTGGGACAGAATGTCTTAAGCTGGCTTTGCGTACAAAGCGGAACCTGAAAAATTGTCTCTTCAATGGTCACGAAAATGCCGGAAAAGTCGACATTCTCATTGATGCTGCAATCAGTGATATCAATGATATTCTATTCTGAAATAGATATTCGATAACATCTACTATTTATGAATAACCACAGACGAAAGCTGTTTTGTTGCTGAAATGCGTATGTGGTATTGCCCACCCTTTTAACCTTTAAAGGACGGCCGTCGCAACATATGCGCGAAAAGTTCCTTTGCTCGAAATAATTTTTTTTTTACGTTTCCCTCTCTAAACAATGCTTCTTTTGCTCAGATCTGTTATAGAACACTTCCCTCCACATATTCGTCCAACTATCGCCCCTAGGTTAGAGCTTGGGATGGAATATTGCGGTCTGGAATTTTTGTTATTTATGGTTGACATGTCACTTCATTATGTGAGATTGCCTTTCCAAACAAAGATCTAAATGAATTTTTCTGGCCATGTAAGCTCTTTCTAGGCTGTTTCTTTCTCAGCTATTAGGTCTTGGAAGTGCGTGAGATAAGAAACAGATGACAATGCCTGAGTAGGGGTTGTGTTGACATACATATGCAACCCAAGGCCTTTGGGAAAGAGGGTGGGTATTTCGGCCGAAGGTTTCATCATATGATGAGGTCAGTTTCTTTCGAGCGTTTGAGCGAGTCCCTTCTTTGTTATGCGAGTGCGGTATTTGTGAACCCTAAAATGAGTGCCTTACGTGACGATGAAATCGAAGTTTTTCTCAACGATGACTCAGAGGCTGAGTCTGAGATTGAAGATTCGGAGGAGGAAGAGGAATATAGTGAACCTCCAACTGAATGGATAAACAGATCTGATGTAGATAATCGTGAAAAACAGTCATTTATTGGGGAAGCCCAAGGAATAAAGACTTCTAAAGCGCCTAATTTGAATGTAAGTAGTGAACCTATAGACTTCTTTCGAATGCTATGGAAGGATGATATTATTGAATTGCTTGTTTTAGAGACCAATATTTATTATAAACAATATCTTCAATCGCTTGATCAACAACGATCAACATCACTTCCCGAGATTACCAGAGAAGAAATGATAAAGTTTGTCGCTATATCATTGTTGATGGGGCACACCGGAAGAGACACTATCAAAGAATATTGGTCCACAGATGAGTTGTACTACTGTAAATTCTTTGGCAAAACGATCAGTAGGGATAGGTTTCTTCATATTTTACGCTACCTTCATTTCTCTAACAATGTGTATGCCCCAAAAATTGACAGTCCCGACTATGATCCTCTTTGGAAAATACGGGATTTATTTCAAAAACTAAATTCTCTGGTTATTATAGGGTTTTTCGAGATGATTCGTTTGTCAAGTTGGCATCAGCTAGATACTTTTCTTTTTTGCAGTATGAATGTTTGCAAACAGAGCGATAACTGCTGTTTCTATAATGTTAATCATATATGAATGCGAACTAATTTCAGAAATCTGGGTGGATTTGACTGCTTTGGTCCATAAGATGCTTTTTAAAATTGTAAACCACAGAGAAAATTGAAGAGTAACTGTTTTTAAATCCCGGAACTGAAGATTGCCATTAACACTAATATTTTTGCTCTCCATTTTTATCTTTAATGAGATGGCTATAGTAATTAGTCTTGCCTGAGTTTCACAGCTAAATGAATAAATAATTTACTTTCCAGTTTAAATGCAATTAAGGAAACGCAATTTGGCAGAAAGACTTAACAAAATCAGACAATTGATTTGCATCAATGGAATCCCTACTTTTTGCATGACCCAAATTGAATCTGGAGGAGGGACTGGAAGTTAAATGTTAAAATAAAAGTTCTATTTGTTTTCAGAAATAATTAAAACAATACGATAAAAAAATAACCATTTTAATTATAAAACGTTCGACTTAAAAAAAAATTCTTTGGCAAGAACTGTTGTTCCAGCGCAGCTCTTCACTCAATTGACTATTTGCTTTAGTTTCGATCAAAATATTACAAACACCAGTAGATCAGCTCACAGAGTGATTTTAATTTCGCGAAAACAATGCTTTAAGTCGTTAGTTCTATTTTTAGGCTTGTTGATCGGCTTTAAAATGAAAATTTGAGCAATGAAATGCGTAATATTTGAATTAAAACAATACAATGTGCATCAATGAAAACGCTATCGACAACTCTCCTCGCTCGATTTCCAATATAGATGGAGAAAACAAGGTTCTAAAGAAATTTACGGGATTGTATGGAGCCGCGACAAATTTTATTTTCTGATTTTATCGCATAATGCAAAGATAAAGCTCAAAACGGCACGCAAAAGATATCTTTTAAAGATACGGTTCCAACAACCGTTTCTAATCGCAATCGATTCAATCCTTTAGTGGCCTCCTTTATTTATTTTTTATTTCTTCATTTCAATCCCACGACACATATTGGACAAACAGATCGTTTATTTTTTTAGAAATTTCAAAGTGTACGTTTTCATTTTTTTCTTTGAGTCCCACCTTTGAAAAAGACCCGGGAATCCAGATGTGGCACTACTCCCTTATATCTCCTAATCATCGCTTTCTGTGGGTTTATGTGTGCGTTTGTGTGTGTGTGTATGCCTACTCGTGCTTTTGTGCGCGCGGAAGTCTCTGTGTGAAGACGGAGGACAGGACATCAATCAATGGAGATTCAATAATGAAAGTGCGTCCTTCGCTATTTATCTGATCCCAGCTCGAAAGAGTAACGGCCAATCCCAATATCAGTTCTCTCTCTCTCTCTCTCTCTCCATCTCACCCTCCTCTCCCTTCCCTCTCACTCTCCTCTCCCTTCCCTCTCACTCTCCTCTCCCTTCCCTCTCACTCTCCTCTCCCTTCCCTCTCACTCTCCTCTCCCTTCCCTCTCACTTGTCTACCGTCAACTGTTTCCACCGTCATTTTCCCATTCCACGTCATATCTCTCCATTTCTCGATCCAACTTGCTTTTCTTTTTTCTCTCTCTTTCCATCTCGTTCTGTCGCATTCTGATTCTCCCCTTTCCGTCTCTTTGGTTCCTGTCTCGTCATCTGGCTGTTTCCTTAGCCGTTCTCTAGCTCTCTCTTTCTCTCCTCTCCTCCCTCAGCCCTTCTCCTACACCTCTTTCTCTCACACTTTCTTTTCTTCAGTTCATGCGTTCACCTTTTTATCTGTCTTATCATTGCTATCACTCCCGGCCTCTTGTTCTTCACTTTCTCTTTCTCTCCCCTTTCCTATTCTCCCCTCGTTCTCCATCCCTTCGCTCTTTCCTCCCGCATTTCTTTCTTGTCTGTTTCACCCGTTTACTTTCCTCCCGGTCTTCGTTGATTACCTCATTCTTCCAGCTGTACTATCATTCTCCTCTATCTCACTCCCTTTCTCATTTTATCGCATTTTTTCTAAGGAAGCCGCCTCGTCATTCTGGAGTTCAGCTAACAAATCAATGGATTTAAACATTTTGATGCTTTATAAAAACACTTTTAAATCAGCAATGTATGTGTGTGTGCTTGTGTATATCTAACATTACTTGACCCTTGACGTATACTTGAACGAAACTATAAGGTAAAGAATCATATGAAATTTGGTAGGTAGAAGGAAATCGTATGTACAATCAATGTGAAACCGTGAACGATTCGGCGGGTGAAATTTATGTATGAAGTTATATATGTAAGTATTATTTAAACTAAATGAACCTATAAAGATTTACATAGCAATCTGGATATTTATCAATCAGCGAAAGGAATATTTTTTTTCAGCCCGAGACTCGATCCGCGTCCGTGATTGCAGTATAGACAAAACTCCCGCATTTTTGCTTTTGAAGTTCGATCATCTTGCGTCTGTCACTCTCTCTCTATCTGCTCACTTACCTCTATCTTCTTCAATCCTTTCTCCTCTTTAATATCTCCCTATTTTTATTTCTCATCGTTGACCTTTCCTCACACTCTTCTCCTTTCCAATCAGATCGTTTTCTTTTTTAAATTTTCATAGAGAAAATGCAGGAAGGTCGTAATGTGCATGTTGAGGAAACCAGCTTTTGAATGATGATTGGGGGGTAAGAAGGAAGAATAGTGAGAAGAAGATAGGGGTAAAAACTGTTGGAAATGACGAGCGTCACAGTACGATAATATTGCTCCTGGTTGCAGTAGTACGTGCGTATTTACGTGCAGTATAAATCGTGGCAACAGTGATGCTGCTGTTAATATAGGTAGAGTTTGTCGGTAGCTGGATGTAAAACTCCATAAGCTATAGTGTTGAAGCGGGTTACATACTTATATTTTGAGATGTATAGCTGATGTAGCAACATTAATGATGTCTAGACGAATGGATGAGTAAATCGGAAGGAATAAACTACCCTTCGCTGTAGAGTGAAATTTCTCATGTCAACTTGACCTTAAACGCTGGATACTCTACATAAAAATTAAATTTATTAATTTTTCGTCGCACTATTTAGTCCCAATGACTTCTCAAACAAGACAAAGAGACGGAATCGCATCAACCACTTTTTGGAACTCAGGAGCTCCTAAAACGTGCATGATCATTATTACCGCCAATTAGCTATTTCGCTATCACGTTATTCCTACATATAATTCGTGCGTGAGAAATTGAAAGAAATTTCTTTCAAAAGGGAGTAAGGAGGCAACAGGAATAATACGGAGGAACACTTCATAGCATATTGACCTTATCCAAAATATTTTTGGTACTTTATTAATTAATATAATACTTTGTGAAGATTAATAACTGGTAAAGATATGGATTTTCTTTTGACCCTAATTATTTTCCTTCGGTTTTCAGACAGACGCGCAACTTTTTGCTATCACACTAACTTATGGGTCATCTGTTATATATTGTTAGGTGCCAGGATGCATACTTTTAATCATATTTTAATGTACTACAAGCACTTATTATAGCTAAAAATTACATTCTCCGCATGATTTGCTTACGTAAAGTGCAATCCGTAATCGAATCGTCACACTTCCTAAAGTTACAAAATATTTTTATGCATTATACTGATGTTATTTTAGCTTGAATTATAAAATTACAAGAGCGACCTGTCTTAAATTACGCTTAAAATGAATAAATACATTTTATGCAATGCCTCATTTTTGTTTGAAATAATTAATTCCAATATGGAATTTAATGGGCGCTTTGAGGAATCAATCCACCGCACATAAATGTGAAAGGGAGGAGAGATTTTGCGAGAAAATAAAAAATGGGGGGATTGGTTCAAATAATCATTTTTTGAAGGATCTTAATCCAGTTTATAGGCGGGTTATAAGTAGTTTTCGAAGCGGCAGAATCGTGGAGAATTAAAAATCTAGTTTTTTTTCATTTCAAAACTTTCTCTTTCATGAGGCCATTATCACCTCGCGTCCATTCGATCAAAATAATGGTCCAACCACTACGCGGCAGTCCATTCATCCGTCTTTATCTCTTCCGCGCGATTCTTCTCATCCGCGATTCATCCTCGTTTTCCTCGACCCAATCATCCACGAGAATCGTATCCACTCTACCCTCTCAATCGCTCGCCTCTCCGCGATACAATGCACGCCTTAGCGTTATAAAAAATAAATGCTCCCAGCCGTTTAATGCTACCGTTCGTTCTTCGTAATTCGTGCATGGCTCACGTAATTTTTCCCAAAAACGATTTTTTTAGTAATTATGGTAATACATTTTTTTGGTTAGTGCTAATACAGGGTGTTAAAAAATTCACTGTGGACTACATTATTAAATATATTATTACAACATTTTCAGGAATCACTGAATCAAAAATTGAAATTTGAATTGAAAATATTTTCATCATACCATCTTGATGATTGAGGGAGAAAACAGCAAATGTTTCCAACAGCCTCTGAAACAAAAAAAAATAAAAAGCGTTTTTGGGCCCAAGTGCATAGAGGCTTTCGGAACACCCTGTATATTTATTCATATTAAAATCGACTCACAAAAAAGAGGTTTAAATACGGCCTTTTAAATATGTAAACATCCACGCACAAATATGATGTTGTGGTGGCATAACACGAAGGATAAATTTAACTCTGCATACTGAGCATTTTTATTAAACTTTACGTATACGTTCGCATAACGAAAACAAATCCATTGATGAAGAGAGAACTACACCGATATTTAGGAAATAGTTGAGTTATATCAAATATATGCGCAATTTTGCATTATAAATACATGATAGTAATTGGTTATAATTGAAATTTGAGCTGAAAAACTACCTTAAATTACTCTTTAAAATTTCGATAAATTTTGTGATAAATCGTAAATTGGAATGAAAACTTCCTCATTAAGACTTATTTATTTATTCCTTTTATGATAGCCTTCTTGATTTCTCTAGAAATATTTCTTTTATTTATTTATTTGCGCCGAAATAAAAATTCCTTCGCTCCATTTCGATAAAATCCAGAATTTACTAACTCTCCTCACAAAAAATATTTTTGTTAATGCCTCCCCAAACATTTCAATTAGTCTTACCTCTTTTGAGGATTAATGGGTCATCTTTTTCTCTATCCTCTAAACATGCTTCCCCTTCGCAACACCTGTCCAGGGCGAACGTCTTCCCTTTTATGCCGTCCTCTCCACGTCCTGCCGTAAAAACCCGATACCGCTCGTCTTGCTCGGACGCTTTACCGTCGCACCGAATCATGACTAGGTCCGAATGATGCCCCTCTCCCACCCCCAAACAACCGGACCCACACCCTTATTCCCATACATATAGGGTTTGGACCGGACCCATTCCGTTGTCACGCGATTACACATCAGGAAATAATTAATGGCAAAAGGGAGGGATGGGAAGAGAGGGGAGAGCAAAGAGGAAGAGGGGGGGAAGGGGTAAACGATCGTTTGGAATCATCACGATGCCCGAGCAGTGCTGCCAACCTCTCCAATCCCCAGTCGTTCTCCTCTTTCCTCCCTTTGCGCGAGCGATAAAATAGATGAACGTTGGCTTATAAACGCTATCCCTTTCCTATACCCCACGTACGGTCTTTACGTCCCCACGCTTTCCCTCTTGTTCTCTTGCTCTCATCGTACCGCCTTCTCTCTTTTAAACATCAGTCTCTTCCTTTGCCTCATTTTCATCTTTCTGTTTCCTCGCTGTTCTTCTCTTTCTTCCTTTCTTTCCTTCTTTTATCATTTGATCCAATGTATAATTCCCTCTATTCCTATATTTTCACTTTGCTTTTTTCCTTCTTTCTGCGATGCAACTCACCTATTCTGTCCTTTACCTCCCTTTCTTGTCTCAGTTCATTCCCATTGCACCATATCTACTTCCATTAAATCTCGCTATTTTCCTCTTTAGATTTTCATTCCTATTTCATTTACCCTGCTTTCATGACTCAATCAGCTTCCTCTCCCTGAGCCGCCTCGTACCCCAACCTCTCTCGGCCTCCTCCCACTCCAACCTTCCTCACCCTCCACCCGCTCCAACCTTTCTCAGCCTATTTCCCCATCCTTTCTCAGCCCAATCCATCCTCCCTCTCCCTCCTTCAGCCTCCTTTCCCATTGTCCTTCAGCCTCCTTTCACATCCTCCTTCAGCCTTCACCACTTCCATTCTGCCTCCTCCCCCTCCATCCTACCTAAACCTCCCTCAGTCGCTTTTCCCTCTCTCAGCCTCCTCTCCCTCTCTCAGCCTCCTCTCAGTCTCTCAGCCTTCTCTCACTCTCTCAGCCTTCTCTCTCTCTCAGCCTCCTTTCCCTCTCTCAGCCTCCCCCCCAGGCTTTTTTTCCTTTCCCTCTATCTTACTCGGTTTCCTCTCCTCTCTGGCTCTTCTCCCTACATTCTCCCTCAGCTTCCTCACCTTCCCTTTTATCTCCCCTCCGCCTCTTATTCGTTTTCTTCCTCCATCTTCTCCATCTGCAATTTCTCCATCACTTTCTCCATCCCCCTTTTCTCCCCTCTCCTGCGATTAATCATTTATACCGTTCGTACGACCTCTTTCACTTCTTCTCAGTACTCCAGGCCTCTCTTAATTTTTATTCTAATCCATATTTACGCTCTCTAGGGATACAGGATAATGCTAAGCTGTCATCTGTACAGCGAAGTTGTTATATGCCGATCGTTTTGTGTAAAAATATAAACTAAGATAAACATTCTTTGATAAAAAATTACATAAGGTAGGCTTTGCTCGGTTAAGCTTGGTGGAAGCAAGTTTCTAGTTTAGTAATTGAGGTGTTATCAATCTATTTTTACTCGTGGTCTTTAATTAAAGTATTGAAAAATTGATTTTTTTTGTCACATAATTATAAGAGAATCGCAGCATCGTGCCAAGAGTCTTCTGCCAAATAAACATAGTTTAATGTGAATACTGAAAACTAAAAGACAAATTTATATTTAGAGAAAATTCCATTTCCAATTTTATTCACAGATTAAAAATTTCAAGTAAATCGCCAGAAATATTTGCGGCGAAACGTTCAAATTTTCTTAGTTGCTAATTTGTCATATATGATGCGAGTGATATAATTATAACATCACCAATATTTTTTTAGAATTATGGCTTTGAAATATATTTTCAAGTTTCCTTAAATGGTAATGTATTTATTATGTCTGTATGGCAGAAAAAATGCAAACAAAATGTATCAATGGACGACTCCGTGTGCATGTTTCGCGGTTGAGCACGCATACCCAAAAAACTGCATGCTTGCTTAATGATCGGAAAAAAAAGTTTTTAAAACACCTCTGCAACACAATGATACCAATAATTTTTATGACGCGTGTCTTATTCTCACAAGTTTTCGAGTCCTAAATTAAACTTTTAATCGAGGGTATAAATTACGCCAAAGCGTTTAGAAATTAGGCTACCGCGCAAACTCAACGAAGCTTTTTTTAATATAGTTATAGGTATCCATAACCACTCGATCTTTACGAGAGCATTAAAGCGAACAAAGCGCGATCTTATCTTCGCCCGCAGCGGATTAATGTTTATCGCGGCCAAAAACCCTTTTTCCCCACCCATCCCTCGATAATGGTCCCATCCGTTATGAACAAGGTCACGGGTAGACTCCGGTCCAATTCGTTTTTTTCTCTCTCTCTCTCTCTCCTCTCTCTCACCCTCCGCCTCTCGTCCCAACCGATTATCTCTCACGGAACATCTCGGAAAGTGCACACGCTGAGCTATGGATATACGCTGCTTCAATCTTTCCATTCTGGCGGTCTTATGGACCGACCGACCCAGTGTCAAAACTTTTGCGCCCAATCGAAGGATCGATATCATTGGCGAGAGGTGGAAGAATGGGGGAGGGAGAAGTAATGGGGAGTCGGCAGAGAGCCAATAAATGTGGAAAACGTTGCGATGGCACTCTCTCTTTCTCTCTCTCTAGCACTTTGATTTTTTGCGAAGCGGAAAATGTTGGGCACACACAGAAATTAGGAGCCGATTAGTAAAAAAATCCATTTTCTCGCGCGTATGAAGTTTTCGACCTCTTTTTAAAATCAAGTTGTTCTATTTATGCCTTCTTTGCATTAGTTTCAGAGAGTTATGGCTTACGAATTTAATAGGATATTTTAATTTTTGAATCCATATTTGAAGTGTGTTCTTTGTTAGATATTCACGAATAAAGATGTGTGTGGTGAACCAAATATTTGACAATACATGGGCTGAAATTATACTATTGTCGCTACAATGGCGTCAGTGCAATGGGGAACGACATATTATCTTGTTGTCTCGGACGACTGATTTTAACGCCACTAGTCTGTGCGTCCTATAAAGAGCATTATTTTAATTTTGAATTAGTTTTTATAATTCAATGAGAAATTAGAGAGCCATCTGATAGCTAAATAGAATGTTCTTAAAAATAAAATTAAAAATACAAGTACAAACTCGAACTGCAATAAAAAGATGATGGGAAGCCATAAGAGCGTTTACGCTACCTAGCAGCCGTCATCATTAGCATCCGCTTGGCCTGGCTTTAATAAAAGCAATACATAAGATATCCGAGTTACGAACGGGTTGCGTTCCGAAAGTTTGTTCGTAAGTATTTTGTTCGAAATTCAATTTTTCATAGGCTAGGTTACCAAGCCAGCGCACATAAACCTATTTTACCCTCAATTAAGCTGATATATTGTACATTTGCAATGAATAATAAAAGAAAGCAATACTGTTGTAAATTCTATCTTGGTCTTTGGCTAGCGATCCGATCGCAGAACGGACAAATAACCGAGTAAATGTGTAATTGACTACTTGGTTGTATCCCGCAGAGGGTGGACGCTACGCTCCACCGCCGTAAATAATTCTCAAGAGCGACGTCTGGTTTGTACATACGCTTTGGCGTTCGTATGCCCAATTTATTAAAATATTATTTCTTCCGTTCGTGAGTAAAGAAGTTCGTCTGTGGCCTCCTTTATATAGCTAGCTAATGGAGATGCCTTAGTAGGTAACGTATATAACTACGCAATTCCAAGTTGCTTGACAAATCGTCATTCACAACAGTTTGCTATTGCAGGGTTGGCAAACCTATGGCGTGCATGCGACATCTAACACTCAAACGATTTTGGTTCGCACGCAACAGAAAAAATGTTTATCGACTCTACCTTAACTTCTTTTCCATTTTTGACACAATATGAGACTATTTCTTGCGAGGTTGCAGCTATGTTGGCAAAAACATTTACTACTAATGGCTTATTGTATGAGTATGAGATACATATTTCTCCGTAATTATTGTTCGACCATCAATGGTCTGGGAGATCAAGGTGGTTAATTGAATTTTAAATAATCAATCAATCGTTATCTTTGCTCTAAATCTGAGAATAAATGATCATACATAAGCTAAAAAAATTATTTTTATTTGGACGCATTTTAAATTGTCACACAAGTTAGAAAAGGAAAGACTTTTTTAAAATTATGTAGCTCGAGCAAAAATATTTGCCATTTCTGCGATATTGTAATGCAATGCATCCGAATTCTTCTTTATTTTCCGCGAAGAACTTGGTTGATAAAAATCGAAGGACCATTCTTTTTTATTATTCCCTTTTCAGCTTCCCTGACTTGGATCCAAAGAGTCGGGAGACATTTCTTGTTCATTAGCCACATCCCGATCGGCGCGTCAAAGACACGGAATTTCGAACGTCGGGAACGAGAGGATAGAAATTGAAAGTGATTGATTGATTGGTCATACTGGCTCAATTCCCAATTAATGCCGGATTGCCGTAATCAGATCTGAACGGGACAGGTGGATGTGATTAATGGCCGGCGTATCACAACGCATCAACTTTATAGAGAGATAACGGAGGTAATGTGAGAATTTTTACATATTGGCCCGTTGGAAAATGATCGGAAGGAGTTGGAGGAGGGGAATTCGTGGACGAGGTTATCTTTTCCAGGAAGGGAATTGAAAATCTTTCTTTTCCGCTCTGAACGCGTGAACTACTTGACCCGACGCTCGTTTCACTCCATCTGTCAGTGGAGAATTCCGCGCGGCCCGGGTTTCGTTAAACCCTTTGCGCGTTGAATTTCTAAATGTGGGTTATAATTTCCGCTAAAAATTTCGCCCAGATTACAGAAGCGACTTTTGGATATTTGACTAATTGAAGCTTCCATTAAGGTGCTGTCGTTAACGAAATTTGGGAAGCATATTTTTCCGTTTTGATCGACTAATTTGGCAAAAAATAGAAAGAAGTATTTATTAACGTCAATTAGAATAAATATGGAGTTAAAAACACCCGAGTTAATTTCATAGCCATCGAATAATGAGATACCAAAGCTATTAAAAGATCGATATGTTAATTGTACGATATATCGAAAGTTCGATATATTGAAAGTTCGATACATCGAACTTTATATATATTGATAGTTAGATATATCGAAAATTATAGTACCTATGGAAAGATTTAATTGCCGAATGATGCAGTATGGAAACTTACTTTTCAAACTTTATATTAATAGGCATGGGACTACATTTTTAATTATTCTTTATTGTTCCATAATGTCTTACTCTTTTTAATTCTCATTTCTTTTAAATATCATTTGAATATCTTGTTATTTTTATGCATTTGAAATATGAAGACATTATTAGGTACGCAATCGCCATTCTACTGCTGGAAATGTAATGATAAGTATATTCCGATTGCTTGCAGTGCACTGTTTTTTCAGTCTCTCTGTCTGCGAAATTGGTGATATATTTTTACTTTGAATCTTAGCTAGTTTTGTCGGCCGAGTAAAATTGCAATAGCATTATAACATCACAGAATAGAGAACGCATCAGTTAACACGATTCTCCTGCGTCCTTTAAAAAAACAGATATCTCCGCCATCTGATGTCGATTTCGGGTTAATTTTTCCCTCGTCTCCCTGATAAATTCCGAAGAATATCCGGTGTGATACATTTATTTGACAGTGTAATCTCCAACTCCGATACAATCTCTCTTGTATTCGTCGATGCGATATGGAGTTGAATTAGCGGCAGATGACGATGGATACGGACAGGATCGACGTTTTTAATCTCACGATCATAACTTTGTCAGTCGTGGTCAAATTCCATTAGTTTTGCCCAGCGTTTCCATTGTTTTATCTTTATCATAAAATTCCCGCTCCGAAATTCACACGTTTCAATTCCGTTTCTTTTCTTTCTTCATAATTGCATGTATTTTTTTAATATGGCGAAAATCGGAAATTGTGGTGCACAAAATGGATGGGATTAGGTATCTATTTGCTTTAATAAAAGCTGTCATTGATGATAAGAATCTATCGAACATATTAAGAATTCAAGAATAAACGCTAAGTATAATATATTTAGTACACACCTAAGGTATCTCCAATACCCATTCCTATTTTAATCTTTGAGATGAAAGTTGTTAATATTTTCCTAGATTACATTTGTTGAGGCTGCGAAATTTTCTTTCTTTTCTTTTGGAACCTATATTGCTTTTCGCAAAGTATCCAATTCATAGAGAACCATATATATAACCCGGTATTTCTTCAGTTCTCAAAGTTAATTTTTTGATTTCCCATGCGATTTTGATTCATTTTTAATGAAGCATTACCAATTCACACCATCTCTGGCTCTTATGCAGCACAACATCGCCTTCCTTCCTTTATCGATCGCCTCTCGTTGCAACATCATTTTGCGTGATATCCGATTTGGTTGGCTTTATCTCGCTTGGGTATTTTGTTGCTTTCATTGTTGGCTACCTATAAATTAAATGTTCATTCATTCAGGGCTTATTGGCGTGAGTATCGAGTTATTATATAGGTATTAACTAATAATAAAATAAAAGTAAATACGTCCTACACGGATTCCCGTGTTAATAGGAGTGAAGCCCCTGGTATCGACATCGCTTTCACTGAAAAATGATCAAAGGTGGCATTACAAGAGTTTCCAGTTTGTATTATTTCTGAGATAAATACCGTTATAAAAATAATTAAGTTTTACAATTTATGTAGATCGCACGAAAATATGCTTATTAAAGTCCATATAAAATGGGTTTGAATATTAAAACATATGACAAAATAGGGAAAGTAATAATGGTTATCACGATATGACCATGAGGAGCCTGTATACAAGGGTTTTTAATCTAGCAGATTCAGTCATATTCAGACGTTATAACATTAAGCCTCCGTTGAGCTTTTGGTATAATTAACATGCTTGGGTTATATTTTCGTTTAAAAGAAATGATACTGTAGTATCTAAATCGTTCTTTAAAGACGATCGTTTCTTTAGATATTTTAATTGCGATGGATATATAATTACAAAAGGTTTCTTTATTAAAGAAATGATATTCAGATGCCTGCAATGCGTATGACGTTGAAATGACACAAGTTCCATCAGGGTTGTTTGATTGAAGGCGACCGCTTCACATATCCAATATGCGTTTAACCTCTAGTAGTAACTAATATGTCCCTTGATACATGCAGCAAGTGACTTCCATGCTATGCCGATAACCTTCAGATGTATAAAACGACGTGTACTCGAACCCATGATCGGAGAAGAAGCCAAGATAGGAATCGGCATTCAGTATATAAAGGTCTATGTTTTACGAGCGTTTTCATCATCATCATAGGTAGTCTGTCCATAGGCCGGTCCGTGGTTATTCATCGCTAAAACTGGTTCTCTACATGCTCCTATTTTCCGCAGTCGTCTCCATGTCTTCATGTTGCCTTCAAGTCGTCTATCAGCTATCGCGTACTCGCATATACTAAAATCTTGGTTAAACCTAATATCTTAGAGGGATGAAATTATAGAGATACATATTGATTGTTGTAACCCTAGAATGCTAAGATGTCGTAAAAAGAACGACTTAGTTTGGTCACACTGCTGGTTTTTCCCCGTTTCTATCAATGGCAGTGATGCATCCTCTCTAGTACCTTCAGTAGTCGTTGTTTAGTGTCCTTGAGTGGGGTTGATGTTTCGGAGAGGCGTTTTCGTTGCGTTTACAATAGAGACCGTCGTCAAAAATTCGACTGCTTAGCAATAACGTAAGTTTTGATATATATGCAATATATAACGACATGGAAATGATTTAAGATATTTTAAGCATTTCTTTGCCAGTAATTGCTCAGCAGTCTTCAGTACCTAATATTAGGACTGTTTGCAGTTGCTGTCCTTCTAGAAAAGGACCTATGACCACCACTTATTGCAAACATTTTTTAAAAGCAATCTGCGCTGAACATAAAGCAAAATGTTGCCTTGTTTGTGATGAAAACTAATGACTAACGCATTTAATAATTGTGTAACATTCTTATATATGTATAGTTTTTATTAAGACTTTTTTCTTGCAACTAAATCCATAAAACTAGCCCAAAAAATTGGTCGTAATTTTACGAATGCTTAGCATCAATGCTTTTCCCGGTCAACATTAGCATTCTAGGGTTAATATGTGTTATTGTTTATTTAATCATGCCCATTAACCTCGACCTAAAATATTAGTTATAGCATATCTATAGCTATGGAAATTTCACATATAACTATACCAACAGTGAAGCCCTTTATAAAGTAAAAAATCTCTCTCAAGCAATTCCAGATCTAAAAATTGAATTTGGCATCATTGGCTGTTTTATTGATAAAATTTCAATAAATCTGTCATTTACTTTGTTTTTGTATTTCTAAATTTTAAGATCTCAATACTGAAATATATATTTAAAGGTCAGAACTTTGTTTTAAACTCGGTCTTCAAATTAACTACTTAAACATTACAATTCCAATGAATTTAATCTTATATGAGGATCTTCAAGCGAGGACTCATGAGTAATTGGTTAAAAATAAAGCATAGTGTTTGTGATAATATTCAAAGTATTGCAATAAAAGTGGCATATTGTCGCAGCTGTGAATATTTTTTTGTGTAGTTTAATAATGATATTACATTTGAAATGTTGCGGATCTAAGGAGGGACTATACTGAATTTAAAATTTGCAAGAAGTAATGAAATAAATGTTACTATAAAGAAAGGCATGCCATTATCATCTTAGCCATTGAGAATTTTTTACATGATTGACGTTACGCTATAAGTTAATAGGTATTAATTTATTATTTACTACAAAACTAAATAAAACTCAAAAACCAATGCAACCCAGTTTCGTTAAAGGATTAAATAAACAGCTTCGAATAAGGATTTTAATGAATTTGTGGAAAGTTATTTTATGAGCCAATGCATTATAGCGTGAAAATTTTATCAGATGAATATTAAATCCCTTCCAATACGGTAAAAATCGCCATCAAAGATGACCCGTGCGTCATTTTCGTATTACAAAGCAAGAGGTTGTGTGGGAATGCAGAAACATTGACTCCAAAAACGACCAATCGAAAGCAAAGCGCAGCGCTACGGCGTTGCTCACCCACCATGAACTCGTCCTCTATGCGAGTTAAAGAGAAGCGTCGCACGTAATACCCTACGTTCCCTCGGATCACGACCCTGGATAGTCTTCCGTTATTTTTCATTTTCTCCCTCCCCTTTCTTTCAAAGTCTCCTTTCCGCTCCTCTTTTATTCCTACTCTTTCGAATTTTCTCCCCGTGCCTACATTATGAAAGCGACGTTACCAAAATGGAGAAGACGACCCTCTCTTTCTCCTTTCTTTCTCCCACCCTCTCTCTCTCTCCCCGCAGTATTCTGTTGACCGTGATTAGTGACGGGCATATATCACGTACGCCTATGAGTGAAGCGGGATTTGATCTTGCGACCCCATTACGAGCTGCGCATGCTCAGTTCGTGGAGTCTCTCTCTCTCTCTCCTCTCTCCTCTTTCCCCTTTCCCCCTCAGAAATCTGCATCTCTCCCAGAGAGAGAGATAGCGAGAGGAAGAGGGAGAGAGTGATGGTAGGTGGAGAGGTGATATGGGTTTCAGGATGCGTGAGCGAGGTAGAGTGGGGTGGAGATCTGGACGAAGGGAGGTTGGGGGAATAGGGGAAGGAGATGGGTTGATTCTAACATGATACGACCAATGTCACAGGGAGATGGATATATGCATTGGAGGTGAATTGCTATCGCGCGATTTTGTTTATGAATAGCGATGCTTTACGAGTTCGGTGGGGAATAGCGACGGAGGCGCTCGCGGGTGATAGGCGCATTAATGTTTGTCTCGTGACACGCACTGTGTATGTTTTTACCCGTCTAGCTAAATACTTCTTCTTGAATTAGGCGCTGATAAATTTGTTTTTGATAGCTGTGAGTTTTTCTCAAAATTACCCCTAAATGTTTATATTTATTTTGAATAATTTTCCTCAATTATAATTTAATTCTGCTTGTCTAACTTTATGGCTATTTGCTTGGCCTAAGGTCTACGTGTATTTAGAAATAACCTTCGCTTACTTGAAATAGAGGACTCAGCTTCCTCACAAATGGGCTCAAATTATTTGTTCTCTCCTAATAGTTCCGCGTAAAGCTGTTTTAACAATCACTTTTTTTTAGCAGTGTTCCTATGAGATGCTGCGTAAATTTGTACGCCGGAGATCATAACTCTGAATAAAGGTGAAATACTCCTTTGGCCAAAACAACTAGAGGGCTACAAAACCCAATGCATTTCGCCCACAAGGTGGGCATCGTCAGGGGTAAAACCTGTTCCAACAGTGACTGAAAGAACTGCAGTCACTGTTGGAACAGGTTTTACCCCTGACGATGCCCACCTTGTGGGCGAAATGCATTGGGTTTTGTAGCCCTCTAGTTGTTTTGGCCAAAGGAGTACTTCACCTTTGTTAGTTTTGGCCAAAGTTATTGAGCTACTATCAATTATAACTCTGAATATTTAACAAAATAGAATTTATATTGAGTCATATGGAATAGTATATTTACTCGGTTACACGAGTTTAAATTTGAGGAATATTGAATATTTGAATAATATGTAAGCGCATTTCATTTCTTTAAAGTAACTAATATTATTTCAAACAATTAAGCAAAAACTTGGATAGCTTCCTATTCTAAAAATATTATCTTCACATCACAATTTGCAAAGAAGTTTATTAAATTTCGATCAAACTCTTTTGTCATCTGCATAAAACTCGGGCATACTATCGTTCTCCATTCTAATTATTAGACCAGAAATTGTTTTAATTGCATTTTTTAAATTAGGTTAATCTCTTGAGGATAAAAGAAAATCATTTTGTGTCATAAAATCCGATGTTATGACTAAACTCTTTAGCTCGTGATTTCTGAACTTATGAAGATATCATACCTATAATATCCAGGCTCCGAGTTTTTCGATCGATTTTTTAATGCAAATCGTGACTTGCCACGGCTTTTCTTTTTTGTAACATGCGCGCATGTTCCCTAAACATCGCAAGTTTCTTTAAAGTCATCCAATTCACTGAGAACATCTCGTATGATAAGGGATTGTTTCCTTCGTTAAAGGGTTGGATCGTAATTTTTTCAGTTTTCAATTTTCCGCTCGCGCACAAAACATTTCTTTTCAAAGTCATCCTTTGCGAGTACCTAAATCGCTCCATAAAAAATAAATGAAAACTTTACGCCAGGACTAGACCCGAGATTTTTTTTTAACTTACAACTTAACTCTCGCCGTCTGCATATTCAGCGAGACAAGGTGATTATTTAGTCTACGAATTAACCCAGTTAAAAGAGAAATGCTGAAAGGTTTCTCCTCCTCTTGGCTCCCCCTTGAGGGCAATTTTTTGTGAATAATGTTTCAAAAGCGGAAGCATGCGATGTTTTCCATGGAAAATATAAGATTTGGGCCTGTTTGATTTATAAGGCAAAGTTTAATTAAGCTCAGGAAATCGGAGAGAATTCAAACCGTACGTTGACGTAAGACTTAAGTTTATAAAGTTTGTGCGTAAGATCTGAATGGGTTAAACGTAGATTTCAATCGTTTTCCTTCAGTTTGCATTTCGTTACCTAGAAATTTATCAATCATGATTTCTTGTAAATAGTAAAGCACTCAACTCGATAGACTTTTGAATTATCGTGAAATAATGTTTTACACTATCATAAATAATGTTTCAAACTGCCGTATTTTACAAAAACCTTTTTAAAAATAGGTATTTTCCTTATTATGGCATAGGATTATCAACATAACTTGAAAATTAGAATATTGAATGGTTTTTACTGCTTTTACCTTAATTTGTACAAATGTAACGTTACATTTATTATTTATCACCGACAAATGAAAGGTATTAGCCTATATTATTTTGAAGACATTATACCGATTTATTATTGATTTATGAAGTTCTTGTTCAGGTTAAGATTCTAATCGTCACAATAACACTATCAGGTAGAAAATTCCACTTCCAAAGACATCAAACCTAATTTTTACGAAACCGTGCCATTCAAATTTTTCCTTAGCCTTCTTTAAAAAAAAGAACATAATGTGCCGTCATTTCTGATAAACACCAAGCACTCGAGTTCTTTATGTAATTCGACAAAGGAGGTGACTAAGAATACGACGAAACATTCAGATAAGAGGTCTGACACTCGCGTGAAGTGGATGTGAAGCTTTATAGCTAAAGAATAACGTTACGAGAAGGGAAGAAAATACAGAAGCCAGCAGAGAAAAGAAGCGTATAAGACTTTGCAGCGATGCAACTCAAAAATACAATCGTTACTGATTCGGTATGTTTCGACGTTATGGTTCGGAGCGCTTGTCATTCGAGTGTGCATAGCCTCCAACGCAGATGTTTAGACGTAACGGTATGCTAAAATATGACACGGAAGTAAGCATTTCTTTTGATAGAAATTTGGCGTAACTATGTTGAGGTATTCCCACGTCACGGCTGAAAAAATATATGCATAGAGCCTGTCTGTCATGTTAGTTCCAATTATTACTATTGTGATTTTCGACTCCCGTATTTCGTTTAAATTCTGTTTCGTAAACTTATTTGAAAGAGAATTCGAACCCCGATCCTTCATAAATATTGTGAATAAGTCTATCTGAAAATTTACTCGGAACTATAATTTATTTATAATTCTGTAAATAAAATAGTCAAAATAACTGCTTACGTATCCCCAGAAGATATAAATAGGTTATGAAAAACCATATTCATGTACTCGTAGAAACTGCATTCGGAGAATACCAATGATGCAGTTTGCCTTGCAATAGAAATAAGACTGTGGTGTATATAACTTTTGATAACTGTTGAAGTTACTTGAGTGAGGCCATTTTTGCCTATTTAATGTTAGCCATAAGACAAGCTCAGTATTTCCCCATTGAGCAGGGAAAATCTGTGAAAAAAGAAGGATCTAACTGTAAACAGAGCTGTTAATTCATTTAAACTGTGAAAGTGTTATTTCTCAATCACGCCGCAGTTTTCGATTTGTTAGCTGAAAAAATAACCATTTCAAAAATGTTATTGCATAAGTAGGATTTTTTCAATCGGTTAGGTTAGCAGCTCGTGCAAGAAATACTTCGCTGCTCTAAATCTGCTCACAAGGAATTCAGCACTCCGTCGTTTAAGCGTTAGAACTACTTACTCTCAAGCAATATGTTTGCGTTTATACTAACTCCGTTATAGTTTTCTTCCCCTTCCAGACTTATAGCTCACGGCTTACTTTTTACTCCCTAGTTATTTCCCTTTTCACTTCATCTTCCTTCCTACTTATTCTCTCTCTCTCTCTCTCTTTATTTCTCCTCTCTCCCCTCCTCGCCCACTTTCCCTCCAAAAAACCTCACTCCCTCTCTCGCTCACCTCCATTTACCTTGCACTCACTCTCCCAGTCCGACCCAGTGAGTTACCGTCTTCATTAACCTGTAATATCTGTTCTAATTATTGCTGTGGCCGTAACAACCATCCTTTATCCAAGGCACCGTAATAAACGTCAAAGATTCCGACCTCCTTGGAAGCGTTGGAGGTGCGCTAAAAGGAGTTTAGGGAAAGAGAGAGGGTTGAGGGTGTCCAGAGGAAGTGTAGGAGGTGGTGTTGGAGAGGGGAAAGTAGGGACGAAGTGGAAAGATAGGGTTTAAAATTAAAATGTGTAGAGGTGGAGTATCGGTAAGCCCTATTTTCCTTTTTTATATAGGTGCACGAGTGGTAGGGTTTGCAGATATAGACCGAATTAACGAAATCTAGTTTCATCCACCAGCTTCTTTAAGATTAATGCGGAATATGGATAGTCGAGATTATTTCGGCGGTTATTAAAGGATCGTATTTATGATCATGAGAGAGAAAGAGAGATAGATAGAGGGAGAGAGAAGAAGGTAGTTGGCAGTTTGTTATCTTTCCCTCCAGGCGTCAGGAAATTAAAATTTCTCGTCTTATTTTTTTCGCGTTAATTCCGTCTCATTTCGAGTGGAATTTCGAAAATTTAGAATCTAAAAAAACAATTAAGAAGCACGAAATGTTTAGCGTTTTTTTTTAAATCGTTTCTCCAAACGATTTCTGGAACCTGAGAGGTTAAAAATATCATAATTCGATTAATTTTTAGAATTCAACACTCACGCATTCTAAATTTCCTTTTTTTATCTTTTTGATTTTCAAGGAGTGAAAGTTACGTGGATGATTCCATCAATTTCTAGTATAAATTAACTCTAAGAATGATATTAAAAATATTTTCAAATTTCCTGGAAATTTTTAAAATCGTTTGGAAAAATATATTATGAAATTCGGTTATAATTAGACATACCATAGGTCCCGGATTGACCGGGATTGTCGCGGTTTCGAGGTCTTGTTCCGGTTTCGTGCCGGCCGGTTGGTTGTTCTGTGCCGAAAAATAAATTGAAGTCAAAATCATGTGTAGTGGTAAAAGTTCCGTTTCTGAATAAATGGTCAATTTATTTCCTTTTTTGTTAAAATATTGAATTTTAAATTTAATGGTGTAATATTGAAAATATTTTATTTTTTTCCTTTAGATACTTTTTTACTACCACCTCCCCACCCCTTCCTTCCCCCCTCCTCCCCCAATGTCCCGGTTCAGTTGTTTGAAAATAATGTAAGCCTAACTATTATAATATATGTAGTATTTGACAATTTGCTAAAATTGGTTGATATCTATAGAAGACACGTTTAACCTATGCAGATTTAGTTCATATTACATTAAAGTTTATGTAACAAACAAATATAATAAAAGACACATTCCAGCTTTTCATCTAAAGAAATCGTTTTGTCCCGCCTTTGTCCCATGAATATATACCCATAAGCCTAGATAAAATGGTAGTTTTCAAATGCGTATTGAAGCGGCTTTAAATAACACGCGAACAATTTTAATATTTTTAAATAATACTCTAGAATCCTGTTTGCCCTCATTACAGCTGTTGATATAACTACGCTCCAGTTGGTCGTATAAATATATAAGTCTTGTTTAAAAGCGGGAAAAGCCGAAAAAACACCATAGTTTTACTTTCATTTTGTTCGTAAAATTTTGAAGTTGCTATGGACAATGCCATTTTGTGGAAACACCTCATCTACGTTTCATCTGTTGATGATGATGTGATAGTTTTCAAATATTAACTAAGGAGAACTGGATAAATATCATTATTAAATGGAGTTCGCCGCTTTTGGGTTGTTTTTGATGATTTTAGATATGAAAATGCCAATAATTTAAATAAGTGATTATTCTTTATTTAATCATCAATTCCTTCCTATAGATAGCGCAAAACAAGCATGGAATAGTTTTAATTGGAACATAAAAACGATTCCACCACATCGATTTGATGATAAAATTAAAAGGTCCTTTTATAACTCACTCTTGGTTAACACCACTGATGAGGGCTGCCTTAAAGCCGGAATGATCATAGGGTTTTTCATAAATTTTTTACGGCTAGTGAAGACGTTTTTCAATTTTATTGTTAATTAGTTTTTTGCAAATTCATTGAAATATCCTTTAATGAATGCGACTACGAGAAGTTAATTAGAAAAGTCTCGAAGTGAATCCTTTGGAAGAATTTAATATTTTAAAAACGTTTTGTGTACATTTAAATGCAATATTAAGGACGACTAACATTGAAAGTGAACCGTGCAGAATATAGATGCTGCGATTTTAAGATTAAGAATGATTTTTTCTATAAGTAGATTCGACATTTTTTAGCTTCCTGGCAAATCAAAAGAAATCGAAACTAACTTGAATTTACATGTTCGTAATTCATATATGATAAAGAGTACAGTTATGTTAACTTATCCTTGCGTTAACGATCAGAATCACTCCGCTCCGACGGAAGGAAGAGAACAAACGAAAATGACTCGAAAACTGCAGCAAGTCGAGATTATATAGAAGTCGAAATTCGGAGACGACCGGATAAAACGAAACCGACAGATATTCACGATCCTCAGAAAAGGGGGAGGTGGAGATAGAGTGGGCGTGATTCTTTTATTTAGAAGGAAACGCCTGGAAAATTTCGGAGCAAAATCTCAATGAAGGCTACGAAGGTTGATTTTATCGAGCAGGAGGACCAAAGTAAAAGAAGAACGCGGAGAGAAAGAGAGAGAGATTCCGAGAAATTAAAGCGCGTTGGCGGCATTTTGAAGTGAGGGAATTTCACGCCTCCGTCGTAAAGAATTGGAGAAATGATATCGAGAAGAAACTCCTTGATTGAGAGCTTTTTGAGAGGCGAGGAGAACGGTTAAAATGGGCGAAGAAGGTGACAACGAATATACACGTCGCGTCACGGGGAAAGAGGCAGATGGAAAGGAAGGAGGAACGGTAGGCTAGGAGGGGGGCAGGGAGAAGTTTCTGAGAGTGACAGTAGCCGCGTATTGAGAGATAGCGATGGAGTGATACTGAGTGGGGAAAGAAAAGACGGAAGGAGGCGAACTATGTCGACGGTTCGTATACGATGGAGGCATTATAGAAGAGTTTGAAGAATCTTCTTCATTGCTTGAGTAGGATGGAGAGCTCTAACCTTGGAAGCTTGAAATGTCGAGGGGTGAATTGGAGAATGGGGGCGAGAGAGGGGGAGGAAGGGAGTTAGAGGGAGAGAGATTAAAGGGAGGGAAATTAAAGGGAGGGGAGAGGAAAGGGATTAAGGAAGAGGGGGGAGGAGGAGAAAGTGAGATAGAGAGATAAAGGCAGTAAGAGTGAGGTTGATAGGAAAGAGTGGGTGGGAAAGAGTGGAGAGGAAAGAGAGAATGAAGGAAAAATGTTAAGGAAGAATGAAGCTGGAAGAAAACCTAGGGTGAAAGATTGGAGGGAGCGAAGGAGGTGGAGGCGGAGGTAGAAAGGGAAAAGGGTAGATAAATAATTATGCGTCTTTATTAACGCGAGACTGAGATTAGAAAGTCGTCTTCTCGCATCGGAACCTTTGTCATGTACAGAATACAATATGATGAAATTAACATATATCATAGAACAGATGGAAATGAAAAGGGTAGGATATTTGAGTGAGAGGGGAGGAAGAGAGGAAAATGGGTGGAGGGACGAAGGCAGATGGGAGGTTCAAGGGGGAGAGGAGGAAGGGAGAGGTAGAAGGAGAGTGGAGGGGGGAGATAGAGTGAGGTGAAATGCTCTTCCATCTCCATCCGAGCGTCGAAATGGAGTTTCGCGGAGTAACCATAGGACCAAGAGTGAAATGTTAGGAGAGACAGGAGGTCGCGGCATACGATAAGGCGGGATGATTCGTTCCTTCAGGTGCAAAGTGAAAATTCCAAGTAGGGAGTGCTCTTCCTATTCCCCGCCTTGGTTCGTGGAGATGTAATGAATACAGAAGAATCCTTTCTTCCTGCACAGCATTCCATTCGCGAGCGCTCGTAATTTTGGAATAAGTTTTCCTAGTTAAATTTTTTGCTGAAAACATTTTGGGAGTATTTCGCGTCGTTTATTTTATGTTTTTCCACGTTTCGCGTTGAAGTATGTCTTAAATTATTAAAAACTAGCGATAGGTTACCCGGCATTGCCCGGGACCCAGAGCAGTGTAAAAATGACTTAATTGAAATAACATGAATATTAATTTGTTTTATTGTGCTTACGGCAATTATTTTTAAAAACATCTGTAATGTTTATTAGTATAGAGCTTCAGGATATACTACGTTTCTCGTGCAAAATAAAATCAAATCAAGATGTGCAAGTTTTTCCTGTTGTTATGTCAAAGAAAAACTATTGCTTATGTATTAATATTAAAAATTTAATTAGTTTTTTTTCTTTTGCTAGGAAATTACAGTTGGAGAATTACTTATTCGAATGATAAATGTTATAAAATACAAATCTAACGTAATAAATAACTCATGATGACGTCATTGTTTCCCCTTAATTAAAATCTATTTACTTTATACTGGCGGTAAGTTAATCAATAAAACTTTGATTGATATAGGCTATCGAGGAAATTAAACATATCGTCGTCGCCGTCTGTGTCCCTCCTCACCATTTCTCTGCAATGTAAGAAAATCATACAATTAAACTAATAATGCACCGGTAAACTCTGACATTTTAAATGAACACCCTGCTAAACATCCTTCTCAAACAATAAAAATGGGCGATTAAACTGAGAACAATGCGTATTTAATAACTTTCGAGGAAATGAAAGGTTTCCTTTTAATAACACCTTGAGCGATTATGTTACCAAGGAAACGCTTAACCTTAATTTAAGGTAATTGATAGTAGCTCAATTACTTTGGCTAAGATTAATAAAGGTGAAATACTCCTTTAGCCAAACAATTAGAGGGTTACAAAAACCCAATGCATTTCGCCCACAAGGTGGGCATCGTCAGGGGTAAAACCTGTTTCAACAGTGACTGGGAGCCAACTGCAAGGTTTGAAACGGAAAGTATTAAGAAGACGACCGAGAAACAAGTGAAGCGCGGAAAGATTTTTCGGCGTGTGTGTCGTTTAAATCTGTCAGTTTGTATAGGGTCTTGTTGAAATCTGTGTCCGTGTTCATAAGTGTATCGCGGTTTTTGTAAATGTGAAGGTTTTCTAACGAGTTTAGTGAGTTATTGGCTGAAGTTAATAATGTTAAATCGTTTACGTGTATACTATGACCTGTTTCAAAGATGTGGTTGGCAACGCTTGATTTTTCAAAACGATTATATTTATAGTGAGCCATGTGTTCCTTGAAGCGTGTTATTAGTTTCCTTCTTGTTTGTCCTATGTACTTTTTGTCGCAGTGTGAGCATTGTATTCTATAAATACCGGACTTGTTCAAGGATTCTGTTGTGTCTTTTGTACTGCCCAGTAAATTTTTCAAATTATAAGGATTTGTATATGTTATGGTATAATTCTTATGTTTAAAAATTTTGTTCAAGCCTCTGTTTAATGGTGGAAAATAAGGCAATTTTACATATTTGTCCTCTTTTTTGTTGTCTAATTTGAGGGAAGTGGCATTGGACAAGGTTTTATTAAAGTTATGTTTTCTCACTAATTTATTAATTAAATTATTATCGTATCCAAGTTGAACAATGGACCTTACATTACACTCAAGAAGAACCCATTAAATTCCATGATTCAAAAAACTAAAGACATCATTAAAGTATGTAAAACCATCATTGATAATAAATTAAGCTACAAGTTAAAAATTTCAAACCCAAACATACCAAAATTGCACTGTCTCCCCAAAATACATAAAGATGACAAAGCCATGAGACCGATTGCATCAGGAATAAATAGCCCAACCTATAACTTGGCCAAATGGCTTAATAGTGAATTTAAACAGATGTCCTTTCCCGACAAACACTCTGTTAAAAAAACCTATGACGTGATAAGTAAACTAAAAAACATAATATTAAAAGAGTCTGAGATTTTGGTCTCCTTTGACGTTAAAAGCCTCTTCCCAAGTGTACCTCTGGAATAAACATCCTAAATTTTAAAATCATTGTTACTAAAACAAAATTTTTCTGATGAAATTGTCCTCGAATATTTACAACTTACTAATTTATGCATGTCACAGAACGTATTTCTATTTAAAAATGAAATTTACAAACAAACACAAGGCACTTCTATGGGAAACCCACTATCTCATTTTCATGTCCTCTTTTGAAAACGATTGCAAAGAAAAATTTCATTACTTTCCAGATATATGGTTGAGGTACGTGGATGACATATTCTCAATCTTTGATTTAAAGAAACAAAATGTAGATGAATTTGTTAATCAGTTAAACAACATATATCCTTCAATTAAGTTCTCTTATGAACTTCAAGAAAACAACACCTTGCCATTTTTGGACTTGCTTATCATAAATAATAGACAACACATTGAGTTTGACATTTTTAGAAAACCTACACATACTGATAACTTCATTCCTAACAACTCCTTTCACCCTATGAACCAAAAAATAGCTTTGTTTCAATTTTTAACACACAGATTATGTAACATCCCCCTCAATAAAATCAGATATGCAAAGGAACTCAAACACATAAAACAAATTGCCGCTAAACTTGGATACGATAATAATTTAATTAATAAATTAGTGAGAAAACATAACTTTAATAAAACCTTGTCCAATGCCACTTCCCTCAAATTAGACAACAAAAAAGAGGACAAATATGTAAAATTGCCTTATTTTCCACCATTAAACAGAGGCTTGAACAAAATTTTTAAACATAAGAATTATACCATAACATATACAAATCCTTATAATTTGAAAAATTTACTGGGCAGTACAAAAGACACAACAGAATCCTTGAACAAGTCCGGTATTTATAGAATACAATGCTCACACTGCGACAAAAAGTACATAGGACAAACAAGAAGGAAACTAATAACACGCTTCAAGGAACACATGGCTCACTATAAATATAATCGTTTTGAAAAATCAAGCGTTGCCAACCACATCTTTGAAACAGGTCATAGTATACACGTAAACGATTTAACATTATTAACTTCAGCCAATAACTCACTAAACTCGTTAGAAAACCTTCACATTTACAAAAACCGCGATACACTTATGAACACGGACACAGATTTCAACAAGACCCTATACAAACTGACAGATTTAAACGACACACACGCCGAAAAATCTTTCCGCGCTTCACTTGTTTCTCGGTCGTCTTCTTAATACTTTCCGTTTCAAACCTTGCAGTTGGCTCCCAGTCACTGTTGAAACAGGTTTTACCCCTGACGATGCCCACCTTGTGGGTGAAATGCATTGGGTTTTTGTAACCCTCTAATTGTTTGGCTAAAGGAGTATTTCACATTTCTTAATTTAAGGGACGAAACTCAACACAATTTATGTCACGAACAGAAAGTTGAAAACGGCCATAGTATTAAATTCGTGTTTCGTTATTTTTTCTCTCTCTTTACATACGCTCGCACACATACACACACACACACACACATATATATATATATATACACACACATACAGGGTGACGAAAAATTCGCGGACACGGACCTCACCATGCGATTCCATGACAAAAAATGGGGTCAATGCTCTTTGCAAATATTTTGGCTGACGCATAGCATAGCACAGCTTCTGATTTTATAATTAAAATGTTTTATTTAATGAATTCCATAATGGTAAGGCAAATTAAATAAGAAAGGTATTAAATTAAAGGGGTTTTAGTATTTCCCTCAGTATCGTCGGCTATGCCACACTCTTGTTATTATCATCACCGAAAATGATAGTATGATAGGAAAAATAAAGTATAAATGTAGTAGTATAGGAAAAACAAGGGAACGTAGACGAACCTATGAAAGAAGTTACAATTCCTAGCTCTCCTGGATCTAACTCATCTGAGTCTACCGCCTGATTGTTATTCACTCTCTTCTCCTCACGCCTCCACAACAATACAGAAGTACAGCGAGAAAGGCCACGGGACGATGAATGTACACAGTCCGCACAGTCCAAACGTTACAACGTGACCTAAATGAGCTTTACATAAATGAATGTACGTTTCTTTAAAATGGATCATGGTAGCAAAATCTACAGAAAAATTACGATTATAATTGCCCACAGAAATCCTCTCTCGTTTAAAGAAAGTGTTTAAAACGAGTACCTTGCATTTCCAAGCAGACTGTAGTGCTCCGTATGATAGTATCTTGTACACGCCGCACCATGGCAACATCTACAGTTGTACACATAGCATGAATTTTTGCTGCGAGTTCTTCGATGCTCATGGAAGGAGATTAATACACATGATCCTTCAGATGGCCCCACATGAAGGAGACAAAAAGAGTGATATCAGGCGATCGAGGAGGCCATACGATAGGACCTCCATGCCCAATCCACCTCCTTGGATACGTCGCATCTAAAAATTCCCGGGCTTTTCTTTCCAAGTTTGGTGGTGTTCCATCGTGCTGTAACCACAAACTTTGTCGCATAGCTAGTGACACGTCCTTCAGCATCTCTGGAAAAGCATTCTGAAGGAACACAAAATGTCGTGGTGCATCCAACCGGTGTGGTTACACGTAAGGACCCACAGGAATGTCTCCTAAGATATAGACAGGGCCGGCCAAGTGGGGGGTGCATCGGATGCAAGGAATCTGGGCTCCTGATATTTAGGGGCTCCCCAATGGTGAGCATATATAATATATTTACATCTTTAAACTCATTTTTGCTTTTTTATTATATATATATATATATATATATATATATATATATATATATATATATATATATATATATATATATATATATATATATAGTGGTGTAGTGGTTAGGACGCTGGCTGCTACTCGCCCGATGCTTGAAAAAGTCATCAGGTACGAATCCTGCGCGAGTAGGATTTTTTCTCAAGGTCACCCGGCCCCCTGTTTGCGTGGTTTGAGGAGACCGCGCAAATTCAGCTGTTCCGTCCTTCGGAAGGGACGTTAAGCCGTTGGCCCCCCTGGTGTTCTTCGTAAGAGCAGGCAAATGCCGGCACCGGGTTTCCCTCCTCCCTTCTGTGTGTGAGTCCGGTGTGGAAGGCAACGGGAAACCACCACACCGTGTATGTATATTCCCTAGTCAAAACCAATTAATTAATTAATTGGTAGGACCTGTCGCAAGACAGAACACGAATGAATGAATGAATATATATATATAACAGCTTACGGAAAAGGAAAGGTAAAATGGATAAATGGATGTCAACAAGGTGTTGGGATGAGGAAACCCAGTGAGCACTCACCAATCAGACGACTTCAGGTTGGCGAGGCCCCGGGGATGTCGAAGCGACACACGTAAAAGAACACTAAAACACAGAAACATCACAAACGTAGAAGCTTTCGGAATTGTTCCTTCATCAGCTACAGAGAGAGAACTATATAAGGCTTTTTTACATAGGGGAGCCCAAAATCTTGCTTTCATCCGGGTCCCCGAAAGTACTTGGTCGGCCCTGGATATAGGCATATATATTGGCACTGAATCGGACTTGATATCCACGGTCGTGGGTTCCGCGAAGATTAGCTCGTGACCAGAGATGATTATTGTGATATTGAAGACACCTTCACGAGTAAAACAGGCTTCGTCAGTCCACAGAATGTTATTTACAAAGTGCGCATTAGCCTCGTGTTGCTATTGCAGCCATTCACAGAAATACATCCGTAGAGGGCAATCTTCAGGCAGCTGATTTTGGCTCCGTTAATAATGATATAGATGCAGCCCGACATCATGCAATACGTCAAGAACCACTCCTTGTGAGAATTGAAATTCTCCTGCGATACTACGTGGACTTCTTTAGTGTTCTCACTCAATAACAGCAAGTGTGGCGTCTTCCATAGCTGGAATTCGTTCACTTCGTGGACGACCTGCGTTGATTGGTGCAGGAGGTATCAGAGATCCTGTTTCCCGAAGATGCAGCTCCAAACCTCGAAACACATGGGCGTATTCACTCGCCGACACTCCAGCCTGACTTTCACATGCCTAAGGGTCAGGAGGATGTCAACGTACTCATCCATTGTGTAGTCTATGAGACATGGATCACTACTTCACTGAAGACAATTTTATGCTTATTTTTGCCTAGGTTAGAAATATCGCTGGATTACGTGTTGCCCCAATTGATTATCCATCAACGTTAACTATAAAGCCGAGTTGGTGAGGTAAACAGCGCTACTAGCCGGCAGGCAGGATGAGGAAAGAGGGAAAGTGGCATTACAGTCGGGCAAAAGTTTCGATTCTTTGTCCGCTCCTGCAGTCCTGACTTAGTTAATATTTTTTCCGCATTTAAAGAAAACGCAGTCCGGTATTACCAAGAATATCTAGCCTCCCTTCCTCTCACCCACTCCGCTAAAAGCAGTTGCTCATTGGTCGGCCCACGAGATAAGCCAAGTTAAATGCCCTAAACTCTCAACTTTACATCGCTGACATAAACGATAGAATCATTACATCAGAAATGTTACATGTTTACGAGAAATTAAATTTTCTTAAAGATTACTCGTATTTTTGTGTAAAACATTCAATAATAGTACAGCCTGTTAAGTAAAAATAACGTATAAAATAAATTACGAAATTTCATGGAAAGCAAAAAATGTGGGATTTAATCCGTTTCCGCTGCTTTGTAGACCAGCATTCTAGCCACTCACGTAAACCGCATGATGCGATGGTCGCTCTCGTTGAACGACGTTATGACTAGGTAGTTTTCTACATTACAGTGTTGCCACATAGGCGTTTTCTTTTACCGCGATTTCCGCGAAAACTCTGCGTCGGCGGAAATATTTGCAAAGAGCATTGACCCCATAATTTTTGCCATGGAATCGCGTGGGGGAGTCCGAGTCCGCGATTTTGTAATCACCCTGTATATATATATACACAGTGGGTAAAAAAGTATTATTACTAATAAAATATTAGTTTTCATAAGATTAAACATTTCATTGAATCATTGTAACCAAAAATATGTAAATGAAACGAGATTTTCAAGGTCAAATAAGAATTTGACCAACTGTTCAATACAATACATACAAAGTAGTTACCACATACAAATTGTTCAATTGTGATTATCTTCAGTAAGCTCTCTAATACACAGATTCAACATAAATTGTAGCATATTTCCTTAATTTTACTTCAGTTAGTGAAATCCTTCTGGTTCTCAGTGAGGTTCTCTATAGCTATGAGTCCTAAAAGCAGTGAATTACCGCTAACAGTGCGCGAAAAAATTGTTCTTCTTCACAGTCGAGGGAAAAGCTATAGAAAAATTGGAAAAACATTAAATTTGAACACGTCTACTGTCTGGTATGTGGCGAAAAACAGAAAGAATGTGGTACGGCCGAGAATTAAGAACGTTCAGGGCGCCCAAAAGCATTGACCTGCAGGGAGGGGCGTCATATTTTAAAAAAGGTAAGCAAATTCCCATTTAGTAGTGCTCAATATCTGGCAAATGACATTGCGTCAACTATTCGCAAAACTGTTAGTCCCCAGACCATTAGAAATGTTCTACATAAAGCAAATTTACATGGACGAACTGCATGAAAACAGCCTTTCATCAATGAAGTCAGTAGGAAAAAGCTACTAGAGTTTGCAAAGATGTATGTGAATATGCCGAGGGAATTCTGGAAGAGAGTAAGTTTAACCTCTTCGGTTCTGATGGAAAGAAGTCGGTTTGGAGAAAATCAAAAATAGCTCTCCAAGTTGAAAGTATTCAAGTGACAGTGAAACATGGAGGAGGAAATGCAATGGATTGGGGTTGTATGGCCTCTGGATGAGTAGGCAATTTGGTCATTATTGATGGGATTATGAATGCCTCTAAGTATGTTGACGTGTTGCGGGATAAAGTATTAAAAAGTGCGGAAAACTTGGGCATAAGTGATACATTCATGTTCCAAAAAGATAACGATCCCAAACACACTGCGAGATTTACGAAGGAATGATTGCTCTACAATGTTCGTCGACAGTTGAAAACCCCTCCACAATCACCTGATCTCAACCCAATTGAGAAATCGAAAGATTAGGCGATTCTCGAATTTTAAATTTACCACCAAGCTATATCTCGCAGACCATATAAGAGCGTGGGAGAGAAAATATTGATTTTTAATATTTGTTTGGCGAGAGAACCATCTTAAAGATCGATGCAAACAAAATGCTATGTTTTGCTAGGGATGTTTTCGAATTTTTATCTCCGAATCTATGGCTCGTACTTATGTGGTCTCACGGAATTAATTGTGGTAAGTAAAGCACTCTATCCGAATGAATTTTTCAATCCTTACCTTACAGATCATATAAGTGCATAAGAGTGAAAATATGGATTTTTTTATTGTTACTTGACGTATACCATTTAACGAGTTACGGGTATAAGTTTATTGAAGTATTTATGCAAGGTGGAATTTATAATTGACAAATGGAGTTAAAAATCACATTGTGGCGATATATCAAGGATAACCCCTATATATATTCACTAAAATCCGCCCAGCGCTTTAGGAGATGAAAGTTCCCACTGACGGACGAGACGTGCACATAAGGCGTTCACCCAAAAATAGAAAATTTATGTTACTGCCTCAGATATCTCCATAACAATGTTAGAAAGAACTTATACTAATTTCTTCTAAAATGCAACCGTCTCCTGCGCCTATGTTCCTTTGTCAGTCCGCATAATACTTGATATTTATGTAAAGTATAATTTTTCAAGTAAGATATTTACTTTCTCCATACGTAGTATAGGGGAAAATATTGTTTTCATGAATAAAATCGACTTCGAGATTTCAACGGAAATCCATGTTTTGAGATCCCCTGAACACGTTTTCACCATTTTCTCGTGTGCGCGTACGTGTGTGTGAGACAGCTTTTTGTGGGTGCTCTAACTCATAAACTATTAATCAGATCAACGAAAAATTTTGTTTAACATTTTAATAAAAATCAAAAGAACCGATTAAATTTTGGTAAAAATTGGTCACATCCGTTTCTTTATAGATATTTGATAATTTTAAAAATGTATCAGGATAAACGTTGTAGGAAACTTAATTTCCTACAACCTTTGCTTGTAACATTTTTCCATGTAATGCATTGCTTAAAGGATATCTTATATTTTTTCTGCTACCACCATGCCACCTACTGACGACTATTGTTAACAATTGACGCTTAGTTAAGTATTAGTAACGCTCCTTTTTCTTTAATTATTTGTTGTAGCTTTGTGGCTATATCCAATATCAGAAGGGTATGGTTTGAGTTTACTTCTGTTCTTTGTGAAGTCTAAAATTTTCTCGCAGTTTCTTAAAATATTTATTATAATGTAACCTATTTGGAATTTTTAGAAATATTACAGATATGGAGAAAGTCATGTGGTGGCCACATCAATGGACATTTGATCCAGAAATATTAGCGTATGAACAGTAACATTTATTAAATTCGTTTAATTTTAAAAAATACATGAAAAATGTCAGAAACAGATTTTGACATTGTTTTTAGTGTTTTACTCCTGATAATGCTCTATTTATTTTTTCCAATTTTTCTCTATCATTGATAAACTATGAACTATAGGTATGAGAATTCATTGGAATGACTAACACATACTAAATCATTTCCTGCCAATATAAGTAAATTCGGGACCTCAACTTTGGGAAGCCAGTCTGCATTAGTTCTGGTTTGGACTTCTTGTTTTAAATATTTTGTCAACTGAATTTGCCGTAGATATCTTGCGGAGTTGTTGTTTTGTACAATTGTTGAGTTGGTTCACGAGCAATAAAGCTTCAGAAATCTGAATAGCACGTGTGGGATAAAGGTGTATGGCAGGGGTTGCCAAACTTAATTACCATCGGAGTAGCGTACGATAATCTCCAGAAGCTCTAGAGCTGCATGACGCATATTTTTTGCTCTTAATTGTACAGATATAAATAAATATAACCTCTTTCGGAAGCAATTTAGATACAATGCATGTCCATTATGCATCTCCAACGCGTCTCAAGTCGCACTACCTCATTGTGCCCTTTAGTGAAAACGTTGTCGCGCCACTTAATATAAATTTAAAAGAGCCGCATGCTAAGTTAAAAGAGCCGCATGCGGCTAGCGAGCCGCGCTTTGGTAATTCCAGTGATATGCACACATTTCATATTGAAAATACCTCGATGACAAAAGTTTCAATTCTCTATTCCGAAAATAAACCCTATAAATATTTAACATGGACCTACATTTATTGAAATTTAATAAATGTCTTCGTGTCTCGTAGGTAAAATTTTGGTTTTATAATCAAATCCTTTCACTATCACGACAATAATTGAAGATTATCATCGGTTCGTTACTTTATAATTTCTCTTGTGTTTGCACATGACTGTGTTCGTATAATCGATATGGAGGGAAACCTTCCCAGTTTTACCTGTTTGAAATCTGTTTAATTTATCATAAAGATTGAGAAATCCTGCCACTACGTGTTCACCTAAGCTCAGGGCTACCTGTTCTGTATGGCGGACCGCATTATTGGTGAAGAATCCTTCGGCGGGCATTGGAATTTGTCAATGCCTACATGCAATGGGTATCTGAGAGGTAGTGCAATGAATAGCTAGTCAGTTTAAAAATTTTAGGAAGAAGGTTAACTTCCCGATTATTGGATCTATATTTACTAATGAATATGGCATAAGTCATGGAAATCAAGTAAGTACATGTCATCATCATAGGTAGTCTGTCCGTAGACAGGTCTGTGATTATTCATGGTTAAACCTGGTTCTCCATATTAGAGCCCTGCACGGGTATGATATTTTCCACCCGTACCCGACCCATATCCGCAGACTACTAACACGTACCCTACCCGTATCCGCAGACTACTAACCCTTACCCGACCCGTACCCGCAAAATATTAACCAGACCCGTACCCGCAGGCTCGCACAGAAGGCCTACTTGTCCGACCTGACCATATTTTTTTAACTGTCTGGTCCTCGAGACACTATTCCGTAGCAAGAAATAGTGAAAAAAAATAAAAATATTATTTCTGAGTCAGTCATTTATTTTGTGGTATATAAAATTAAATGCAATTGTACATTAACATTCATTTTTAAGATCGAAAAATATATTTATAGTATCTACGATTTATTTTTACAAAAATTACAAATTTTACAAAATAATTCAATTAAAAAAAGGAAACATCAATTAACAGCATCTACCCTGAGATTTAAAATGAATATTTAAAAATAGGACGTTCCACGTTTTCGGGACCTAAACTGTTTCTTCTTTCACTAACAACATGTCCCGCCAATCAAAAACACCTCTCTGACGGAGCACTGGTCGCTGGTATTGCAAAAATACGATTCGCTAAAATATTTAATTTTGGCAAACAATTCTTTTGCTTATCCCACCATTTCATCAAATCAAAATTATTAGTAGTGTCATCAGATAGTTTCAAGTCAATATATGCAGTCAATTCGTCTGGAGAAATATGATCATTTACTGTGTCTGTATCCATAAACTGAACGAAGGTGTCTGACATTTTATACCTTTTCATCGGTTGCTCTAGAAGCGTACACGGATTTGGCTTCACGGATTCGATTTCATATCCATTCTCCTTTTTAATGTCATCATAATAAGTTTTACCTGAAGTTTTTAAAAGTTTCATGATGTTAGATTCTGTTGAACCTATTTCTAAATGATCGTATATTTTCGAATGCCACGAGTAAACCAAAAATATTGTTGGATATTTTTCTCCTTCCAATTCAATCAATGCTTTCTGGAATGGATTGAGGTATTCTACTAAATCTAATAAATCTTTCTTTTCAACCTCACAAATCATATCACTCATCTTTTTTTCAATTAAAATATTGTAAATAACCTCCCAATTTTCAAGTATTGAAGAGATCATACGAGGAATTGAATTCCAACGTGTCTTGACGTCTCCTTTCAATATAGATTTCAGCGCACCTTGTAAGCCTGACTTTTGAAAATATTTCACAAATTTTCTACACTTCTGAATTAAAGCAAGTAATCGACAATCGTTTGTCAATTGCAACTTTGTATCTATTTCTATAATAAAAGGAATCGTTTTTTCGTCAGACATATTTCTTGACACATGATACATAAAGCGATCTGCCGACCTGCATAAATTGCTAATTTGTATCTCCATATATAACGCTACTTCTAACCGCGAGGGTTGGCTTTACTAGCAGTAAAAGGCGTGTGAAAAGTTCCTGGGCCTACATTGGCGAGGCAAATTGAATTGGAATTAATACTAGTTTTCGTACCCGCTCTTTACCCTCGCCGGGGCCTTTTGTGTCTGAACCCGACTCGTACCCGCATGAAAGCACTCTATACCCGACCCGCAACTTTCGCTGCGGGTACCCGCGGGTCGGGTAAACTGCGGGTATGCAGGCCTCTACTCCATATACTCCTATATTCCGCTGTCCTCTTCATATCCTGATAACTCTCTTTCCCTTTCAAATCGTCTATCAGCTGAAACATTTCTCAACATCATTCCCTTTTTCCATCCAGTTTTACTTCTAAGACGTCTTTAATCATATTCTCTCTCCTCAGGTAGTAGCCAACCCATTTTGCCTTCCTCTTTCTAATAGTCGCTATTATCATTCGCTTTCTCCTACTCTTCGTTGCAGTTCATTGTTTTTCATCCTGTCTGTCCATTTTATCTACAGCATTCTCCTCCAAGTCCGCATTTCAAAGCTTTCCAAGTATTTCATATCATATATTAGCGTCCATGTTTCTGCCTCGTACAAATCTATACTCCATACATAGCATTTTATGAACTTCTTTCGTATATCTTTCCTTATATTTCCCGTAAGTAGGTGTTTTTTTCTTCTGAAAGCCGCTTTTGCTTTTCCTTTTCTAGTTCTGATCCCATCAGTACATTTTGCTTCTATTGTTATGATGATTCTAAGGTATTTATAGTCTGAAACTTGTTCTGAAAGCTTCCCTCCTATACTTATGTTCAGATTCCCTCCTTTTCCTGATATTGGAGTGACCTTGAATTTTCCTGTATTTATTTCCATAACGTATTTTCTACCTGTTATTACTATCCTATTTATCATTTTCTGGATTTATTCTTTCTTTTTTGTTATAAGTACTTGATTATCGCGTATTTTACTGTTCTTATAATCCTTTCTACAATTTTAAAATCTCCTGTGCCCTCTAACACTTCTTGCATTAGACATTCTACATATATCTTGAATAGGGTCGGCGATAGGAAGCAGCCCTGTCTTACTCTACCGATATTTACTCAGCAGGTGTCCGCATTCTCCAACCTGACCTTTACAACTTCATTCACATATAGATTCCTTATCAGTCTCCTGTCTTTCCAGTCTACACCTATATCCTTTAATATTTACAACAAAATTACCCAATATACTCCGTCAAAGGCCTTTTGCCAGTCTACGAAACATACTCAGATATCTTGACTGCACTCTATTGCTCTTTCTGATATGATTCTAACTACCCCTATAGAATCTCTAATTCCTCGACCCTTTCCGAAACCGAATTGATATTCCCCTAGCATTTCTTCTGTCTTTTTGTACAGACTTTTATTAAGAATCCTCGTGATGATCTTCGAAGTATGTGACAGAAGGGTTATCGTTCTGTAATCTTTACACTGCATTGCCTTTGGCTTCTTCTTTAGAGGGATCATTGTTACTCCTAGGAAATCCCGAAAACACTCTCCCATGTCGTAAATCTTATTAATTAATTTGGTGATCGCTTTTAGTCCTTCTGATCCCAGGACTTAAGTACCACAGCTGGTGTCCCATCGCTGCGGGAGGCTTTCTCTTTCTTTAGTTCCACTATCGCTTTTTCTACTTCGCTCTCCATAATACTTTTTCCGAAGTTGTTTTTTTCAATGTTTTCCTCATTTTCCAGTTCAATTTTTACCGATTCTTTCTGCTTGCTGTATAGTTCCTTAATGTATTCTTCCCATACCTGTGCTACATCCTCTACTTCTGAGACTGTTTTCTCATCCGTCTTCATAATTCCAATACCACGAATTCCATTCGACTTCTTATCTTCTAATTCCAGTGCCCTAGCGTACATTATATCGTACCGTCCTAACTTCTCCATTTGTTGTATTTCATCATATTTTTCTTTTATCCAGTTTTCTCTAGCTTTATCTGTTACCATTCTCAAACCATTGTTTATACGTCTATAGTTGACTCAACCTTTTTCACTGTTAACGTTTTTCCATTTTCGTCTATCATCCATTTTCTCCAGCATTTCCTTAGTGATCCACTGTTTTCTAATTTTCTTCTCTTGTTCTCCAATCTCTTTATTCAAGGTATCCTTGATACTGGTATTAATATCTTCCCACCATCCACGGTCATTTGTTTGTTTTCCAAATTTCTTAGGCGATCTTTCAACTTCATGCTGACTACAACCTGCCTTTCTTTCAGTTGTTCTAGGTCCCAAGTCTATCTTTTTCTTCTCGTTTTTCTTATTTGTTTGAACTTTGTACTTACGTCGACAATTAGAAGTATAAGTAATCTATTTGGCATCTCATTCTATCCCCTGGGCTTTTATATGTGTATAACATTCGTTATTGTTTTTAAACATGTATTAGTAACTACCAGGTCATTATTGATGCAGAGTTCTACCAGTTTTTCCCCTTCTCGGTTTTTCTTCCCATATCCGTATTACCCGACATTTGCTTCCTGTCATCCGATTATGCTGCTCCAATCTCCCAGCATTATGCAGTTAACCTTTCCTCTTCTGTCTTCTTCGTAAATGTCATTCATTTTCTCATAAATCTCCTCGATCTCTTTATCTTCATGAGCTGACGTTGGTATATATACCTGGATAATCAGCATTTACACTGGGACTGCTTTTAGCTTTATTTCCATCAGTCTCTCGTTCGTTGTTATTATCTTTGTCACGCTTTTCATCATATCTTTCATAAGCACCAGAACTACTCCCCTTTCCCCACTATTTCCTCCATAGTAAACTACCGTGAACTCTTCCGTGTTGAATTGTCCTTCTTCCCATCGAACTTATCTCAGTCCTAAAATGTCAACTCCATTTCTTCTTTCATGTTTTCTAGCTTTCCTGCCTTTCTCATAGTTCTTACGTTCCAAGTACCTATTCGTAATTTACTTTCGACAAATGATTTCTTCAAGGCAGTCCCCGCCCGGAGATCCTATTTGGGGACTATTTAACTTCCGGATCGTTTTACCTTTAGAGAGCTCATATTGTCGAACCATATAATCATTACTAGGTACTACAATGTGGTAGTTTCCCTCTTGCTTTCTACATCGCAGTACTGTAGTCGTTCAAATCGCCCCTACAACGGATACAGCTGTATTGGATATAGACCCAGCCAACATTTCGGCTCTATACCATATTGACAGTACTGCTGTCTACTGCCAGCCACCGATGAGAGTTTTCTTTAATAAAAGTTCCATTCGTAGAATTTTAAGCTGGCACGCTAACCACAACACCACCAGTGCATGTATTAGATCATGAAACATGTTGTGGTATTGGTTTATATCACTATATTTTATTTATTAAATGCTCAATTATTTTCATGTGATATGCGGTTCTAGAGAATAATACATAATTGATGGAATATATCCAGGAAATTTTATAATATTCTTTAACCAGCTCTGTAAGCAGAAAGTCGCTAGTGCCATCTATTTGCTACTCAAATGAACCAATTTCACAAAATCACTCCTCCGTAATAATTTATGGGGAAGGTGTTTAGAGAAACCTTTTTATAATCTTAATTTATACTGACAATAAATACGTTCCTTAAGACTCATCAATGAATGCACGAATCATTGAATTTATGATTCCAAGAATAGTATTTAATTCTATATCGACATAAATTACTCTTGTGACTTATAATTTACTCTAAAATATACTCAGAAATTCTTACTTTTTAAGGAGGAACAACAATTGGATATGTGTCCTTAGCAACCGCTTGTAAGCTGCACGGGATTCACTATCTAGATGCGCGTAAAAGTAAACGAAGATTCTGCCGGGCAAGTTATAGGGTATAATTTTACCATGAACTATAAAAAAATCTTTCAATTTGTAAATGAGATGAGATATGTGAGCAAACGGTCCGAAAGCACCGCTTTCCCTCTCTTCTTTTATCCCTTGCACTGCTTTAATGTAACGCTTAATAAACATGCCCAATAATTATAAATTCGCTCAACCACAAATGATAACCAGCAATTACGACGATCCCGTAGATTTTTTACGCGAAAAAAATGCGATTACTTACATCACGGTAAAAAGGAGTAACTCAGTCAGCGCAGTTAAAGATAAAGCCTAAATGTTTTTTGCCTACTCGAGTCGAGAGAAACGGAACTCGAGGAGAAACGAGTGGAAAAGAGAATGGTTCCAAGGAAGGTAAAGGAGACAAGAATTAAAAATATTTCTCCCTTGATAAAAAGGACAAGGAAGGGGGAGCAAATCAGAAACGGGAGAGGAGATAAAAGAAAGATGGAGAGGAAAACTTGAGAGAAAAATAAGCGTGAGAGGGATAGAGAGAGAAAAGGAGAGGACCCTTAATGAAAGAGTTCGAGGGCGAAGAGGAGAGGAAATGGAATGAGAGGAAGGGAGGGAAACAGGTAAGATATTCATGGGGGAAGAAAAGACGGAAGAAGGGAGAGTGAGAGAGAGAGAAAGAAAGGGAGAAAGAAACCTGGAGTTAGGGAAGGGATGTCCAAAGATTCGAAATTAAGCAAGGAAAAAGTGTGTTCCCGGAGCAGTTAGATAGCACCAAAAGGGGAGAAGGGAAGGGATGGGGAAAATGAGAGGGAAGAAAGAGAGGGGATATTTTCAAATGGGAGGAGGTTTAGGATGAAATACTTTGAGGAAAAGGAGGGAGGCAGCTGAGTGGGGGAGAGAGAGGAAATGGGAGAAAAGGGAGGTGAGAGGTGAGCAAGGAGATGGGTTCCTAGTAGAGTTGGAGTAGGAGGGTGAGGGAAAAAAGGGGAGTGGATAGGGTTAGGGAAATCGCAAGATGGAGAAGGCGAGAGCGTGGTTTGGAATGCGAGTTGCTTCATAAGCGGAGGAGGCAGTGGAAATGTCACGTAGTTATGCAGGAGGTGGCTGCGGGACGGAGATATGGGGAAGGATAGGATCGAGAGATTGGGGATAGAGAAAGGGAAAAGGGTTTAGGAGTTAAAGAAAATGGAGGGCGGGAGAGAGAGAGAGAAGGATCGAAGAGAGTTAGGGGAGGGGAGAAGAGGAGAGTTATATATTTTTTTAAGTGCACGAGCAGGTGATTTTTGTATCAGACGTGAGGGAAAGAAAGGTTGGTTTACGCGGGATGCGTAGTTGGAAGTATGTTTATAGGCTTGCTTGAAGGATGAGTATGGGGGAGGGACTGGAGTTTTTTAGCTAAGAAAACTCGAAAGAAAATAAGTAGAGAGAATCCGCCTCTAAAATGAGTAGTAGAGGAAGAAAGAGAGAAAGAAGGTACTTAAAAAAGTTTTTTTTTCCATTGGAGGTGTCGAGAGGAGAGTCAAACCACTTTTAACTAGTTTGCGGTAATTAACAACCCCCTCTTTTCCTCCGCTCCCTTCCAGCCTCCCACGCCCAATTCCTCTTTTATTTTTTTACACCCATATTTCCTCTCTGCTTGGCACCCTTTGGAATCCTCCTTTCTCAATATTTCATTCGGTATAACTTACCTTTTTTCCTTCTCCGCCAACTCCTCACACACCCCCTATCCCCACTCCTCCTTCCCCTCCCTCACTCCCGTTTCTCTCCCTCTCTCGCTCCTCGTTTTTTATTTATGTTCAAGGCGAAGAGAATTCTCCCTCTGTAGACGAGATCAAGAAGTTCCTTATTTGACTGTCGCCGCGGAGAGAAACTCTGAGCGAGATTTCTGTATGGGACGACGAGGAGAAAGTGGTACAAGAGAGAGGAAAGAGGTTTTGTGTCGCTTCGAAGAAGATCTGGGAGCGTAGGGAAGAAATAAGTGATAAGCTCCGGCAAAAAGGACACAATTTCTGGGACTTTAATAACGTTTTAATAATGACGATTCCACTCCCTCTTTCTATATATCCCTCTCACACACCAACACACACAGAACGTGTAAGAAACGCATGGAAGGACGAGAAGCAATAACGGAAACCGAGCGAAACTTTCTTGGTGGCAGCGATGAGGAGGTTGAGATTCTTCCCTTGTCTTCTCTTTGTGGAAGGAGGGGTTCCTATTTTTCAACACGCATTAAGCAACGCCCTCCAAACAGCCTTGATGTTTCTGCTTAAGGGCTCTTCGAGCGAAAAACGCTAACGTTTTTTTTTCGATCTCTTATCTTGCAGAATGAGAGGTTCTTTTTCGTTTAAACGCTTCGCAATTATTGTTGCCATCCGGTTGGATTCGAATCGTTTGCTTGGTCGAAGTTTTCTTGATGTTAAGAGCACGATTCGAGCGTCAAAAAAAAAAAAATAAACCGCCGAAGAAAGATTACTAGCTACGTGTGCAAGTGACGTAGCAATTATTTGGGATTGATCTTGCTGATTTGCAACTCCGAAACGAAGATGAAATTTAAGAATGTGGAAAATATGTTCCTTTTGAGGTTTTGCGATTAGCCTGCATGTATATATTCGTCAATGTTTCACTATTTGTTAATCTGGAGGTGAAATTTCGTCGAACTGACTTAATTGTATTTTGTTACTTTCAAAAACAATTTATGTATTAGTATCAATTAATGAAAAGGTTTTTTTATTACAGTACGCCATCAGAATATTTGGAGTAATTTGTTATTTAAAACACTAAATGGGATATCAGTTATAATTCAGATCGTGTGGACTATAGTTATCAATTATGGACTAATCACATCATTGTGACGTGATTGTAGGAGAGCTTTCATCTCAAGATGATGGAGAATGATGTAAATAAACTTCAAAATTCTATACACTTCGTACTTATCCATATCTTTTATTCTTGCGACCAGTTTCATACGTGGTACGGCATCATCTGGCCCGAAAATCTGTAGAAAAGTTTGAAGCATGAATAATATTGCCAACCTCCGCGAAGGAAAGCCTTATTCGATTAATAATATTCTTTATGCATTTATTTAATATTTTACGTCATACAAATCCTTGTGTTGTGCTCTATATCACTAGTCAATATTCATTATATAGTCTTAAATTCATCTTTTTCCTCGATGCATTAGTACAGTAAAGCCTTGTCCAACGCGGGTTTGCCCTCCGCGGATTTAATTATATACGGTGAAATAAATCTAACATGTATTTACTCAGCACGCATAAATTTAACTATACGCGGCCCTGAATTGGGCTCGCGCCACATTTTATCTATGTGTCACGTGAGAAAGCTCGCAGCCTGTGAGAACACGTGATTTTTTTCCAGATGATGTTGAATTTGTGCATCGCGGCTTTGCTCAACGCGACCTTTTCCAAGAACGTAACCTCCGCGTTGTGCAAGGGACTACTGTATTTTAAAATTCCTCGAGAAAAATAAATTGAATAATTTTTTGTAACTCGTATTTTTAATTTGCTGTATAGAATGCGAACAATATTTTTTGTGAGCAAGCGAAATATTCAATGCGTGGTTAATTTCAAAAGACAGACTTTTCAATATTAAGATAGGAATACATCGTCCGGAAGACTTAGCAATGCGTACTTTCTCGGTAATATTGAAGCCATGTCTGCTCTGTTTGAGCAAGGAGAAATCTTAGAAGGAAGATGATGAAGTTGGAACCTTCATAATTGACCTCCTTTTCTTAAAATGCATGAGAGTGAGTTCTCTCAGTATTTTTCCTTACGTGGAATTGGGATTATGAAGTGCTTAACCTATTCTGATGTGGATGTAAAATAACCAAGGAAATTTAGTGCAGTACAAAAATGTTCACATGATAATATTTTCCAGTTTTTCATGTATTTTTTAAGTTTGCTCTTTTAATTCGTTAATTCCGTAGTTCTTTCGTAGTTGCGACGATTACAATTCTTTCCTCGGTTAGTTTTGAACTTACTATGCCAACTGCGTGGAGAATACATGCCATTGTCCAAGAAACCAAGTGCTATCATATTACTGAATTTCCATGCCAATTTATATGTAAATTTTATGCCAATGCATCCCTCGCTATAGTTTCACCAAAAGTTGACACTGGTTATTCTACCAGCTTGATTCAAATAAAATATATGCGTATAGAGAAATATTTCATATAAATTCTTCACTCAGTGTTGTGATAATTTTGTGCTCTGTCATTCAGCTATAGTAAATCAGTACCTATTACAGTCTCAATATATTACGCTTGAGTGATTTGGTACACTCATATGATTGTATGGTAGCAATGAATATTGATTTTATTTCAATCTATTTATTATAGTGGCCGATTGAGGAATTTTGCCTTGGTGCAAAATGTAAAAATTTCAGCTGCTATCTTAGAGAACTGGAGATAAGTTAAAGGGGAATATGAGTAGAATAGGAATAAGGCTTTCAGCGCAGCAATAGTGACGCCACATGTCGGTGGAACTGTGAGCTAAAGATAAAAAAAAGATGATCGTAATGTCGTCATAACAAAAGACGGTCGTAATGCGCAATATTTGGTTGGTATCATGAAAGGCGGGGAATTTGAATCTAGTTAAAATTTTGCTGTTGGTATCTTGGATGGCGGTGGATTCGAATCGAATTAAAATTTTGCTGTTGACAGCGCCAAATGCGCGGTATATTCGAATCGATTTAAACTTTCTTGGTTGGTATTTTAGATGGCGGCGGATTTGAGTACGTTAAAATGAAACGAAATGTTGAGCAGGTTGCTCAAGTTTTTATTTCCAATAAAATACAATCATTATCATGTTACAAATACCCACAGCACAAATAACAATCTTTTTTCAAAGGAGGTGGTCCATCGAAACGAATTTCTCCTTTATTGTAGTGTTCCAGGCGTGGTTGATATCGTTACCTCTTATACCAATCTTGTAATTCTTGTAATTCAGGGATTTAGCCGTTATCTGATGCATATCACGTGGTCGAAACATTTTATCATAATCAAAAGGTATAAATTTCAGATTCTTCAAATTCATACTCTTTCAGCCACGTTCATGATAGGCCCGAATTGCCGACCCAACTTTATGTAAAATTGCAACTTGTTTTAAGTTCATAACTAAAGAGTAATTATTTTCAAATCAATAATTGCTTAGATTTATAATTTACTAATAATTTTAAATAAAAATTAAATTAACTTTGGAGAGCGATCTGTTGCGTAGAATATCTGGATGCTTCTTTCTTCGAGAAACTCACTTTATGTAGGCGTCCGTCCTCTGCCGAATCTCAAATCGGAATGAAACATTCTAACTGCAAGATTGCAAAAATGCTGAGGTTGCACGTCCACCCCCCAGCAAGACTGCGCAGTGATTTGAGTCAGCTAACCGGACGTGAGCAGCTGCTAACTACAAAATGCTGAATTCGTGCATGCATCATATGTGAGCTGGAGAGTGGGGGTTAAAGAGAACACTTTTCCAACTTGCGGTATATTTGAATCTAGTTAAAATTTTGTAGTCGGCGGTGATATTAAATACGTCAAAATGAAAGAAATATTTTGGTCCTAACTCGTCCTATCTCTCCAGGAATGATATAACAAGTCGTAACTTGTCGAAGGTCGAATTGAAGAATGAGATGAAATAAAAATGATTTTTTAAAATAAATATTTCTTTATTTCCATTGAAAAATGTCTTAATGAAATTCATTTCTTTTTATTAACCCAGATAAGCCTTAAACTTTTTTTGAGTAATTTTATTTTATCATTTTAAAATGTACTCAAAAGGGTCCTATGTGAACGGTTTTAGAATTTTTTTAATTCTTAAGCTTGTTTTTGAAAGAAATGGTGTCCTATATATAGGACTGTAGGCTTTCTACAGGAACATAAGGATAAATAGTGGCGTCCTACATTTAGGCCAGTAGGTTATGGTACAGAAGTACAACACATTTGCAAATCTACTGTTCATTTATCTTTATTTTGAACTTAGAAATTGTTTAATATGATTTAGGTTATTTATAGTGACATATACTCAATTAAAAATATAATTAGAAGTATAATACACAAAAGAAAAATGAACAGTAACTGATAAAAATACCTATTTCTTTGTGTGGTATGCTATAAAACATTTGACATGCAAACCAACATCACATTTCCTGCAGCGTGTTGTGGTCTTTTGATGACACTGTCGGCACCTTGTTTGACTGTCTTGTGGGATAACCAGATGGTCTAGCCTGTCATATCTGGAATCAATATGTTTCAGTCGAGATGGTTTGCTGGGTTCTCTTTTTGTTGTACGCTTATTTGTCTCTAACAGTGCAGTAACAATTCGTCGCCTGAATGCCAAGTGATCCAATTTTCCACCATTTAGTCTATGGAGGAGCCATGCATTCTGCTCTGCCATGTCAATACACTGGATTATTACTGGGAAATACCATTTTTCCCCCGCACGGCTATGCGATACAAAGAAATGTTTTGATCGGCACCACCAACTACCCCCATGTGCTTATCGTACATGGACACCATTTGCGGCTGAGAAAATTGGATTTTCTTTTTGTCTAATCTGGTATATCTAGTAACACTTTGCACCGGGTGCACAGATACAGCATTCGACGCCACACTGACAACGCTGTTGTCATTCCACTTACAAATGATGACTTGCCTATCAGCTGTTCGTTAATCAAAAGAACCTCTTTGTTTTTTCTTTATGGCAGCTGTATCCTCTATGTGGCAGTTTGATGTCCTGTTATTCCGAATGGTGGCAGTAGCTCTGATTTTTCGCTTACCTAGCTCAAGTAACAGTGTAACACTGGTAAAGAAGAAGAAAGAAAAAGTGCTAAGCAGCATCTGAGAACTCAGTAGACCTCAAAACATCAGAGTACTGTACTATGACACTTCCTCTCAGGCCATATTCTAGATATTCCTCTTTTACTGGTGTTGAAGCCCCCTGGTATGGATCAAACCTAATGACAAACCCATTGTCTGTTGCACAAACCCAAACTTTGTATCCTTAACTTATAGGTTTATTCCTTATAAATTGTTTGCACCCATGTCGTCAATAATAGGGCACCATGGCTTCATCAATGCAATGTTTTTCAACATGAGCATATAATTTGAACTTTTTATTCAGTAAACTTATTCACAATTAAATCTGTTCTCATTTACACACTGTTATTGCATGAATATGACAAATATATACAATATATATATAATTACATATGCGAATTTTAGTGAATGTTGATATGTATGTTTTTATGCAGTTGATGTGTATGAAGAAATGCCCAAGAAGTGTTTAAAGCATTTCTGTGACCATGCTAAATCAGTATACTCCAGCCTGCATCATTAGCATATTCTCGGCTTATATTTCTTACGCTAAATATAACGGGTTATAAGGTAGGCAGAAAAATTTTGTAGATAGTCCTAAATGTAATGTGAATATCAGTGAGAGCATACAGTTCAGTATTATAAATAAATGACTTATCAAATGTGGAAGTGAGGTCATACTCTCCGGTTGTGCACCTAATAATACGCCAAAAAAGGCCAAGGACAAAAACTAAACGGGATGAAAAATAAAGAAGCTTTTACAGATCCGTGTAAAGATTTAGGGCGAAAAATAACGAGAATGAGCTAATAAAATCAAGGAAAAATTTTGCAGGACCAGAACTCGAACGCGGTTTCCTTCACTCCAAAATACAGCGCGTTACCATTGTACCATCTTACCTATAGAAAGTTGGGTGTGAATTTGCGTTCTATTTACCAGAGCAGGAATTAGTTGTATTTTGTGAAAGAATTACTGTGCGTATACTCCCAAATGGGAGTTGAACTTTGATTCTAGAGTCAGTCACTACCTACCTATGCATTCGCAAGAAAATTCGCATTATTCACAACGTGCCCTCCTCTAGTAAGCCTAACTTAGTATTGGATTGAATGCAGTGTTACGTACTAACAATATCTGAATAAACACTGTAAGGTTGGAGAGTAGTAACTGCTTTGACATAGGTACTTCTTTGAATTATCCTACCGTCCTATATGTAGGTCGGTTGTGTTTATGCAAACATAAAACGTAATTAATGAATTATAATCTCAATTTTCCATAACATTATATTGTATTCAGGTACAAAGAGTGTGTAAATGCAATTACTTAGCTGTATGTTATCTATAATGTAACGAATACCTACAAAGAGTTTGCCATGGCTGGTAAGAAGTCATAACCTCGAATCAGAAAAACTATTCAGTTCATCACATCAAAGCCTAGAAAAAAGAAACTGCCACGTGACATAAAATTCACTCCTACAAGAATGGTAATTACTATGAAATCTAGTGGAGAGTAACTGAACTGACTCCACTCAGCAAAATGACTGCCGTCCTACATGTAGGACAGGAGGCTTATCTGGGTTAAAGGACAAGTTTTCACAAGTCGATCATGTTCTTTTTTAGGATCATCTCCTTTTTCCCACTCGTATACATTTACACCGCATTTACTACAAATACTCATGTCCATATATCCAGAATAAATAAATACAACAGAAGCCATTTTATATACATCGAAAATAAATTGATTTTTAGGAAAGCAACTGAATGATATGTCTACCAGATTCATTTTTAGGTCAACATTTTGCCGAAACCAGTTCTTAATTTTGTGATAATTATCTACAGCACACATTAAATTTCCATCATTTCTATGTTTATACAGCATACATCTTTTACCCGATGAAGGTAATTGTGAAATCGGAGGGCAGTCAAAAACGAGTAAATTGATGACTTTATATCCTATATCGGATAAGAATTGACATTTTTCTAAACCGTTTACGAAAAAAAAATATGATAACCTAATGCATATTTCAACATTACATCTTCAAAATTTTCATGGGTGATGTCACTTTCTTCTACCTCCATTCCGTGATAGTTTTTGGTAAGCCATAAAGTTTTTCAATAAAAAAAATGAATTTGATTAAGACATTTTAAAATGGAAATAAAGAAATATTTATTTTAAAAAACGTATTTTTTTTCAAAATTCGTTTGGGAAAACATTTTTCGATCAAGTATTACGGAGAAATTTTCTAAAAAGGTTATACTTAATTTTTTTTCTAAAATATCTATTACTAGAATAACTTTCCACAAAACCTGAACATTTTTAACTAAAAATATATGCCAAATAAATTTTCATATACCAAAAATTACTCAAAATCAGTAATCTATAAAAATAATTAATTTATCAAATCTCATTTAAGATTATTTATATAAATTAAAATAAGATAATCTCACGAACAATTTATCCACGCGTTTTTGCAGACCAGAGCGGTTTATCTACCGCGCTCGCACATAGTCAAGATCTTAAAGGCTTACTGTAAAAAACTCACATTCATAAAGTAGAATCTATTGCACTCGCTGTATACATATAGTTTAAATAAACACTTTCATTTGTGTATATCTGGCCATTTCACTTTTGGGGCCCATTTTTTATTGATAAAATATTTGGTTAATGTCTGTTATTACGGTCCCAGCGGCAGCAGTGCCGTTTCAGGCAAAGCAATGTAACATAGGTGCCAATAGAAAAATAACATCGGAATGGACAATGGCCTACCGATCACGAATGTTAAAATTCAGTCATGAAGCTAACCCAACCCAAAATAATCGTCGAAAGCGAACCCAATCCTTCCCAACCCAACAGCAACGTTAACAATTGTAAGATTAGTAATGCTGGCATCACTACAAAAAATTGGTGAATTTCGTCAAACAAACGTAAAATAGTAACAAAGAACGAATGAATTAGACGGAAGTAAAACAATTAAAGGAATGAAAAACATTTTTTTATTAATTAGAGAGTGAAGTATAACTGAAGTGTCATTGGAACAGAGAAGGTAAGTAAGAAAAGCGTTGGAGCAAAGTTAGGACCGTATTAACAGAACGTTGCGAAATATTCTTACGAAATAATGCTTCCAACATTATTTAAACTTCTCTAATGATTTCTTTTACTGCCTCATCAACATTACTCCCATCTCACTATCCCAGTGTTATTTCCAAGATTTTCGTTTAATTTCCCGGCATCTGTCTTCCATCTTTCTCCCGAAATATTCGCCAACTGCCGTATCCAATCCAATCTCCCTATCCTTCTCTACCTCGCCTCACCTCTCTCTCTCTCTCCCTCTCTATCTCTCTCATTCCTTCTCCCTCCCCTACCCTTCCAACGCTGTCAAACCCTTTGGCGTTTGTTGGCTCTCTCTGTCCTCTTTTCTCTTTCTCTCAACTCTCTCTCCTAAACTCTTGTTTTCTCCGAGCACAATTCCTTTCCCTCGCCATGGCAACACCTAACTTTGCAACTTCACCCACGCTCGGTTCTTCTTCCTTTAGCCTTTCTACCAAACTGTTCTCTTCCTCTTTAGCGGAGCATTTCTCTTATCTCGGCTTCCTTTTTCTCGGTTCCTGTGACGTCCATTCTTCCCCAACTCTCATTCATCCACTTTTGTGCTCATTTTACTTCTCCGCAGCCGCCATTTTATCCACGGCTGCTCTACCTTCTCTCCCAATTGACAACTCCGCTGCCAAAAGGGCGCCTCCCCTTAACCGTCTCCATGCATTTTCTAAATCTGCCACTTCCTGCATTATTGCGACGCTTTCATTGCAGTCCTGGCGTTTTGATAAATTCCGCGATCGTCTTTTTTCGTCCGCTTCATTAAGATGTCGGTGGCGTTCCTTTCCGTGACGTTCTTCGCAATCCATACGTCTTATTACCAAATTGCTCTCCCCGCGCACCTTTCCATAAAATTATTTGACATGCTTTAATTTAGATTTAATGAGAAAAGAACGCGTTACTGTGCCAAAATGTTAGGAGTTGAATTTGACCTATTTGGAACACTGGTCTTAGAGACCGGCTCTTTTATAGTGTCTTTTCAATATGGCGCTAATGCAATTAAAATCTCACGATTCATTTAATTCTCAGTACCTTTTTAATGAAATTTTAAACTGTTTACGGTCAGTGATGCTCTTATTTTGCTATGGCTAGGTAGAGATTGAAGAATGTCCTCTTATGTAGCATGAATATGAAGAAAATGAAATAAATCTTGTCATTCTTCCTAATTTTGTTTACCGTACTTTCTTTTTGGATGTGTTTTGTGCCCAGAATACATATATTAAATAGTGTTAATTTTCATGTCACTTGAAAAGTTCATCTGGATGATTCTTCGCTAGGCCTAGTTACATCAATATTTTTCCGTTGTCTCCTACGTCATCAAGTATGGCCTTTGCTTTTCTCTCCTTTGTCAGGTAGTAGGTCTTTTTACATTCATTAGCGCCAAAAATGTTCTCCCAATACAATTCTTCGGGTCTTATCCTCAAATCAATGTCACGTGAGTGCCGCGCTTCAGCTCCGGGTGAAGATATATTATTTTAAAATCTGAAGGTCACGTCTTAACAGTCGGATGCCCGGGCTTAGCTCACCCTCTAAAACGCCCAACCGGGCCAATTTGAACAGTGCTATGAAATATCACCTTTTATAGCATAAAATTGCGAAATTAAAATCGATACATTATTTTCACAATTTAAGCAATTATAAGTTATGTTTGGTAAATTTTGCCAGACTGATAATTCATGGTCAAAAATAATGTTTGTACCAATTTTTTAAAAATAACAGTTGTTTTATAGTAATTTTTCAACGTGACAAATATTTTACTGCTCTCTTATGAGAATGTACGCCTAAAGAATGATGCCCTATTCCATAGGGTTCTAAGTTGGAATGGGGCACCTTACGAAACCGGAAATGCTATTGATAAACTGTTAGTACCTATATATGTGGTAAGAACCTACTAAAAATAAAGCAATTGTTTCTTCGTGAGTATTTATTGCGTTTAAATAAGGTATACATTTTATATTAAGGCTAAATACTGTTTATAGATAGCATTAGCCGGTACACTCTCTGTCTGAAACTTAATAATTACATACATCTTCTAAATCTCAATTTAATAAAATATATTTGAAAATAACGCAAAAGAAAAAGAACGTAAAAAAACTTATGCTCAAGTAATATAAGGCAGCCCATATTTATCAACATGAAGAATAAATTAGATACGGGTAGCAACAGAATCTACAATGAAAATATACAGAGATAAACACGCTAATTATAAAAAGGCATTATTAGTCAGATATGCATAGCGGTAATGCATTCAGATTGAAAGCACTCATTTCGCTTACAAATAGTACGAACAGTTTGATTTATAACTTATTTAATAAAGTAATACTAATTATAAATAGTAAGTATTTTACTATACCATGTAGGTAACAACAAAAACATTTCGGTCCTAAAAAAGAGGTTTCTTTGACATATATGTATTTGTGACGAATAAACAAACTTTCAAAATTATGTAACATAAAATTATTATTCTTTCATCAAGTTAATGCAGCTGACGCAAGTGCAACGCATTTTGCCCATGCACTTCCCACAAACCTTTTTCTTGTATACTGTGCATTTGGTCGAGGTTCTAGTTTCCCTGCAATTTTCCATGATCTGGCATCTTCGGTGTTTTGGAACAACTTATTTTTCCAAAACAGATCCTTCGCCTTTATTATCATAATTTCGCCGCTTTTCACCTACCTGCTTCACTCGTAGCATCTCTGCAAGCTGTCTGATGAACTTTCTCCACGAAACTTTTTATGCCAGTGGTAGGTGTATGTTTCACGACTGCATTTATTTTCGACAAATCAAGAATGTTATAAAAGGTATGTCCATCCAAAACATCCTCGGGGATGTTATTGAGTTCAACTAGAATATCATTCAAGCATAAATCGCGTCTACGAGTCATTTATCTGACACTATTCTGTGCAAATTCACGCAAGGTTGCCTGCACGTTATTGCGCGTCAAAATACCGACAGAGATTTAGCAAAGTGCTTGTTGAGATAAAATGAGTTGAAGACAATATATGTAAGTACAAACCTGCTCACACAATGCTCCATTTTTGGGACAGAAGACAATCGAGTGATGATTAGGAGCGAGAGGGAGAGGGGGATCTGGGAGGGAGGGAGAGAGAGGGGAGAAGAGAGAAATAGGAACGCAGGGTTGAATGCAATGAACATCTGGTAAAATATTAATTCAGTATCATTAGCTGGGATAAAATGGATGCGTTTTGGCATTCCATGTTGAAGAAAATACGCTTTATTCTACACTCGGATCAAAATGACCCGTTCGGGCGTCCGAGGTAAACTTCTTTATAATTCATGACATATTGTCAGGACAAGATTAACATTTCTTATGGGTAAATACCTTCTAAAGTGATTAAAAGTCACGAGAATAAATTGGGTTCAAGATCATATTACAGTAGAAAAAGGGATTTGAATTCTCCTTCCGGTCATATTGACCCGTCTAGGCGTTCTAGTTTTAACGAGGGAAGCGCTCCACTTTCCGAAAATACGTTTTCTTCGTCCATGAAATGCAGCCTACTTAGGTACTTGGAAACGTTAGTTCGAAGAAATGTTGCTTGATTTTTTAAATAAGATATTAAATCTCTGCAAGACTTTTAATTCACCCTAATGTTCCCACACAAATGAAATTTGACGAATGTTTAAACCATCCGTTCGTATCAATTACGAGTAATGTTCGACAAATATAAATTTTCCGGCTCGTGAAAAAGTAGGTAAGCCCAGATAATTTAATATTGACCATCATTAGTGGGATTGATTGATTAAAGAGGGATATAAACTATTTGTTCTGAAGACTCATCGGTCGTAAATCTTTCAACTTCCTGAATTTTGATTAAAATCATTCTATCACTTTCATTTCCATGCTGTTTTCTAGCGTTAAAGGTGTTATATATCTTTGTTTTTACTATCTTCTTCATTGTACTTAAACGCGGATTTAGAAATTAGGTGTAATAATCACATTCGTCAACTTTAAACTGCAATTTTTATAATTTTCCATGAATATATTGTGTACGTGGAAATATTGGCAAAAACTTAATTTCTTTCCATAATTTGATACTTTTTAATGTACCTATATCTATCTTTTAGATGACTTTAATTAACGTGGAAATATTGGCAAAAACTTAATTTCTTTCCATAATTTGTTACTTTTTAATGTACCTATATCTATCTTTTAGATGACTTTAATTAACGTGGAAATATTGGCAAAAACTTAATTTCTTTCCATAATTTGTTACTTTTTAATGTACCTATATCTATCTTTTAGATGACTTTAATTGTAATACCGCTCTATAACATTACTCCCATATTTAACGGATAGCGTCATTAAACTATTTTCCTTTTCCGATTCCATTTTGGGTGAAATCTATAATGTAATTTTTCTTTTCCATAATATTTGTATTACCAGGCTCTTTGAAATCTACAAAGAGCTAATAAACCAAATATCCATACGAAAAGAGATTCGACCTTACATTTATTAAATCTGGAAATTTTTGTTTTATGTATGCATTTATAATCAGTGTAATGTCTTTTGTGAGTGACTTTATGAAGGTTTTTTGAAAATATTGGACGTATTAATTTCCATTTAACTATTCCTCTATAGCAGTGGTTCCCAAAGTTTTTCACAACGCCATTTCATTTCTCAATACACATTTTCCGCGAATCCTCTCTCGAAAAATTGTTTTGAGAACAACTCCTCATTTCACCTATTTTCATTCATTACATTTTTTAATAGTAGTTAATGAGTAATTACTCATCAACTTAATAATTTTGGCTAAAGTTTCAAATTCTTGTCATTAGTACCTACACTTTAATTAGCGTATGTTATCGAAACAGTGTCAGGGTTCATGTAATACATTTAACAGTAAATGTCTAATTTCGTTGAGATGAACAAAAGCATATTTAACATGAGTTTGTGTAAGTTGAAATTTATTAAGGCATTTTTATACATAATTTAAATGTAATGCGACATTCATTTCGTTATTTTCAATTCGTTAAATTCCTTTTATAATGAAATTATTTGTCAAATGCCTCCGGCGATTTCACATATCATATAATAAGAGACCAAATATGCACGAACATATCATCTCAACTTGAAGCGCGGATTGTCTGAATTCTTTGCCTTATTTACATGAAAGTATTGCTCTTCCATAGTTATCTATGTTTTTTTATATTTAAAAATTATTGTGAACAAAGAAATGATGCTTCAATCACTGTTATTACTATGCAGCCATAAGCTTATGCGCGACGCATTTCTTTATTGCCAGCCGAGGAAGCAGCAAAAATAGTATCTCTTTTGCCTACAATGTATCAAATGATAGTTTATACCAGCCAGTAGGAATAAAAAGCGGCTTTTGGGACAACCTTGACCATGAATTGGCGAATACGTGTGTGAACTGACCTATACGTGGACTGTGTTGTGTTCTGCGTAAGTCATTGACCTTGTCGTAGGTCTGGTTGGGTCATTGGCCTGGTAGTGTGTATGATGTAGGTGGGATTTTGTTAAAAAGCGGGGATTGGGACAACCTAGTCTGTGAATTGGCGAATATTGAATTGGCGAATACGTGTGTGAACTGACCGTGTTGAGTTCTGCGTAAGTCCTTGTCGTAGGTCATTGGTCTGGTTGTGTGTATGATTAAGGTGTGATTCTGTGTGTGTTTAGCGATGATGTAGTGGAATGATGTGATATTGTGTAAGGTAATGGTATTGGTTTTGCGTTAGTGTGGTCATTGGTCTGGTTGTGTGTATGATTCAGGTGTGATTCTGCGTGTGTTTAGCGATGATGTTGTGGAATGATGTGATATTGTGTAAGGTCATGGTACTGGTTTTGCGTTATTGTTGATATTCGCATGGAAGTTGAATGACCCTTTCGCTTCTGCGTCATTCGTTGACCCTAATTTTCGCAATGTTTACATGTTTGAGGTGTGTATGTGTAAAGATGTGGAAGTTGAATGACCCTTTCGCTTCTGCGTCATTCGTTGACCCTAATTTTCGCAATGTTTACATGTTTGAGGTGTGTATGTGTAAATATGTGATTTTGCAGGGTCATTGACCAAGTGGTAGGTTTGTTTCGGTCATTGGCCTTGTTGTGGGTATGATAGAGGTGCGTGATGAAGTGTAAAGATGTGATTTTGCAGAGTCATTGACCTAGTGATAGGCCTGTTTCGGTCATTGCGTGTTTTTATATTCGAATGGGGGTGATATTGTGTAAGGTAATGGTACTGGTTTTGCGTTATTGTTGATATTCGCAATGTTTACCTGTTTGGTATGAGTTAGTGCGATATGGTGTAGCCAAGTGAAAGTTGAATGACCCTTTCGCTTCTGCGCCAGTCGTTGACCCGTGGAGGGGATAGGGCCTTCCAATATTTACATCTGCGTGTGTTTTGGTTTCTCCTCAGCGCGTGTCTTCGGTCGGTCGTTTACCCTTCTAAGCAGGTTTTCGACGAGCTAAGTAGGTCACCAACTTTTAGGTAAAGAAAAACCGGTTCTGAGTGGGGTGGGGACGGTTGAAATGATTCAAAATGAAACAACATCGAGTAGGCAGATCATGTTTATTGTCGTTCCCTCTCATACCATTCTTCCATTTTTTGTATTTCGTGACATGTAGTCGTCATATCTTCCATATCATGCGGATGATACAATTCAATGTAATCAATAGGTATAAATTTCAGATCTGGTCTCTTGACCCACTTCCAATTATGTTCATGATAGGTCCGAATAACTGACCCAACTTTATGTATAATTGCAAGTTGTTTTAAGTCCTTAACTGAAATGTAATTGTTTTCCAATCAATAATTTCTTAGATTTATAATATACTAATAATATCAAATATTAATTATATCCATTACCTTTGGAGAGCGTTTTGATGCGTAGAAGATTTATGTGCACCTCTGTCCTCTATCGAATCTCAGATCTAAATGATTCAACGTATGAGAAACTCTCTCGAGGAATCAGCAGGTCTTAACTTGTCGAAGGTTGATTGGGAGGTGAAATAAAATGGATAAGGATAGGTTATTGACCTCTACGGTCGGGATGGGTTTTATCAAGTAAATAAAACATGATAAAATTTTAAAAATCGATTTATTTTTTTATTCAATCAATATCATCTTGACAAAAAATGCATTCTTAATCAGTTTCATCACAACATGAAAAACCAAACATGATACAATTGCGTTTTTCTCTTCTGTGATCATCTAGTGGTACATCACCTTCACGCCACTGTGTCATCCGCAATCCGCAGTAAACACATTGAACTGTATCGTATGTTCCGCAGCAGTACACCATTCCGGCTTCGGCGAGATTCTCAGGAGACACCGATGTATTCTTCCATTCCTTGAATGTCTTTATGCGTGCACTTCTTTCCAATAAATTAATGTCACTTAAATTGAGACGACACCATTCAGCGAGAGAAAATGCCCGACTGTGGGAGCAAATATCTGGCATATCTATTCGAAAATGGTAAATACACTCAGTACCAATTCTCTTATTCAGCTTCTCTAGTGCAGGGCAGTCGAAGTCATCTAAGTTATAGACATTTTTAATTTGCGAATGGATGGCCTTTCTTAGAAATTTACACTTTTCCACTCCTTTAGTAAAGATGTAATCGAATGGCCTTGTATATTCCTTCAATATGTATTCTGCCATATCATATTCCACATCGCCAATATGCTCATCTATAGCATGATACTCTTGCGTGGTACATACATTGACGCTATTTGAATGATTTTCCAACTTAGGCGTTTTAAAAATCCAATGTTGACTTGCAAAGGTGTTTAATGAGATTATGGATAATTCTCGCAACAAAAAACGTCCCGATGCATCTTTGTCAAGATTGAAGTCAACAATAGCTGAATTCATGTTTGCTACTGATGGTGGAAAGTATCATCGCACTATATTTATCATCCTGCAAATTTCACTGAGCCAGTCAGCGGATCATACCAAAATGACTCATCACTGATCACTAAGCAATGAGCGCTAGTTCTAGATAGGAAATTTGTTTCTGATTCGAAGTCTACTCTAACGTCTACAGCACCTGAAGTGATTGATTCATCTTGCTTCGAACAATCAATGACTGCGATAGGTGCGATATTAACGAATTGATCACGTGACAACAAAGGTTTTGGTTCATTTCCATAATATGATTTCTGAAATTTTGCGTACATATTGTAAAGCTCAGCTATCTGCCCCTTGCTAAAATTTAAATCTAATACATCGTAGGGGAAACTTTTATTATTGAGAAAAACTTGAATGCCTCTTAAATTACAGTGGTCGAAAACACTGCTATCCCGCTGTACAATATTATTCCGTGATGTTTGAAATGCGAATATAACATAACGAGGTTTACCAAACTGAGAGGTTGTCTTTACGACCCAAGTCTGTTTTTCACTTCTCGGTAATTCTGGGTAGGATGAAAGTTTCCAGCGTCGATACGTTATCTGAATAGGTTTATTTTGATCAATACGTTTGAGTAAAAGTAATTTCTGCTTATCGGATACTGTAACATATGGAATTCTCCAACAAATTTTATCAATTGTAATTTTAGCTTTCACATTATTGGTAGATACGTAGCAGTTATCATCAGTGCGTGCTCTGATTAAAATGAGTTCATGATTTCCGTTGATAAAAATCTTATCATTATCTTCCATTAACCCAAACATTGTATTCAGCGGGATACAAACGTTAAAATTCCCATCTTCCAATACCTCGCTCGACTTTCCGGGGATTACCCATCCTGCATTTAGTAATCCTTTCGATGTACTATCTGTTAGTGAAACATAACCCTTGAGAGTGCAGGTAACTCCTGGATTTCTCACGCTGTCTATTTCAGCACCATTTAAACAATAACGAGCCTCAGAAAAAAGATGATAGAAAGCATTATTTACAAGCGTGGTGGTTGATGCTATACCGGATCCATCTTCATTAGTAATATGACCTTCTATATAGATGTGACTTTGACTTGGAAGAATAAAATCAGATTGATTTTGAACTACCATACGAATTTCATCATTGTAATCGAACTTTGATTGTGTGTAAGGATGATGAGTATGGTACTCGATGGAAGTTATTGATTCATCATAACGCGCACTGGAGTCTATATTTAATATATCCATTTCGGATGCAGACGGAACCCGAGAGATTGTAGAAACTGTATGTTATTAGATGATAACGGTTTAGCAGTACGTGGTGTACTAATCCATCTCATCGCCGCACCGCGATTATAAGGATTTCGAGTAAAATCAAGACCCATTTTCCTTTAAATGCAATCTAATTGTAATAGTTTCGTTGCGGAAGTCTACTGGATTTCCGTTTTGATCTAACAATCTGAGAGTGATGTTGTTTATCGTTCTGGTATTCACAGGCAAATAAATTATCTCACTAGGTCTTTCTATTATTTTATACCCCGGTGGAACTTCAGGAAAAAACTGATGTAATATATGCACATTCTCACCGTTTTTATACGAACCTTCTACAATGTTACATTCGATAAGAATGTCATTTACGTGAAAAACGTCTACAATATTGTCTGATATGTGTCTTACTTTTGCTTCCAATTTTCTCTTCGCAAATCCGAGAAGTGATGCTATCGAACCATGTTTAGTAAAATCCACCTCAAAGTTACAAGTCAATGCTGAACGTAAAGTATTATTATTTGCTTCGATCTTTATTGCATCTTTTCCTAAAACACTTTGTAAATATTCGTTTAAATCATCAATTTCATATGTTCCTGTTGGTATTACCACAGAATTTCCGCTTCCATAGTGGAAGATATTGTTCCCATCGAACACGTTAGGTATTGTATAATAAGTTTCTAAACTCACACATCCTATGCTATAATTTTTATCAGCATCCAAGGTGATCTCGGGAAAATAATCAGCATTAAGAGTGGATGTTTTACCCGTAAACGTTAACGTCCAAGACATGACTAATTACAATTCCAGATGTTTGCATCTTTATTCAAAAATTTTAAACATAAATGACCGCAATTTACAGCTTTTGTTTTCTGATATCTATCTCTGTTATAATGAATCGTGCTATTTTTAAAATAATTTAGGAGTTCTGTAGGTGGTGGAAGATTTCCAAAACTGTCAAAGTAATCAACATGTTTGCCCGTTTTTCTGTAACACACCCAATGTGTTCCCGCCCCATCAGAGTCATCCAAATTTACAATACCACTCTCATTAGACCACGGCGATCGTAAAGGCAATCCGTCTCTCATAAATACGCCTCGAAAATTTGGAATATTTAACTTCTTAACATAGTGAAGTAGATCAAAATTGGAGAGCGCTCTCTTAGGTAACCTACTTAAAAGTTTTTTTTTTTATTCGGTGGTGAAATGTATAAGCCTAATCCCTTCTTATATGGTTTCATATAGAGCCCTTTCCCACGCAACGCTATTGCTTCCATTCTAGCATTATGTCTTTTCGATTCTTCCAATCTCTTTTTTGCGGCATTTGCCTCAGAAGCAGCTTTTATTATACCTGATGCACCACCTGCCAAACCACCTAATGCTGACAACCCTGCAAATAAAGGTATTAGTGGGATAATTCCTCCAGTCTTTGGAATTGGTATAACTCTAGGCGTAGTATATTTACTCCTTTTCTTTTTCACATCCCTTCGAATAACATTAAGTGTTAATTTAGCAGCCTGATTGAGGTTTTTATTTTTCAAGTTTTTCATTGCTACTCGAGCTCTCCGCATGATATTTCTAAAACAGTTAGACTTTCTAGTTCCACTACCCACCTTCACTTTTGCTTTCATTATATTCGTAACTATACCTGCAGATATCTTTTCACCTAAACTCGCGTCTTTTGATTTTACACGTTGCCAAGCCTTTTCGGCTAGATCGAGGTCGGCTTTATGTCTATCAGATAAATCTTTAGATTTAGAGTATGCTATGTCGTGTTGTTTACAATAAGCATCTAGTGGATTTATACCTTGATCTCCTCTTGCAAGACGTTGTTTTAATTTCGTCCCTGGACCACAGAATTGGTACCCTGGTAAATGAAGCTCAAATGGTAACTTATTAATGACACTATTCACCAGTCCTTTTCCAGATGCGTACCGACTCATACTAATGTGGTAGAAAGTTTGTTTTGCTATTTATTTAAACTCACGGTGGAAAGAATATCATTATAATGGAGGTAGAGGAACAGTGCGAAAAGCTCCCGATAGGTACATTCTCGTTTGATGAATGTAAACCGCGCGAGAGGCATGGTCCCTTGCTTCCTGAAAGTATCCGCTGCATTGTTTGCGGTCCATCTAATTCTGGTAAAACAAATGTAATAATTAATCTTCTCACAGAGACAAATGGGCTAAAGTATGAAAACGTGTATTTATACAGTAAGTCGTTGAATCAACCAAAATATTTATTTCTGCAAAATATTCTTTCCTTAGTTCCTGAAATTGGACACTTCTTTTTCAAAGACAACAAAGGAGTTGTAAATATAGATGATGTAAGACCGCACTCTGTATTTATATTTGATGACATTTCTTGTGAAAAGCAAGATAATATGAGAATATATTTTAGCAGTGGTCGGCACAAGATGATTGATTGTTTTTATCTTCCTCAGACTTATTCAAAAGTTCCGAAGCAATTGATACGGGATAATGTAAATTTGATTATACTTTTTAAGCAGGATGAATTAAATCTCAAGCATATTTATGATGATCATGTAAATACGGATATGACCTTTGCGCAATTTAAGAACATATGCATGGAGTGTTGGAGGGATAAATATGGCTTTATGGTAATAGATAAAGAATGTGATATTAATAAGGGACGCTATAGAAAAATGTTTGATTCTTTTATAAAACCACATAACATTTCATAGGTTCATTCAGTGTTTACAGGGTAATTAAACCGATATGTTTCAAGATAAAAGAAAGAGAAAAGCTGAAGAGGATCTGACTCGTGAAATCATTAAAAGAAGTGATAATATCCGAGAGAAATACAATAATTTAAAAAGAGCGCAGAGATCAGAACAAGATTTTTTATCACAGTCATTTAAACCAATTGTTGATCCTTTAAATGACCTCGTGCGACAAACCAAATCTCAAAATATCTCCAAACCTACTGTAAATAAACAGTCCGATGAAAAATCTCCAGACAAAACTCTTTTTAGTAATTACATTAAATTGGTTATGAGCAATGATAAGAGATTAGATCGTACTTTTGGAGTCAGATATAGCGGAACTGATTGGTTTATTGGAGATTCACCTGTTGAAATGGATGATGAAAACCTCATCGTGAGAGATAAGACTTATGTTGAGACACCGGGACTGCTTGAGCTTTTATTTATGACGAAACCAAAAATGGATGAAGTTAAGCCTAAGGATATGGAAAATTATCGTCAAATATTAATAGATACCAATGCTCATAAACGAGGATATAATAGTCGGGAGAAGATAAACAGTAATCGAGGATCTAAGTACGTAAAAATTATATCTAAATTGTTTCCCAATTCTACAGCAGGCCGAGGGATGGATGTTTCACAACCTATCATTGAGTATTGGGATGACCCGAATGAACTTGTGGACAGACTTAAATTAATTCTTTCATCTAAGGCTTCGGGGCATTCAGGTCACGACAATGAAATTGTCGCCATCATAGAAGAGCTTAGAGATAGCGATATCATTATATAAGATATGATAGCGATTTTACTTTCGCAGTAAAATAATGCCTGTGGATAAGTTTGGACGTTCTTTGAGGAGAAGAAGGAGGATGGATTCGTATGATATGCTAGGAAATCGTTTAACAAATTTAGCTTCTCCTATAGACACCAATGATGCTGTCACAAAAGGATATTTGAGAGATAACACACTTTCATTGACTGAACATCAAATAAATGCTGACAATCGTCGCATATCTAATATAGGCAAATCTCTTCAACCTAGAGATGCTGTCTCAAAAGAGTACGTGGACTTTCGAATACCAGGAGCGACGAGACATTATATTTCAGCAGGTGGACGAAGAATCGTAAGTGCGAAAGAACCAATAGATGAGGGTGATGTAGTAAATAAACGTTTTTTGCTTCAAAATGCTATAACAATAGCAAAAGACACTACGAGTGCAAAGAAAACCCGAATAACGGATTTGAATGATCCTCAGGATGAATATGATGCAGTTAATTATAAGACCTTGCTTACAAAATTACAGAATGCTGTTATCATGGATAGCGGTGTGATAGATGTGAAAAGTCATCGGATAACAAACGTATCAAACCCTCAAGATGAAAGTGACGCTGTTAATTTTAAGACTTTGCTTGAAAGCTCAACAGTTCATCTAAATCATGTTGCAAATAACACTATCACGCTAAATAAGAATAAATTTGATGCACGCGGACATGCTCTGACTAATGTGAGAGATCCTGTGGAAGAAACAGACGTTGTCAATTTGGGTTATTTGAGGAGATTGCTTTTAAAACGTCAGTATTAATAGAGGAACATTTCAACGGTCACGGAATAATTATGCAGTCAACCTAGACGTGAAGATGGATATCAGACGTGGAATTGTCAATGAACTTCACAAACCAGCGAGGAAGAATTATGAACGAAGAAAAGTTCTGATAAAAGGTTTGGACGACTTATGGCAAGCTGATTTGGTAGAAATGCTTCCTTATTCAAGTGAAAATCGTGGATACAAATACCTATTAACCATGATAGATGCCTTATCAAAATACGCTTGGGCTGTTCCTGTGAAACGAAAAACCTCAGAAGATGTCTCGCGGGCTGTGAAGATGATTCTCAAACAAAGGAAACCGAGAAATATTCAAACTGATCAAGGGAAAGAGTTTTACAACAATAAATTCATTGGTTTGATGAAAAAACATGGAATTAACCATTACAGCACATTTAGCACAATGAAAGCTTCAATAGTAGAACGATGGAACCGTACTCTTAAAACTGAAATGTGGAAACGATTTAGTTTACAAGGTAACCACAAATGGTTAACAATATTACCTATTTTAGTTCAAGAGTATAATAATAGGGTACATAGAACGATCAAGATGAAACCTGCTGATGTCACTAAGGAGAATGAAAAGGATATATTATCAAGAATTTATCAAAGGAAAATAAGAAAAGGCGCTAAAAAGGTCAAATTTAGTGAAGGGGACAATGTACGCATATCAAAAAGCAAGGCAATATTTGAAAAAGGTTTTACGCCTTCTTGGTCTACAGAGATATTTGTCATAGAGGAAGTAAAAAATACGGTTCCACCAACTTATATTCTCAGAGACCAAAATAATCAACCTATTAAAGGCGGCTTTTATCAAGAGGAATTGCAGAAAACAAAGTTCCAGGATGTTTACTTAGTGGAAAAGATTTTGAAGAGACGTGGTGATAAGGCGTACGTTAAATGGTTGGGATTCGACAATTGTTATAACACATGGGAAGATGTAAATCAAATGTTGAAATAAATAAAAGATTTATGTTTCATATTCAATTGTTTTTATTCCAATTTAGGAAATAATTTTCCATCACCAATAGAATAAAGCGCAATTCAATTGCGCACACATTTCACATAAAAAGTACAGAAATATCAATACTAAAAACTAAATAGAAAAAAATTATTTCAATTGCGCACACACAACACATAAAAAGTACAGAAATATCAATACTAAAAACTAAATAGAAAAAAAAATATTTCAATTGCACGCACATTTCACTTAAAAAGTACAGAAATATCAATACTAAAAACTAAATAGAAAAAAAATTATTTTCATTCGTCATTCGGAGTTAAGTAATGACCATGAGCTAATGTATTGATTCCATCACATAAAATGTACCTCTTGTCATCAAAAGGTGATAACGATAGTTTGTTCACTTCTACAGAATATAACTCATGTTTTTTAGATCTTATCTGTCTAAATGATGTCATTTTTTCTTTACTTTCATTCAAACAGTCCAAATAATCTTTGAATTTTATTTTACTGTTAACGGCGCATTTTTTAACGCCTTTGGCACGCTTTTTTTCCTCACCGTCGATGATAATGGAATACATCTTTGCTCTCAATCCTACAAATTCAGAGATTGATTTTGCACAGGCTTCATCTTTAAATTTACCCAACACTTTCTTATTTGCCAAAGAATAACATTTGTGATCAGTTGGATAGTCTGAAGTATCAAAGAAAGAAATATTTTTTATCAAGTCTTCATAAAAATCATCCGTTTTTACCTCGTAAATAAATGAATCTGTATCCATATACAACAATTTTAGATTTTCTTTATCATACATGGACTTCATTACGTTGTAATGAAAATCATACATTAAAATTTTAGATAAATCTAAAATTGCCATTCCTACATAAATGGGTTTATCAAAAACAATTTTTTCTTTCGCCATATGTACTGCGACCAGATTTTCCGAATATATGGTTCGATCTAGAAAATTACTTTTTGCTATTACTTTTTGCAATCTTTTCATGTCACAGATCAATTCAATATTTATTCTTTTACGTACGTTCTCCATAGATTTCCCAAAAACTGAATTGTTCATTAATTTAAAGAATTCCTTTTCGAAATCGTTAGTAGCCAATTTCCGCTTCTCAGTATTATTTAATATATATGACTCAAGCCAATTAGATTGTTGAAATTCTATTATTCTATTAATATTTTTTAATTTTAACCCTAGCTGTAATGCTTGTTTCAACAGAGAAATGTGAATTACATAGCGTTTCTTATTGAATAATGTTGTTAGAAGTTTTTTCTGATCTGAACCTGGCGGGTTATCATTTTCAGGTAGAAGGGGAAATTCGTTATGCTGATCGTGAAGGTAACTTGGGTATTCCAAATCTACATCTAACAAATACCCTACGGTGCCTTCATCATCAATCTCTTCAATGTCTCCTATATCTTTTGGATCAACCCATCTAAATCCCGAATAAGGCATTTTTTTACACATACTATACCCATACAAGTTATTTGCGTCTATATATGCTATATATGAACTTTCTTCTCTAGGATTATATTCATTCATGTACTTATTGTTTGCTTTCGAATATCGTTTAACACATTGAGCCAAACCTCCCCTGATTCCACGTTCTATCATAATAATCATATCGTAATCAGTCAGTAGATCTAATTTTGCTTTACTATGTTTGAGGGCGGCTTCCCAAGCAAGTCCGGGGGATGTGAAATAGTAACTAGGATCCAAACCATATGATTGCAAACATTCACTGCGGAAATTCTCAAATACATCGACGAGTCCCACAACGTCACCCGTCAGATATATATCGCTGTACTCCCCTAAGTTTTTAACATTGAAAGTCTCCCACACTTTTTTAGCATGCTCATAGTCAGAAATAGAAAGCTCAGTTTCATTTAATTTATTTACAAAAGAATCCATCGGAGGAAGAAATGGCAATTCTAATTTTTCAAAACAATCGATGAAATCATATGGAAAAACACCTTTCTTTGTAATTAATTTAAATTGTTCACCATGAAAGTGTTTTGATGTCTCTACGAATTTTGACGCTGGGAGAATTGACATTAAATACTCTAAGCTATAGGGCATAAATCTATATGTATCCACAAATCTTAACTGTATGTTCCCAATATACTTTATAAAGCTAATATATCGCTCCTCTGTATTGGGAATCACTCCTATCCTCCCTGGAATATTTCCCAGTTCTTTTATAATAAAATGTGAATCATAACCACTCAAATTGTGTATGTACACAGGAATGAAATTCGGATTCTTAAAATTTAAATTACATATTCGATGAGCAGCTCCTCTAAACTCCCCACTCAAATGACAATGATCTTTAACTTTATAATTTTTGCTATTTTCTTCAATTTTTCCTCCGCAAATATGACAATCAGCACAGTTTTTGTAATTTTCTTCTTGTATTGACGTTAATTCTATCATTCCAATTTTCCTTGCATAAATATCTGAAATTTTGTTTGCTAGATAAGCTAAGTACTCTACTAATTTATATGCTGCATCTACTCCTCGATATATGTATGGTTTCTGTGGAATAATATCTGCCGCAAAAGATGATTTAACATAAACGCAAAAGCTCATTGCTTCATGTTTCTGATATGAAGACGTGTGGGAACTTGTCGGATCTCCAGGACAACCTTGAATGGGTAGTAATATTGATTCGATATCAGCATAAATTACAAAGGGAACTCGAAGTTTGTTTTGATAATTTTTAAATTCTATATGCGGTACTTTACCATCTTTAATTTCAGGCAGAACAATTCTTGTTGGATGATTAAATTTACATAATTCTAAATGATTTCTTAATCGACTTTCACGGTCATTACCTGTGTAGTAATTAAAACATCGTTTACAAATCGATATTGAACGTTTACTTTTAATAAGTTGACGGGAAATTAGTCTATTGAAGTTCTTTATCCAAACATAGTGAATTTCATTAGCCTCAGTCAATAGCAACTGATCGCGATGATCCACTAATTCTTCATCAACAACTTTCAACGGATACACATTAGAGTCATTATCAATACCGAATACGTTGATGCTAATGTTATTTCGACGTTCAAATAATTTTATCTGATTCAAAGGTGTGGGAAAATTTATACAGTCAAAATCGTAAGAATGAGTTATATTTCTGTAGGAACTTACTCTCTCAGGATGGTGAATGGTAACTAATTTTCCAAGAATAGAATATCGAAAACAATTATTGTCTAAATTTTGCACATTTACACATGCTCTAGTTGATGCTATGCAATTTGGTAGATTAATATATTTTCTTCCTCTTAAAGGTTTAAACACGTTAATTCTAAGTAATATGTGAACAATTTCATTTAACATCCACCCACTTTTTTTTGTTCCACTCTCTTCCATCTCACATGTGATTTTTTTTAGGGCTGAATCTACCATCTCACCTACATTTGAATCCATATAAACAGCTACATTTTTAGTTTTGAAAGCTCGCTTCTGTTCTTCACCAGCAATATTGACGAAGTTACATTCTAAAAATATGTTAAATTTTAATGTTTTATCTACTATTAAATTTTTTCTAATTTTATCAACCAAATATATTCTTTTATTTTCTAGAAATGTTTCTACACTCTTACAATCCTTAATATTACTAAATTTATAGGTTCTCAAAGAACCATTAAATGCTACTTCTACTTCGTCTTCTTCAACTCTTCTTTTTTTATCGCCGATCACCGACGTGTCTCTTTCACTTTCTAAATCATTACTGATCGGACTGTTTGTATAACTGTCTAAATATTAACTCAATTTTCTTTTTTTCCAGTGTTTTTCCATCGTTACACTATTGTCACATCATGAACATTCCCAAGTTTTCCCTTATATATTAAATTATGTTTTTCTTCCCCAATATTATATTCTTCTAGCTCTTTTGAGGAGAACTGACTAGGGTCGAATCTCTTCGGCAGGAAAACTTTCCAAGACTCACCGTTCCTTTCAATGTATGCTCTTAGTGTCGGACCGTATTTGGCGTCAACCACATCAAATCTCAAAATCCGGTATTCGACGTGCTTTTCGAGCTCACCAATTGGTTTGTAGGCTACTATTTGCGATTGATCGTTCAATTTTTTCATGAATGCCATCTGAAAAGACAAAAGAAAAAGATCAAAGAATAGTTTTTGTCCACAATAACCTCACTGGAGTTAAAATTACCATTAATTCATACATCATTAAATAATTTATCAGTAGGTACTTACTTTTTATATTGAAACGCTTCTGAACTGTTGAGTAATCTGCAACTGACAACTGTATCTTCACTCGAATGAAAATAAAACGTTGCTTTACATCAGCGCGGAAAAAGACGAGTGTCTTCGAAGGTTGATCTTTGATTTCTGCTAGATTTCTACCATTTCCTTCGATATATATATATATATAATACCCCACGCTCCCGGTGACGTAATAGAAAACTCATTGCCATGGGTTTCTAAAATGGGAAATAAAAATTTAACTTCGGTTTCTAAAGCCTCATACCGGGTTTCATAATACTTTCACTTTTACCTCGGGCTACGTAATAGAAAACTCGTTCCCATGGATTTTTAAATTGGGAAATAAAAATTTAAAAATTTGTGACGTGATAAATTATCATCTATCACAAGTCCTCCATCCATGGTTCTAATACGATATTCTTGACGGTTACGTAATAGAAAACTCGTTCCCATAAGTTTCTAAATTGGGAAATAAAAATTTGATTTCGGTTTTAAAAGCCTCGTACCGGGTTTCATAATACTTTCACTTTTACCTCGGAAGAGTGTGAGTTTGACTCCTTTTTTATGTTAACGAAATTCCGCTTAGAATGTCTCCTGATTTGAGACGTAATAAATTTGGGAAATAAAAATTTAGCTCCGGTTTCAAAAGCCTCGTACCAAGATTCATGGAAATAAAACACATGTTTGAGATAATCAGTTTATTTATTTATTTAAAAAAAGTACAGCAACTACTTCCAGAATTCAATATGATTATCCCTTTTAATCGTTTTAAAATATTCATCGTCTTCTCTCCACCAGCAGAATTCTTCAATCGCTTGATTTCTCACGTCTTCAATCATATCCTCTCTATCGTCTGCTTTAATATCAGTACTGTTCGTTCTTCCACTTTGCACATTCACCACGGTGTTGGCTCGATTTTTCAACTCCTGTTGCGCCTCACAATGTGCTCGTCTTATCTTATCCATACCTTCCTTGAATTTGAGTTCTTCAGCAAAGCTTTACTCTAAAGTGAGTCTTGATTTGATATTACCTCGATATATATAACACATCCCGAATTGTATTAATTATGTCAAGCACATCGATGGTTTTTGTTTATTTTCTATGACGATTACAATAAATTTTTAAATTGTTTTTGTACATAATTTATGATAGTGAATTTTCTATGACGAGTCCAAATAAATTAATTTTTAATTCGTTTATGCATATTCATTTTGTTTCCGAAAATATATTTTCTATGATGGATCACAAAATATTTTTTGTTAATCGAAATCTTTCTGTCTCTAGCGGAGTTCTCCCAATTCGTTTCTGCACATTCATTCTGTGCGTTTCCGAAAGAATACTTTCTATGATAGGTCCTAAATAATTAATTTTTAATCTAAATCTTTCTCTGTCTCTAGCAATGGTCTCCCAGTAACATTTTCTTGCTTCTCTGCTAGCAAACGAATATACATACAAAACTTTCACGCTTATATTATCTCCAAACCTTACAGATTTCTCGGATACTATTGGCTCTCTCTTCTCCTCATGAATCGAGGTCAGCTTCTGTGAATCCATTTCTTTTTTTTTGTCGGATATAAATGGACTCGTCAAGCGACCACGATGGTACTGCGCTAACGGCTGGTGTGTGGTAAACTACTACCGTGTCTAGAGTTATACCGAGACAACCATGAGTGGAAAATACGCAATATTGCTTACAGCCGTTAAGATTACAACTCAGGGTGACGAGAAGTGTACCTCTCAGATATTAAGTGAAACTCACGAAATTCAAAATTTAGATTATTTACGTCTCCGCAGCTATGATTTCACTTTAGCAACATTGGAATTGCCAGGTGAATATTTGTTGCAGCTTTCCCTTGGAACTCGTGCGTCTTTTGAAGATGTGTTGACAGAAGATAATCTCTCTGATGTGAAAGAAGACATTTTAAGTTTCGTGTTAATCATAGAAAGGAAGATATGTGGCAATGTTTTACCACCTCTTCTTATGCAGTGTGAAGATGGTAAAAAGTCTTCATCAAAGTGTAAAATAAATGAAAATATTGACGTGATAATAACATTAAGACTCATTCAATTATTGGATAATGGATTCAGAAAAGAACTTATCGAAGCAAAGAAAGACGATTTAGTAAAAAGTGGACTGGTGAAGTCGTTATTAAAAGAGGCCATAACAAATGAAGCGACATGGAGGTTATTTAATAATAAATATAGAATGAGTATGGAGCAATGTTTGTAAAAAACTAACTTTGTATATTATTTTTGTTAAATAAATCGATTTTTAACTTTTCTCGTGTTTTATTTACTTGATAAAACCTGCCCCGACCGTAGGTTTTTAAAACAACTAGAGGCCAATATCCTATCCTACCCAGGTATTAAACATAACTTTCTCTTCCGACACGCTGGAGCAACCGCAGGTCTTTTAATTTCCCTTTCTTAATTTGAGGTCCCAATTCTTCTCCCCTCCCCACCCCACTCAGAACCGGTTTTTCTTTACCTAAAAGTTGGTGACCTACTTAGCTCGTCGAAAACCTGCTTAGAAGGGTAAACGACCGACCGAAGACACGCGCTGAGGAGAAACCAAAACACACGCAGATGTAAATATTGGAAGGCCCTATCCCCTCCACGGGTCAACGACTGGCGCAGAAGCGAAAGGGTCATTCAACTTTCACTTGGCTACACCATATCGCACTAACTCATACCAAACAGGTAAACATTGCGAATATCAACAATAACGCAAAACCAGTATCAATGACTCTGCAAAATCACATCTTTACACATACACACCTCAAACATGTAAACATTGCGAAAATTAGGGTCAACGAATGACGCAGAAGCGAAAGGGTCATTCAACTTCCATGCGAATATCAACAATAACGCAAAACCAGTACCATTACCTTACACAATATCACATCATTCCACAACATCATCGCTAAACACACGCAGAATCACACCTGAATCATACACACAACCAGGCCAATGACCACACTAACGCAAAACCAATACCATTACCTTACACAATATCACATCATTCCACTACATCATCGCTAAACACACACAGAATCACACCTTAATCATACACACAACCAGACCAATGACCTACGACAAGGACTTACGCAGAACTCAACACGGTCAGTTCACACACGTATTCGCCAATTCAATATTCGCCAATTCACAGACTAGGTTGTCCCAATCCCCGCTTTTTAACAAAATCCCACCTACATCATACACACTACCAGGCCAATGACCCAACCAGACCTACGACAAGGTCAATGACTTACGCAGAACACAACACAGTCCACGTATAGGTCAGTTCACACACGTATTCGCCAATTCATGGTCAAGGTTGTCCCAAAAGCCGCTTTTTATCCCTACTCCAGCCATTTCCAACCGGCGGTACGCGTACCCTTAGGGGTTCGCGAAATAAATCTGAGGTGTTCGCGAGAAAAATGTGATAATGGCGTCTTTTTCACTTTCTTGGTTCTTCTTCTTACAAATACATATTTTAATTTCTTTAAAATTATTTGCATGGTTTTATTTGGAATTTTTTCTTATGCTTCAAGAGTTATGTTTGAATTATAGAGGGTACTAACAAGAAACCGATGACAATATCAGTGATTCTGATTTTATTTTGAACGTTTACATACTATGTGCTATGTAAAATTTTTATTTTTCATGAGTTAAAGAGTTAAAAAAGATGTTTTTACAAAATTTACTCTCCATTATAGGGGTTTTCCGTCAAAACTGTTACAACTAAAAGGGTTCGCGAGGATAAAAGGTTGATCGAAGAGGTTCGCGGAGAGAGAAATAGGTTAGCTCAAGGGTTCGCGAAGTGAAAAATTTTGGATACACTTTTAAAAAAAATGCACGTCCTCAATAACAAACAAAACTTCATTCACAATACCATAATTTTTTAAATAGTATAGCATAAATGAAAATCATTCGTTAATCAAATTTTTTCGCGAACCCTTTAAACATTTCTCTAGTCACCAATGTGTTCACTATCCGACTGTCGGATAACGCTGCTCTTCAGAAATTTTAAAGTTGAAACTGCTGCATAGTTTAACAGATTTTTACACCTTCCTTTTTTCAGGATCGCTTTTTCTATGCTACGTATAGGTCATAATCATCATTTAAGGATGTCATTAAGATTATTCACGAAAATTTCAGCTAGTTGCAATCCATTTTCACTATAAAAGCATTTAACTGGGTAGCAATTGTTTTGAGCAATTATACAGACACGAAATTTTTAATATAAGCATGTATCCTAGACTTGACTTGAATACAAGCATTTGGCCCTTTATTCCAGAAATTGAAAATTTAACAGGGAAGGCCCCTTTTGCCGTTTCCCTGGAACACTTGCTTTCTCTTACTTTATTTATAAAAAACACTACTCAGGAATGAAACACAATTATAGCGTAGTCGTTTCATTTCTCGGGTATTGTGGAATCACACTTAATTTTTCCAGAAATTTGATAAAAGTCTTTTGTCGCTTTTAATTTGTCGAAAATAATAAAGCTCTTTTTCAAGCAATATGTGATCTGAAAATAATATGAAGAAGTCAATCCTAAAAATCTAAAAGAAGGGCCTTGCTATCTAAAAAAATCACCTTGAATACAACACCACTATATGTCATCTACGAAATTAGGTTTTAATTAATTTATAAGAAGTTGTATCTGAATTGCTCGTTCAACGAGACTGAGATTTCTTAAAATTCTTTAAGTTATTTTAAATTTTACTGCATTGTATTTCCAGAGTTCACTCAAGCAGCTTTTTGTTTATATTCATTCAGAATATTTGTAACATTTTCACCATCTTTCATTAGTATCTGATATGCCCTTTTCTAGTTGCTTATTACACGGTTTCCGTTTAGAACAGATCGTGAAGAGGTGATAAAAATTTGTGAAAGTTTCGCCTTGGATGAAGAAAGGAAAAAATCACATGAAGACTATCTTCCTAGGTCTCTTTTTCCCCAAATTTTTGTATCGCATTCATAAGCCTAGACCGCTCGAAGAAGATCTTTTCTTTTATTGGTTTTCTTACTGGTAGTCACAGATTTATGTTCCTCTTTGCCTCTTTTTCCTATTCCCCAGGCAAAAAACCTGGCATCTTATCTGATTACAATCGGCGATATATTTTGCTGGTGTTCTGTCCCCTTTATTTTAATTCCTCTGTGTAATTTTATTCAAAGGCGCCAAAAAGTTTAGGTTATTAGGTGGTGTTCGTAAAATTCCCTATTCACACAGTATACATATGTAAAAGGGTAAATTGAAAATCATCATTAGAAAACCGTTTCCAGTTAAGCCTGTGATTGTATGTTCGGCCGAGCTTTCCACGTTGTTCTTTTCTTCGCAATATTATTCAATTATTGGTAATCCTTTTTTATTCATCCTATAATTGAAACCTATTCTTTATCTTTTGTCTTTAAATTTTCTTTCGAATGCGTCCTTAATTATATAGTTTCTCCTCGGGAATCCCCGTTCCAGTTTCCTTTTCATAATAATGTGGATTGATACGGATTAAAGTGCCAGTAACAGTTTTAAAAACCTATAATAATGTTGGTAATTGGCGATGATTCAAATTCGTAATATTCTTCTAGATATTTATTCAATTCTTACTTAATCCATCCAGTTCATTATCGCCATTATTTTCCATGCCTAAATTTCGAACCATTCTAAATATTATCATCTTTGTAAGCAACCAACGCAAGGCGATAGTTCACAATTAGCATGTCAGTAATCTCTTCCATAGCTCTTAGCTTATTGGACTCGTTAGCGCGATTTTTTCTCTCTAAAAATTTCATTTCGTCTTCGTAATTATTTACTTACGATGAGTTTGTATATAAATTAATGAAAGAAAACACTTAAATTATCGGTCGTAAGTTGAAAATAAGATAGTTATAATTACGGAAGATTGAAACCTGGGTCACCTGACAATGATTTACTTCATTGAAGGCCTGATCGTAAGTTAGAAATAAAAATGCGGATATTTCTAAGTGTTTTCTTTGTTTAATTATGGAGCGATTCCACACAAACACGATGATTACCGTCAACTTTGTTCATGCAAAATTTTGAGAAAATCACATACTTATCCCACTATAGTTCAGACGTTGTATCCTGCCACACAAGGTATCTCTTGTTTCATCCAATCCCGTTTACTTTTCATTCATTTGTTTGCCTTTTCATCTTCTCTTTCAGTCCCCCTTATAAACCGTCTCTTTCATTTCCCTTCCCCTCAATTTATCCCCTCCCTTCCTCCAATAGTCGACCCTATTCTCCCGACACCCATCAATTCTCTCTCCTTCCAGTCCTTTCTCTCCTTCCACGGTCATTACCATTTCCTTCCTTTACCTTTTCGTCGAAGCCACCTTGTCTTTCACTCCCTAATTCCGTCTCGTTCTTCCCTATCGAATGCTATTTCGGCAATTATCTCCTAACCATGTATCATTCGATCAAGCTGGTTCTTTTTTTTTATCGATTCACGTTTCTTTCCTCTTCCTTCAAAACTATTTACTGTCTTTCTATCAAGGGTAGTGATTTCAGCCTCCTATTTCTCTATCAATTGTAAAATATTCGTACATTTTATTGCATATTAATTTTTGCATTTATACGTTTTCTTGTGCCTTATTTATGCATGATTGTCTATTATATATATAGAACAATGGGTCAAAAGTATCAAGCGTATTCGAAAAGAGATATGCAGAATATAGAATCATATCCAAAATATCATGATACATCAAAATGATATTTATTTATTTATTTAAAAACATTGCAATTTGGCCAGCCGGCCAGGTGGCAAGAAAAACATAATATATAATTCTAAAATTCCAATTTTACAAATAAAGTGCTCATAAATTATATTAGAAAAATTAAAATATATTTAAAAAAATTTAACAATATACAATTTCAAACTAATTACAATCAGTGCCTAGAGTGCGGATTTTCGTGGGTTCATGAAAGGCCTTCTCGGCTACCGTAGCGGTCACGGGGCACACGAAGTCCCCACCGTACTTCACCCTTTCAAGCAATCCCCTACTTTTCCTGCACTTAGGCACAGTTACATAGATATTGATGTTAATAATATTCCTCCTCACAGTTCGTATTATTTTTACCATGCATATATGAACTAACTCTACGTTTAAAATGTTTCGCGTCCTTAGGTAAGGGCTTGAAGAGCACTTCAGGTAACTTGTTCCACTCGCTGATTTCCCTGTTTAGAAACGAATACTTTGCTGTATTTGTCTTTTGCGGCCTAAGTTTAATTTTAAATTCATGGCTATTTTTCCCTAAAAAATTCGGCACCTGCATTCTACTTCTTAAGTCTTCCCATGCTTCATTATTGCTGTATGCCTGGTACAGTCCCCCTAATCTGTTAATTTGTCTCCTATTTTCTAATGATTCCCAATCCAGAATTTTCAACATTTCTGTGACACTGTCTTCCTTTTAAAACCTACCTAGCGCATATCTCGCAGCTTTCCTCTGGACTTTCTCTATTTTCCTTTTTTGACCTATCCCATGCGGATCCCATACATTCGTCGCGTATTCTAATATTGGTCTGACTATAGTTTTGTACGCCTTTTCCTTCGCAGCCCTACTACTTCCTTTAATTTTACGCATAACATAATGTAGGTTTTTATATGCTTTTCCTATAATACTGTCAATATGCCTATCCCATCCTAGATCTTTTGCTACGTGGACGCCTAAATAATTGCAGCAATCATATTTTGGTACCATTTCGCCGTGTAGGTTGTATCTGCGCTCACTTATTAGTCTTTTGTTCGAGAACGTAACGTGTTTGCTTTTGTTAATATTTACGCTCATTTTGTTTATCCTAATCCAAGCTTCTATCTTATATGAATTTCGCCATTTGAATTTATATTTATTTTTTTACTGCTCGTATTGTTCTTTATTTCTCTGAATACCTATGTGCACATGATACCAGTCTGATCATTTTTATTTCCCCTTCTATTTATATCCACGTTTCTTTATAATTACTTTCTATTTGTTAACCGTGGACATACCATCCCAATCATAGTTCTAATCAAGACCGACTTTAAACGGCATTTCATGGGGACTTTTATGATTGTAACATTTTAAGTCAGGTTTATAATTATCATTTTTACGGGAGTAATATTAGAAAAAATAAAGGAATGTTAAATTCTCTTCAAAATAATACAGAAATCGAATGTTTTGTAGGGAGCGGTGGACTTGGTATAGTCGTAACTACAGCACATGCTCTGACTGTTATTTATGTTACTATACTAGTAAAAATTTTCGTCATATTAGAGGAAGTATATCAACTAAAGTACAGATAAGAGAGGTATTCATATAACAATATTGAAAAAGATAATGCGATAAGAAGTGAACCAAGAGTACGATACAATGCATGAAGGTTATGAAGCAGGATCCCAAATTATTCCGCCCATAATTTTGTCATCTTCTTTTTTCATAAGCAACTTCTCCACAAATTGCTTTAAAACGAAGTGTTCTTAAACGAGACCTATCCAACCATTCGTCTGAAGCTTTAAATTTTTAAAATTTAATTTCATTTGCTGGTTCTGAACCTTTTCCTTGGATTTGAGGTCCTGACATTGAAATATTTTGCTTTAGGGCTCGACAAAACCACTCAAACATTTCGTTACGCATTGCCTGTACATCGCAGTTGGATGACATTTGCATATATGGTGGCCATTGGTATCGCTAATCCACAGAATCATTATATGTTTTTTCTTCAATATTTCACTTGCATTAAAATTCCTTAACAAAAAAATATAGGTAAGTTTTTTGATGTTACGTTTATCTTTATATGACTTTTTTGAAAGTTACAGCTTTTCTTTTTGGTTCAAAGCTTTCCGCTTCGGCATCGTTCACAACAGAAACCAACACAAGTCAATCAAGCACACAAACTGTGAACAGTCTGTTCCAGGACAGACAAATGCGCAGATATTATATGACAGGTCCCCTTAGTCACATATCTTTTCGGAAGGGAATGTCTTATTTAATAGGTTGGATTTTCACAGGTTATAGACGCTGCTCTCTTATGTTGTACATTTTCGAATTCAAATCACTCATCCATCGATATCTAAAGTAAGTTTATAATAGTTTCTCAAGTTTTTTTATACGTTAATCAGTAAAATTTGTAGCCGTACATAGGAGCTATTCAGCTGAAACCTATCTTTGGACAGCAGCATGATGACGATGATATAGGAGTCACCTGTGAGAGGAAATCTTTTTCCTAAAAAATTTAATAAGCACCTGCAGGGGAATAAGAAAGTGTGCATATAAGAAGAGGGACTGTTACAGAGTATTTACTGTATTTGTTTCAGAGGTTCCAGTGATAAAAGCAAAATAATTTACACCAAGAAAAAATATTTCCAACAACCTTAATATCACCAAATCTGCATATAGAATGGAATATCTGGATGAACAATCTCAAACATAATGAAAAAAAACGCATTAATAGGAGGACATAATAGATCAAAGAGGCTTACCGTAATTAGAATCAACCTGAGGACCAAGTTTTCAATCAACTGTATTCCATTTCGGAGAAATGCCTTTCATTTGGACACGGCCTCTATTTCTCCTTCCTTTTCTATCTATCCACTATCCTTTTCCTCTCCTTATCTCGTTTTTATAATCAATTTCCCCTTTATCACTATCTCTCTCTACATTCTTCTCCCTCCCCTCTCCTCTTCCCTCCCCCTCACTGCTCCTCTTTCCTCTCTCACCTCTTTTTATACTTCCTCCCCAACTCGAAGAGTTTCTTTGGGGACGTTTCTGCGTAGGAATGGGTTTTTAGCGATTGGTGGAGGAGGTGATTCTAGGGGAAGCCTCGAGGTCTAATTAAAATGGCCTGAGGAGGAATGCCGTCCCTTCTTTTCCTTCCTATTTCTACCCACTCCCCCCTAGACCGCTCGCCCTCTCCCATTGCCAGTTCTCCCCTTTTATCCCATTCCCAATCCGACCACCTACTCAAAAGCGTACTCCTCCTCCGAATACGCCGACTCCCTCCCGCCTCTCCCCCTTTTCTCTCATTCTCTTCAACCTGAACCTCCCATTTCCGACTGCTTTTAAAGCCTCTTTCTCCCCATGCCCACGTTTGGTTCCGAAAGAACAGTTTCGGTCCATAGGAGGAGGAAGGGAGGAAGGAAGTATCAGAATTATTCCGAGGTGTGGCGAGCAGTTGTGTGATGCGAGGTGCGTCAGAGGAATGGCAGGTGTTGAAGTATTAGGGAGTAAGGCTTTGAAGGGTTGGGATGTTTTGGAGGAGAGGGGGAGGATGCGGGAAAGAGGGTTTGAATGTTTGCGGCGAATTTCACGAGAGAGACTGAAAGAGAGAGATAGGGAATAAATGTGAGGAAGGGAGAGAAGGGGAGAGAGAGGGACAGAGGAAGGGGAGGGAAAGAGAGAGAAAGACAGGGAATGAGGGAGAGAGAGAATAGAGACAGAGGAAGAGAGTGAGGTAATGAAGGGTACTGAGAGAAGGGAGAGAGATAGAGGTGGAGATAGGAAAAGAAGGGAGAGATAGAGATCAAGGAGATAGCGAAAGAAGGAAGAGAAAGAGAGAGAGGGGGGAGAAGGGGTGGATAGAGCTGGAGGGAAAAATAGGGAGAGAGTGGAGGGGAAAGAGAGAGGGCTAGTGGTAAGAAAGAGATAAGGTGAGCGAGAAAGATAGGGAAAGGGAAAGGTTGGAAAGAGATGAGGAGAGATGGGGAAAAGCGAGGCTAAGAGGGGAAAGTGAAAGAGAGTGGACGGAAAATAGGAGGAAGCGAAAGAGAGAGTTGTGGAGAGATCGAGCGAAAAAATGTGAGAGGAAGAAGAGTTACAGAAAGTGGAAAGAGAATGAGAGAGAAGTGAAAGTGGGATAGAAATTCGTATAGGGAGATAGAAGTAGAGAGCTGGAGAGAGGGAGAAAGGAAGATTGATGAATAGTCACCGTGCGATAGCAATTTGTTCGACGAGAAACGTGAAGTATAAGATGCGATGGGTTATGAATTCTGGAATGAAAATCGATGCGTAATTTACTCGCCTTGGTTTTGCAATTTGCGGCTTCGTCGGACCCCGAAGGCGGTGAATGTCTGTTTTGCTTCCCGTCCGCAAGAGGAGGAGGCAAAAAATTATTCTACAAATGACTTTAACAGCTGATTTCGCGGCGATGCGGTGATAGGACCACAAGGTACTCGAGTGCCTAGTTTAATTTTCGAAAGGACAGTGCTAAAGGCGGAGAAAACACCGCAGATGAAATATGAAGGAACATGTCTCTTTAACTGCGTTCCTTTGATCTTGAATGTTGAAAAGTAATTTTCATAGGTAACTAACGTGGTTATTTCTAGATATTTTTTAATTTTGCTTATGCCTCATGTGCTGAAACATGAGATGGCTTTTCATCTTTATCTGGAATAAAAACTCATTGTTTGTTTCACAGTTTCTCTTAATTATCAATACATTTTATTTATTGCACGACCTCAACTTTAAAAGGTTATTTTTCTAAGATAGGCATTATAATGTCCAACTCCTAAAATACGCAAAAATTTTCATTTTCACTTATGTAAACGTCTCATAGAACCTTTTATTAATATTTCGAGTATGACACGATAATCATTTAAATTGACAACAAAATTATAGTGACTCGGAAATCTTGCTGCCTATACTTTCATGTTAAAACACTGTTGCTTCAAATTAAGCAATTGTAGTTTTGTTATCATTCGTTGTCCATTAGTATAGTCTAATGGTGGCTTTCTAAACTGTTATTTCTTTCCTAGGAGTCCTAGGTAATAGTTATGGGCATTGTCGTTCTTTTTGTGGATTCGTTCCTTTCGATCTCTTGGCGCACGTATGAACTTGATTAAATGTTGGATTCCCTGTGATGACTGTTGGCAAACTCTTTGTTGTTATGATTTTTGACTCATTATGTACATAATAATTTTATTAAGATCAAATTTGTTAATGGCAATACTAAACGATATGGGCGTACGGTGAGGGGGAATCTTGGAGTCCGAACTCCCCGAAATTTTTGAACGAACTTTAAAAAATCGATTAAGTAATCTAAATCACTGCATTGGGTAATAGCTATGTAACTAAATTAAACTAGATAGTGTATAGTTTCATTCTGAAAAACTTTCCAAAAACATCTTCCAAATTCCACTTCTTTTGCGCTCCATTTATTGTTATAAAGCAGAAAAATTAGTTTCCAGCAATGGCAACGCAATCCTTTTCGTCGCTGGTTTTCCTCTTATTTTTCTCTCTCACACGTTTTAAATGGTAAAAAACTTAGTTGGAAGAATTTAAAGAATTTTAAAATTAAAAACAATTCTTAATAAATTATTATATTATTAAAATTAATAAATTAAATAATTTATTTGGAATAATGGTAAAAGTTTTTGACGATATATTTTTCCTTCGAAGCAACAAAGTATTATAAAATGATTACGAATTATGTTGTTTTAAGTGTGGTTGTTTCTCGTCTATTAAAATCCCATGCACCCAGAATATCTCTTTATTCACAATCATTTCGAAGTACAGAAGTCAAATCTTACAGACCCAATAAACAATAAAAAAATTTGTTGCGTTGCGAAAAGACCAGAGACATTAGATACGAAATACACTACTGCGCGTCTCCGATTTCGTTTATTCAACTCCGGAACGAAATTCCCTGATAAGGAGAGGCTACGGACTGTAACTCACAGATTCGGTTCATTTTCTACCAATGGAGAGTTTAGGTCAACATAAGAATACCTTCTCGGAAAGTCCGAGGAAAGAAATTTCCGATTCCGAGTGGAGTCCGAGTATCCATTGGGTAAGGAACGAAATCCTCCAAGTCCGTTATTAGTAGAGTCCGAGGAACCATTGAGCCAGGAAAGACCGGAACGAAACAAGATTGAACGGAAATATTTTTCACTCCGGGTTTCGTTTCCAGTCTCACAAAACAAAACATTTCGGTTCCGGTTCCGCTCCAGCCGCCACCTTTGAATCGGTTCGAACCGGTTTTTTTCTCTCCGACTTTAAATTTTTGTGTAAAATTTCAAGAGAATTCCAAAATAAACTATTAGTAAATGTTATTTTTTATTTAAACCAAATATGTTTTCACTATCACAAGCCAATAAGATAATAAACCACTCTCTCTCTTTCTCTATATATATAAGAGTGGTTTATTATCTTATTGGATTGTGATAGTGAAAACATATTTGGTTTAAATAAAAAAATAACATTAACTAATAAAGTTTTTTTTGGAATTATATATATATATATATATATATATATATATATATATATATATATATATATATATATATATATATATATATATGTGTGTGTGTGTTTGTGTGTATATATAAGTAAAGTTAATCTAAGTGTTATTAACAATAGATATCCGCACGTAACGACGAGCAAATGCTCCCTCCCACCATGTAACGAACAGTAAAACATAGTATAAATTCCCGTATTACATTTATCGTTAGTAATCAATTTGTAAATGGCACCCTTTATACGAATCCGTCTAATACTGTTCTATAAGAATTTAAAATTAATTTTTCTACTTTTTAGCGCGTATAAAAGTTATTAAAAATGTTATTTGTTTCTTAGTCTTGAGTTGTATGTAAAACTGTCGTTATTCTTTCAAAAGAAAACGTTTATTTGATTTTACAATTCCAATATTCCAGATTTCAATATAAACTGTTACTCTCACTATCATAATCAATTTACTCCAACAGTACTTATGCACGTATTTGAACAGATGCAATAATATTAATTCACATTTCAATGTAGAATGTAATTCATAGAGAGTTGTTCAAAGGATAGCAAAACTATTTTTAAATACATTAATTTAGATGTTAATATTACAAATACCACACAATATGTAATTACATAAATTTTCTTAAGATGACAAATGTGTACGCATAGTGAAATTTACTCCCAGCAACCAAAATTATATCTAATTAATAAAATGTCCTCCAATTTGGTATTGATTTATAGGAAGGAATGGATATATGTGACTGGTAGGAATAACTACGGGAAGGAGACAGTAAAGAAGAGCAATAGGGAGAGACATAAGAGGAGAGTGGCTGAAAACAAAGATAAAGAGGAGACGAGGGATTGAGGAAGCGATGAGTGAGAAGGGATGATTTATATAGGGAATTAAATGCACATATATATAATGTATATATATATATATATATATATATATATATATATATATATATAGGGAAAGAGATAAATATATTAAAATTGATTGCCGTTGTTGTAATTTTGAACGAGTACTTGCGATATTATGCACATAATAGAGAAAATGTCCACTGAAATTCAAAACGTAACATGTTTCCAAGTAGAAGAAATTCATTAAAATTGAAATACAACAAACTGTAGTTATAATGCACGAGCCTAGAATTGAATAGCATATTATATTCTCTTTCTCATTCTGCTTTATCCCCATCCTCACTTGCACTCCCCTTCCGCTCCCTATTTATTCCCTCCTCCTTCACATCTCGGGGAGATTCAGCGAAGACGATTAGGACGATTAGAAAAAATTAGATGCTTTTGTAAATGCATGCATATTAAGAAGGAGAATTATGGCAAGTATAGAATCCTACTACACCGGTTATCAAGGACCTAATATGACAAAATTAATAAAAATATGAATCTTTGAGGAAACGCGATTGAGAAATAAAATTCAATGTTAAGAACATTTATCCAATATCTTAGATATTTTAAAATAATAACCAATAAAGTCTGCATGTTAGGATATAGACTTTTACGTTTTTCGATGGGAAATGGACACGAAACCGAATTTACATCGTTTTACTATATATCCTCTTGAAATCAAAAACACAAACATACACAAAGAAAATAAAACACATATTCAGCGTGTCGTGATCAGTCTTTCCTCAAGCGGAGCCTCTAATGTGCGTTTTTGCAGTCGGCAAAATACTTCACAAAAAATAACAAATTCGCATTAATCCTTAATCTCTCTTCAGTTTTAAGCAACGAATACTAATATGTGTGATCAATTGTTATAAGAATACTTCAAAAGCCCGATTGCCGAGCGTTCCTTCCTGGATAAGTTTAGAGAAAGACTACCAGAATATAAGGGTTCAATGCATATGGAGAAAGGATGAAAGTTTATGGGGACATTAACCTCCAACTTTAAGCAAAATCCAAGTTAAGAATCATGGAACATTTTTCATTTATTTATTTGTCAATATCCAAAACAACAATGTTTGCCCTTTTACATTGGAATATATCAACCAAATAATTGACAACATAACAAAATATTAACAAATATGACAATTAAAAAAGAAAGGGGCAACAGGACATGGGGTAAGATACACTAGGGTCTGAGGTTACGTTTAAGATCGCAGTTAAAGGATAAGGAGAACAAGTCACTGGAGGGATGATTGGTGGTTAAGGAGTTCAGGGCTGATAGAATGTTGTAGAATAAGGATCTCTGCGATATGGAAAGACGTAAATTTGGAAGGTGAAAGATGCTAAGGTTGCGTTTAGGGCGACGGGGAACATGAAAGGAAAAACAGGGTAAGAGTTCGTCAGAGCAAATATGGCTATCCATAATTCCATGGAGGAATTTCAGGTCGGCAATAAAGCTCCAGTGAGGAAGGGGGAAAATACTTAGGGAGGATAGTATCTCATCTCGAGATAAGTTCTTAATGGAGGGAATACGGTGACGGACTACAGCGAGAAAGAAATTCATGGGTCGGTTTAATTGGTTAAGGATGGTAGGGGATGCGGTGCACCAGATAGAAAAGAATTCGAGATTCGGTAGAATACAGCCGGAAAAGACAGATTTCAATGCAAAGGGGTCTACAATTTCGGTAAATCTGTCAAGAAGCCCAGCAGTTGACATTGCTTTCGCCGAGATTTTGCTTACATGCGCATAAAACGTAAGTTTGGACTAAAAAATCACACTTAGATTGCTGTGAGAGGAAACAACAGTTATGGACTGTTGGGAGAGGAAATAGGTAGCAGGGAAGTGCTTGCGTTTAAGTGTAAAGGACATAAACCCGGAACATTCGACAGGATAGACTCAGGGGAAGGGTACCAAGACGATTAGCGGCTGTCTTCAAAGTACAACAAAGTTCCTTTCCTCTAGCCTCGTATAAATAGGGTTCTGGGAAAACGCAGCAGGACGTATCTTTGACTCTCTCTCTCTATGTATTGAGATGCCCATGAAAATTCTCCCCTTTGTCTTAGCCTTATTCGGTGATGAAACTTCAGGCGATCAACAAGAATTCATATTAAAGCAAAAGGAAAAAACCCATCTTTCGCTCCCACTGTTTATGCGAACCGAAAAAAATGGAACGAAATAAATAACTGTTTTCGGTTTCGGCTCGGGTTCAGAAAAACGTTTTTGTTCGATTCTGGTTCGGTTTCACCCCAGCTAAAATAACGGTTTTTTTCGTTTTCGGTATTCGGTTCGGTTTCGGTTCGATGCACTGGAACGAAATCCACCGAGTCCAAGAAACGAGATTTTTCAAGGCCGTGGATTCATACCGGCTGGTTCTGGCGCTGGATATCGTAGGTGTTTAATTCTTCAGTTTCTAAACGCGAATGCTTTTTTTTCTCGTTTCAAAAATAATCCCAGCTTTACAGCTTAGGCATGTCTGAATGAAACCCTGAGACCGTTTTATTTTATCAATTTCAAGCTTAGAACAATCTAAATATAGAGCTCCCAGCATGCTTTAAAGTAATTTTAAAAGGCAAATTATTAATGTGATATACTCATTTTTACGTGTTAACTTATAGGAAATAGAAAGTATCCCTTCGAGTGCTGCCCGGGTTGTATTTCGAACTATAATTTCCAGATCCTTTCAATACCTATTTGAAGCAAGCATTCCTCTCAAATTTCAATATTCCACCTAGTTGGGAAGATTTTTAAAACACGTTAAGATGTGCGCGACAGGTTAACTTTATTATATTGCGATTTTTTATCTCCGTATCACTTGTATGTTTTTGTCTCTCTCTCTCTCTCTCTCTCTCTCCCCCTCTCTCTCTCCCTCCCTAACTCTCTCTCTATCTCTCTCTCTCCCCCTTCTCCACTCCAACATGGAATCATTGTATTGTAAGCAGCCTCTGGTATTTTACATTCTGCGACGCTAAAGTCTATCTATTGTGGTTTTAAATTTTTTTTTCTTTATTTTTATTATATTTTCTCCTCGCCCTCTTTTTTCGTCTTTTAAATTTGAAGCAAGCATTTTATATTCAAAAGTATAAAATAAAATTTCTCCATATTTCTAATTATTCAAAACTCTCTCTTTTGTTCTATCTATCTACATATGTATAATAGAATGTACATGTATATGTATGTGTACATAAGATTACACTAATATATATTTCTCTCGTGGTAGCCATTTTTTGTGAAATAAGATTGTAAATTAAAAAAAAATTGTTAAATATATAAATTCAGATGTAAACAAATTGTTATGGTTACTATGGCTACTTAGCCTCAACCTCGCCAATAAAGACATTTTTCTTTCTTTCTTTCGTTTACTTACTTTGTTTTTAGTGCGTATTTTGTTTGCTTTGTGTGCGTATTCTCCATTTATGTGTTTTTGATGGACAAGCACTTTATGCTTGCAGGTCGCGTTTTTTGCGTTTGTAATTTGCGTGGATGTTTTGCGTGTGTTTTCACAAATACGTAAGCGTAAATTCCTGCGCTGCTGTTCGCTTTTTTGTGAATCACTTATCGAAAAAAATGAGTTTTCAATCAGGCGCCGTGACGGGTTTTGACGGCGAACATCGGCGTGATCGGAGGAGTTGGCTGGTAAAGAGACTCGCAAACTACAACCGCAGGACCCCCACGAAACAGTTCTGGATGATAACACCGAACCATTACCTACAATGACCACCAAACGCCGTATTTTTCTTCCCACGTGGAGGGTCAAAAAGCACGCCTTCCAACTAAGTCACGAGATGGCGGCGGGAGAAAGAGAAAAGTCATCCGAACGAAACAGTGGAAGGTGGCGTCCCGCGCAAGTCGAATTTTTTCCTAACAAAACCAAGTAAAAAATACCGGATTTTTTTTTTCATTTCGAAATACGTCGTCTTGTTCATAACATCTTCGTCGCATTCCGGAAAGGTTAAAAAATAATCAAAAAAATTTAGTGCAGAACGAAAGGGGCACGCTTGAACCGCAACAAGAGATAACGTGTTTTATTTTTCCTCATCTCTCAGCGTGGGAGCTTCAGGTTGTTGGAATTGTACGGTGTGGAAGACGAAGAGGTACGAGAGGGCACATTACGACTCTCCGTGTGTCCGGGGCTAGTACGGATACTCGTTTCCATGTGGTTCTGGGAGTCACTGCCGTGGTCAAACACTATAATTATCCCTTCTGCTCATTTGTCCTACGTAATGCACGACTCGCATCACAATTTAAGCAGGAAAATTACGCGTTTTTTTCGTACTGTCTTTGCTTAGTTATGTCATTAAATGCCGAGAGTTTCCCCGAGGAGAAGTAATTAAATTGCGAGTGCCGACTTCTTTTCCCTCCGCTTGTTTAACAAGAATTCAATTATGTTACGCATTCCGCTGCTCTTTTGGTTTGCTTTGTCATCCTCTCTGTGGACAAGTATCGGTGCTTACCTGAACTCGCAAGGAGAGGAGCATATTTTTAGACGCAGATGGAAATTTAATTAGAGCATTTTTAGGGACTCGCTGAAAAAGTATTAATTTCAGCGAAGAATAACTTTTAAATATAAGAACTCTTCATTAAAATCGATGAAATGTTTCCACAGAAAATGAAGTTCGACTTTGTATGTGCTTTTTGGATTTTATTTTTAATATATCAATGAAACGCTATATTCGGCTCTCGTAAAAAATGTATTTCGCAAATAATACGACATTGCATTTTGCGCGTAGTACTTTTTCTCCACACTTAAAAGATTCGTTTATCATTTCCCAAGCACGAGATTTAAATCTATGTTCAGTGCTGGGAAAAAATACATTTGAAGGTAACACTTCTTCCGTACAGCATTGGAGCTAATTTTTGCTTGTACGCGATACCAATTGTATGAGTAAACATCGATCTGCCGTGGTTGCATCGGTAACACACTTTGCCAAAGCTTTCTGTGACAGAAGTCAATAATGTAAACCCTTTGATAAGCCTACGAAAATAATACTTGGCGAATCTCATCCAATGTCATGAGATTTTAAAACGAGCCAAATTGCTGGTGAATACATCCAGTCGCATTTCTGCCACGTGCTGCGCTTTCCAAATGCGCAACATTTCTTGATTAGATAACGTCTCTTTCCATTCTGACTTTGGCGTAGCGCCTCGGAAAATATAAAACTCACGCTCATTTGTTGTACTCTTGAATCCTTTTGGATTTCATTGTCGATTCTTCCCATTTGAGATTTTGAAGCGAAAATCTTTCACTATCTCTATCTTTTATTTGCAATCTGAAAAATCAGTTAACTGTCTCCTGATTTCAACTGCAAAGGTCAATCTATCTCTGTGCACTTGACAATAAAAATTTTAAAATAATGTTTAGCACGTTTTCGTAAAAGAAAAGACGTGCTTATGTGATCAATCTGTCTGTCCGTCTGTGGACAATAACTTTTATGTTTTAAGAGATATTTGAATTTTTTTTTTAATTTCGTAGTTCTCATAACTCTGTTATGTTTTCATGGATTGAACTTCTACGGTAGTTCACTGATTTTTCGCTAGATGGCTTCAAATTCGAAAAATTCTTAACTTTTAAATAGTATTGTAGATAAAATACTAGGAATAGCGGAAAAGTTCTTGTTGGATTACATAGCTCTTATTATTCTACGAATTCTCCACTGAAGGGGTTTTTCATGTATTTCATAGGTTTTCCGCTAGGTGACTTCAAATTTAACTTTTTTATTATTGATATATGTTTGTCTTTTTAAATTAGATAGCTTTTATAAATCCAATACGTTTTTAGCGATTGAACATTCACGGTGATTCTTAGAGTTTCCATTAGATGGCATCAAATTCGGAAAATTTGAAACTTTGAAATGGTGTTGTAGCCAAATTACTGAAAATATTCGGAAAATTACTTTTGAATAAGATAGCTCGTATACATCTATACATTTACCTTCGATGAAATTTTCCAACTAATTCCAATATTTCCCGATATATGTCTTCAACTTTGAAAAATTCTAAATTTTGAAGTTGCATTGTATCCTGACTACTGTACATAGAGGAGTGAAGTTTTCACGGATGGGAAAATTCTAATAAATATCTACAGTCCAAAGGTGCGGGAAAACCAGAACCCTGAAAATGTCTAAGAAAACGTGGTACAATAACCTCCTGCTTTAGCAAGGGTATCTTACGTAATTTTTATATTTTAGTGATTGTTAAAAACGTACTTATTTCCTTCGCCAACCTTAAACATGGTAAGGTCACAATATTTTAGTTCATCTTTAAATAATTGTTTACGACATTATAATCAAGTTCACTGTGACTTTTAGGACATCTTGTATATGAGATATGGAAACCTAAACGTATTTAAGGAGAATCAGATAGAACATATATAAGAGTTTAATTTAAGCAGGAAAAATGTAATTAAAAATTACTAATTGATATAACTTATTCCAAAATACTTAAAATAGACCTAAATTTGAATGTCTCATTTAAGTGCATTTAAGTGCCTCTTGCAGTTACAATGGAAACACCGTGGCGTTGAGGAAATGTTCCGAGGAGGAACTAGGAATGCAAGAATTTATGAGGGGCATCTTAAAAATATAGCATAGTCTCGTGACACTGTTTCCCATGTCCAATGGATTGCAATGTTAAGGACAAGCGACGCTATTTTTTCCATCGCCCCTATGAAAAATAAATATCATAAAAAATATCTTTGGAAAGAAGTTCTCGGTCGTAGAGATTGATGCGTGATGCGCAAGGATACGGAGGAAAAAGAAAAGGAGTGATTCTTCGCGTATAGGAAGCAATTGGGGCCAATGCATCACGTTGCTACCTAGCATAGGAAGCGGACACGGGGACAGACATCAGAGCTAGAGCGTCAAACGCAATTTCTCTCCAGCAGAGACGTCGAGGGAAGTCCCTCCTCTGTAGCCCTTATCTCCAGGATTACCGCAGTTCCATCTTCTCCCTATATCCTTCACCCCCTTCTCTATTCGCTCGCTTTAACTTCCTAAACCCCCTCACCTCCAATTCCCCCCTCCTCCCGCCACAACTCCTCTTCACACCACCTCTCTCCCCTTTTGCTTTGCCTCTAAAACCCCCGCGAGGGATGTCACGCTTCTCAGTAGAATTTCTCCAAAGATTTAATGCGATAAAGGTGCAGCTGTTTCGTTCTTAAGAGTAGGAAAAAGGTAATTCGGAATGATTGGTTGGCGTTTTCCTCGTGATGGGGCAAAGAAATTAAATATTAGAGCCCTATTTTTCCGCGATTCCCTTCGGATTTATTCGCTTTGGGAATATATATATATATATATATATATATATATATATATATATATATATATATATATATATATATATATATATATATTTTCCGAGTCATTGCGCAATAGCTAATAATGCATCGTGAATAGAGAAACTTTGGAAAATTATACATTCTTACATTCGTTAAAAAAAACTCTCTATATATTTGACTTTTTGCTTTGATTTTATCAGTCTAGCTATTACTGTACCTAAATTAAGTTTAAATCGCTTCTCTGTGTAAATCATGCAATAAACATTAACTTCGATCGTCAAGGAGTTATTATTTATTCCAGAAAGCGAACACCAAATTTTAATTATATATTGGGACACAGTCTTCAAAGAATTTAAGCAATTTATATGTCTAGACTCAATCCATGCGGCTTGACAATATTAAAACAAATTAAAAAATGTATACGCAATTGGATTTCAATTTAACGTATTTTAGGTCGATTTTGTAAGCATTAATTGGGCAAAGTTGTGTTTAACGATGCATAACACAGCTGTTTATTGGCTCTTCATTTACTGTTCATTACGCCATCGCCTTTCACTTTGCTACGTAACCGAAAACGCAGGAATCCTTTCGAAGGAAGGTAAACGGTGATTGATCGTCGACGAAGTCGAGAATGATAAAAAACATCATCACCAAAGTTTACGTAAATCCACCAGCTGCTCGAATTACGCTATGTTTTTCTGTCTATTTCTTTTCCCTTCACTCTGTTGCAATTTAAACGACGAAGATTTCAAAATACGATGATGGTCACTTGCAATTTAACTTAAAATTCAATCACTTCGAATGATTTATCCTTGAAAAGTGTCTGAAAAATGGTTCTACAGTTTATCGACAAAATTATTTCCCTTTTATCTTCGCTCAGTCATTTTTCTGATCAAGAAAATGGACTTGTTCTAGTTTTGTTCATAGATAGGAAAATAGATCAAACAGCACGATTAGAATTCAGTTTTACTAGAGAGTAAATTTTTTTCGCGAGAACCTTCGCGTTAAAGTAACTAAAGCCTGAATTGTGTACCGATTAAGCTGCAACGCGTGACGTGGTTGCATTAATGGAATCGCTGTCACTCTTGTACCTCTCGGTTACGTCAGCTTAAAGCAGTCCCGCCAATTATCTCGCAAGCAGTTCCTCGTTATCGTCACTGTTTTGCTTTCCCGTAACCGCAAGACACCTCCGGGAAGAGATTGAGCACTCATATCGAGGACGTCATTCGTGATTGTTTCGACCATACTCAAACGCCGACTCCACTCCGTGTAGACACAGCTGTATGGAGTAAAAACGTCGGAACCAATCGAACCGCGGATGGGATTCTGACAACGCAGGAAGTTATTTCGCTTTAAATATTCATAGAGGGTTGGCGATAAGTACAGAAACGCGCGCACTTTCGTGCACTAAAATCTACCGTGGTTAAAAAACGGATCCCTGGTTATTTTTTTCAATGTCTTCGATAATAATGATCGGACTTTCATAATTTTATACTGAATTTATTCATGTCCTCTTGTTTAATTACTGATAGCAGATTCGGTCGACATAGATAGGTACAAAAAATGCAATTGCGCGAAAACATCAACTGTTTACACAATCAGCAGCATTTGTAAAGAACTTCATAATTATGATTCTCCATGAACTTATGTTTTTGCGTGTACATTTTTCCACTTCTTTAGCTTTCGTGTGTTCGAGCTGTCCGTGTTGGGACGTGTTTCCTTCCTTTTGGCCCACCATGTACTTTTTTTACAAAACTAATGTAATATATTTTAAAGAAGTATATCGAAGGGCTTGTTAAATATTCAATAAGGAGACGACAAAGTATCGTGACTTTTTAATCTAGGACTTAGTTTAAGCGTTAATCTCGCTCAAAATGGAATTGTTGACCTGTCCTTACGCCTAAAATAAAATCGACAATCTATGGCTCCCCAAAAGCCATAAAAAAATGTTCGACAAGGCAGGTGCGAAAGTCAGCTATGGGGCAGCTGTCATCTGCTATTGTTTAGCAAAAATAACAATTAATTTCTGATGAGGGACCAGCTTCGTACATGCACATCAACACTCGCATACAGACGCTCTGGTAAACCAGTACCGACAAATCACTAAACTACCGCTGACGGCTTCCTTTTGGAAGAAATACGCCTTTTGCTTTCCAAACCTTATTTTAAGGCTTTCGGTGCGACATTTCTTGTAAATTCGCAAATATTGAAAATCCAGCCAGCTGCCTGTAGTAAATTATTAGTCTTAATGATATTTCTCGCCTTTTGAATATTTTGCCTAAGAATTTAAAAGGACACGAATATTCCTTGATGATCAGTTCGGCCTAATTTGCATTAAGAAAGAAGCGTGTTAGTATCCGCTTGTTTTTTGTACTCCGTTATTGGTTATTGTTTATAAGTAAATTAAGCAAAGAAATACATGTATAACAGTGATAACAACTTGATGTTCAGGTGTAATTATGGAAAAATTCCAAAAAAATAACGATATTGAATATTTATTTTTAAATAATTTACTGTCATTTGAGGTTTACTCGAGTCAAGATTTACGTTAGCCTATGTAGTAGTCCTCGCAAAACGGTTAAAAACTCTTGAGGACAAAATGTGAGACTTTCTCTCTTCATTCCTCGCACACAAATTGGTCCGCATTTTCGGTAATCTTTGCGAGGAATACGGCGTTTTGTTTCTCAAGGGAAACCCTTTTCCTTCCTATTTCCTCCTCCTTTTTCCCTCTCTTCCTTTTTCCCTCTCCTCCTTTTTCCCTCTCCTCCTTTTTCCCTCTCCTCCTTTTTCCCTCTCCTCCTTTTTCCCTCTCCTCCTTTTTTCCCTCTCCTCCTTTTTCCCTCTCCTCCTTTTCCCTCTCCTCCTTTTTCCCTCTCCTCCTTTTTCCCTCTCCTCCTTTTTCCCTCTCCTCCTTTTTCTCTCTCCTCCTTTTTCCCTCTCCTCCTTTTCCCTCTCCTCCTTTTCCCCTCTCCTCCTTTTTCCCTCTCCTCCTTTTTCTCTCTCCTCCTTTTTCCCTCTCCTCCTTTTCCCTCTCCTCCTTTTCCCTTTCCTCCTTTTTCCCTCTCCTCCTTTTCCCCTCTCCTACTTTTCCCCTCTCCTCCTTTTCCCCTCTCCTCCTTTTTCCCTCTCCACCTTTTTCCCTCTCCTCCTTTTTCCCTCTCCTCCTTTTTCCCTCTCCTCCTTTTCCCCTCTCCTCCTTTTCCCCTCTCCTCCTTTTTCCCTCTCCTCCTTTTTCCCTCTCCTCCTTTTTCCCTCTCCTCCTTTTTCCCTCTCCTCCTTTTCCCTTTCCTCCTTTTTCCCTCTCCTCCTTTTTCCCTCTCCTCCTTTTTTCCCTCTCCTTCCTTTTTCCCTCTCCTCCTTTTTCCCTCTCCTCCTTTTTCCCCTCTCCTCCTTTTTCTCCTCTCCTCCTTTTTCCCTCTCCTCCTTTTCCCCTCTCCTCCTTTTTCCCTCTCCTCCTTTTTCCCTCTCCTCCTTTTCTCTCTCCTCCTTTTTACCTATCCTCCTTTTTCCCTCTCCTCCTTTTTCCCTCTCCTCCTTTTCCCCTCTCCTCCTTTTTCCCTCTCCTCCTTTTTCTCTCTCCTCCTTTTTCCCTCTCCTCCTTTTCCCTCTCCTCCTTTTCCCTTTCCTCCTTTTTTCCCTCTCCTCCTTTTTCCCTCTCCTCCTTTTTCCCTCTCTTCCTTTTTCCCTCTTCCTTTTTCCCTCTCCTCCTTTTTCCCTCTCCACCTTTTTCCCTCTCCTCCTTTTTCCCTCTCCTTTTTCCCTCTCCTCCTTTCCCCTCTCCTCCTTTTTCCCCTCTCCTCCTTTTTCCCTCTCCTCCTTTTCTCTCTCCTCCTTTTTACCTATCCTCCTTTTTCCCTCTCCTCCTTTTTTCCCTCTCCTCCTCCTTCCTCTTTTCCCTCTCCTTCCTTTTTTCCCTCTCCTCCTTTTTCCCTCTCCTCCTTTTTTCCCTCTCCTCCTTTTTCTCCTCTCCTCCTTTTTCCCTCTCCTCCTTTCATCTATTCACATCGTGTCCTAACCAAAGCAGTCACCGCCGGGTGGCCGTAGCAGTCTATTTTCTCTCCCCCGCAGAAACCGACCAATCAGGGGGACGCTCCCCTCACACGCTACCCCACACCCTCCCACGATAAAAACCCTTTGTCTACGAGTAATACGGTTAGCGGAACGCCACCAAAACTCCCCATACACGCCCGAAGCCGCCTTAATGGCACATCGATTTTTTTTCCTCGCGCCGCATAACTCAATCAATGCCGCCCGCTCGGAAGTCGCCGCCGCCGCTCTCGCCGATTCGGAATATTTCTAAGGTTTTGTCCTAAACTAATCTAGACGCTTCTCCGAGAATAAGGGTAACGTTGTTTTCCGACGGGACTCGGGAAACGGATTGTTCCGACTGTTAAATTTCAGCTGAGCCTCTTGGGCGAGGATAGAATTTTCTCTGCTAATGAGAGAAATGGGCAAGTCACTCGGAATTTGCGTCTACAAACATATTATTGTGTTTTTATAGGTTTTTAGGCTACTTTCCAGAAGTGTTTTTATAGGTTTTTAGGCTACTTTCCAGAATAGAGAAAGGCTTATAGTTCATTTGTAGTGTCTGTCTTTGTGTCCCCATCTATTAACTTTGGAGGAAATAGACCGATATTCACGACACTTGGTGGAAATCTCGTGCTTCTATGGCCGATCTCCCGAGAATAGTCTTTATTGCGAAAATTAAAATCCCGGGTTCGATTCCAGGAACTATGCTTAGCATTTAATTTACATGGAAAATCTAAAATCCATCGTGCAGGTTATTTTCTCTTGCACATTGAAATATCTTAAAATTGTTATATTGGAGTGGGATTTGTACTATTCTCTGAGTTAAAGAATGGAGATTCTAATGTTTATCGTAGAATGTGGCGCACCTTTCGAATTTCTTCGAATTTTGCAAAAACATGGGCGTTTTTGCAGTTTTTATCACCCATTGCGAGAGTGTTGCCATTGCAACTGCTATTGTTGGACTCGGATTCGGTATAGTCTGGTACTCACACGCGTTATTTTCGACACACAAATACGCGTGACCAATTTTGTTTTCGGTCCGAATGTGTTTGTAAGATTTTATAAAGCTAAATTATGAAATTTATGGAACGTAGGCGTCATAGGTTCCGTTTGAATCATCTTTTTACACTTAAAATCACAAATGGTTTTCATTGCATTTTAAGTTAAAGTTGAACAAGATTGGAAAGGTGTACTTCACGTCGGAGTACACAGACTTTCCAAATGCGTTCTTTGATATTCCACAATTTTCTCAATATTTTTCGCTAAGATGTGAATTTAACGAGAAGCAAGCGAAGTGCGTTGTAAAATACATATAGGTCTTCATGTAAAGTTGTCGTAATTATTGTCCGATTTTAACCAAAATTGGAATCGGTCAATTTATTTTAACAAAACTCCCCAATGCCAAATTTCATCACAATATGTCAAGCGGTTCCTGAGTTGAAACAAAGGAACATTCTAAATAGCATGTAGGTCTTCATGTAAAGCGGTCGTCATTTTAGTCAGATTTTAACCAAAATTTCAATCGTTAGACCAATTTTAGAAAAACTCTTCAATACCAAATTTCATCAAAATACTTCCAGCGGTTCCCGAGTTGAAAATAATGAACATTGTAGATCTCTATGTAAAATGGTCGTCATTTTTGTCCGATTTTAACCAAAATTTGAATCGTTAGACCAATTTTAGAAAAACTCTTCAATGCCAAATTTCATCAAAATACATCAAGCGGTTTCCGAGTTGAAACAATGTAACATTGTCAACTATTTGTAGGTCATGTTAAGTGGTAGTAATTGTTGTCTGATTTTTTATCAAAATTGGAATCAGTCGATCAATTTTAGGAAAACTCCCCAATACCAAATTTCATCCAAATACGTCCAGCGGTTTCCGAGTTGAAACAAAAGAACATTGTAGGTCTTCATGTAAAGTGGTCATCATTATCGTCCGAGTTTGACCAAAATTGAAATCGGTCGATCAAGTTTAGCAAAACTCCCCAATACCAAATTTCATCATAATACGTCCAGCGGTTTTTGAGTTTTAACACACGTACGGACGGACAAAATCGACCTCCCCTATATGAGTTCAATTATTGCACTTCGTACAAAGAACGCATAAAAATCAATGCAGGTATCATGCTTTACCTAGCTTATAAGAAATCATTTAGTAATATCAATGGAATGTTAATTTTTATTTTTCGTTCATTTTTGAAAGGTTACGTTAACATATTTAATTGATGATATACGTACTATGCATCCATAATAGGTTTAAAATGACGAGAGTATCAGAGTAGGTTGCAGAAATGTAGTAGAACCTACGGTCATTAAATCAAACGTAATCACGGATGATTTGTAGCCTAACTTATCAGTTGGGTTATAGCTTGTGACTTTTTTTAATTTCAATTTTAAACAATAATAATTAAATATACTAGTAACTCGTAAATAAAACGAAATGTATATATTAACAATTTTGCAAAGTTATTTTCTGCAAATACATATTTTTGTCCCGTGAAAAAAAAGGTTGTCCAAATGAGAAAAAACTGGAAATCGACATCAACGCTGCAAATAATTATAAAGCTACCGATTGATGAAGAAAATTTCAAAGGAGAATCATTAAACCACCATTATAGTTCAGCTTTAATTTTCCTATAGTTATACATATTATGAAAAAAGATGAAGTAAAAAATTTGTTGCTTCAAATAAATGCAATAATATAGTTCAAAAAAGTAACTGCGTTTGTTAATCCATATAATTTATAATCTGACGATAAAGATATGCATGCAAAGTTAAATAATACAGTTGTATTTCAGCATTCATTGAAAAATCATTCAATCTTGAAGTCGTGACGACATCTTTAATCAAGTAGTTAATGGTTTCAGGCGTCACTTGGTGGAATGTCTTCATATTGTAGAAATAAAGAGACATTCGGTAATTCCACATAAACTTTTATTATATACGACCTAGGTTTCGTTGCAATGCAGCATCATCAGGTAACGGAAAATCGAGCAGGCTTGTTGCGTAGTCGCGGAGGGGGTAATAAGTCGCTCATATTTCCAAAAAATATAACGATTTTACGATCGGCTGTCGCGACACCTCAGGGTGCTATTTATTTGGCGTCAAACCCTTAACAACCGAATCAAACGCCACCGCTAAATTCTTTCCGCATTTCCACTGCACTTGAAAACTCTTAGTCATTCCCTCTGTCCGACACAGTCAGGCAGGATCGATCCGTGATTTTTTCCTGTTCTGCGGGCCGAGCAGGAAACCACTGTGCTCTCTCACTCTTCCACCTCCCTCTCTTTCTTTACCTAACCTTTTAACCCGGGACAATCTGGGAGGTCGAGACAAATGCATCCGAGTGGGTAAGGCGGTTGGAGAAACAAACCTAGGTTCCTTCTCTCCTCTCCCAATTCCCTCCCTCTTTCTCACCATCCTTCTCAAAGCCCCTACACTCTTTCCCCCTCTCTTTGTTGCCCTCTTTCTTCGTCGAGCATTCGTTTTTCTAACACCCCATCCCAATCTCTTTCTCTCTGTCTCTATCTCTTCTCTTTTTCTCCTTCCATTTCCTCCCGAAAATCTATCTCTCTGCACTCTCTAGTGGTGCCCACATCCTCTCTCTCTTTCTCTCCCCCCTTCTACGCGTAAGGTGACAAACCATTTCTCCATTCACCGCCACCTCTCAAGGAGGAGATTTTTCAACGCCATTGTCCCGACGCGTTGCGATGCTTCATTGTCAATCCTAGTAGGGAGGTAGGGGTGGTGTTGGTTGAAGAAAGGGAGGGGGGGTTATAAGAGTATAGGTGTAGGGATGGGGAAGGAGATGGCGATTTTAAGAGAGGGAGCGAAAGAATGGTGCCAAGGGGTACTCTTTTTTCCGTGGAAATCGGGAGAGGCGAAATGGTGAACAAAACAGTTCCTGCCTTTAGTGGGAAAGTAGGAGTGTGAAAGAATTCGACCTCTGGTCCGTCTCTCACTCTCTCTCTCTCTCTCTGCCTCTGCCTCTTTTTTCTTTCTCTCTCACACTATACGTAGAAAAAAACCTTCTCTTTATAATTCATCACTGCTGAGGAAGGTGGCGGGGAAGGATTTGTTCCATTAAAACGATTTCCAGCGAGAGGAAGGAGTTGGTTAATTGTTTTTTTCCCTCCTCCTAACTGGTTCGGTTTTGCTCGCGATTAAGACGCAATTACTCTCCGAGAGAGAAAGGGAGAGATTCTTGTTGGGGTGAAATCGTTTTTCGTGTTCGATTCATTCACTTTGTTTCGTAAAGGAGCGTTAAAAAGGCGAGCGTGAGGCAAAGACGGGGAGGTTTTTAAATAAACTAGAACTAATTCTCTATTCTACGCACAATTTCTCTCAAAAGAATGTTTTCTTCGGTGAAAATTGTTTTACAAGGCATTAAGTTGAAACCTTTTTTGCTGATACGCCGGAATTATTGAATATTTAAATATATTATAAGTGACACATCAAAAGAGAATTTAATCTATAATAACGAGTTATCTTAAAAAAACACCCGAGTAATTAAATACCCGCAATTTTTTCTATAGGTTATTTTTACTGTTTTCAACACCTTAGTATTAACTGAATTCATTTACAAAGTATGTTTGTTAATATTATTTGTTTTAATTCGAATAATTTTTTCACTGTCATTGGCACAGTGGATATCGTCATCGATGCCGTGCATGATTTTTCCATAATAATCTTGTGATATAATTCAACTTAAAGCATATGTAACCCAAAAAAGCGGAGAAATGTGATCAGTCTAATTTTATGCTAAACAAAATTATTGAAAACATGGGAAATGTTTTTTACTAAGTATATTTTTAACAAAGAAACGTCCCTCAAGTTATTCCATCCACATTCAAAAACGGACACTAGTTATATCTACATTTAGCTTTATTTAAATCGTAGTTTATTCCGATGTTGTTTGTAATTTTTAATAAACTTGCGAATTTTGAAAGCCGGAGAGTCGCAGGAATATTTAAATTTTCTATCGGAAGAGAAGGAACAAACATTTAAGTAGCATTCAAAATACAACTCCTCGCATCTGGATTACACAGCGCGTGCTAGTTCATCCGTTCGAAAATCACAAATTCAAGAATTAAGAGCTGGGTAGTAGGCATAAGTGATTTCTAAACTTCTCGAGAAATAACGAGGCGACGCTTCCTTGGAGGCAACACTTTCCTTTTGAAAGCGACCCTATTCCAAACCGCAAGTTTCGCTAAAGCATTTCGTGAGGATTCTCAAGGGACGATAACCCCCACCTTCCCTATTCCGCTCCATTTTAAGCGGCAAGGAATTCCACCGAATTCCAAGTCGTAAGACTATTCACTGCTACCAAGTGGCGGAGGACGCAAAAACATCCCTCTTCGAGTCGTTTTCTTTTTCAAGCCAGTGTCTTTGGAGGAATTTCCGTATCCGCAGTAACCTCTTGGAGGAAAACCATTGCTGTCTTAGCCGCGGTAAAGGGTATTGGAGGTTAATATTCTAAACGTTTTCGCGGTCCGATTGGAACTTTTTTATATTTTTAAGGTCGCATTTTTTAAAGGGGTTCGTCTTTTTAATGTTCCGTTGAACTTGTGGCACATGAAGGTGTTAAGACTCTCGATTATGACCTGAATCTTAATTGGAACCTGTAGGGCTACAATGTGATTCGCCTAAGAGTCGTCTCCAAGTTCTCGCCTGGAATTAAATTTTACTTATGTCAGACTGATTTGACTTTAATCGCCTTCATGTTTAGAATCGACAGTATGCGAGAATCTGTTTCTGGTTTACATTTCAAAACTAATTGGAACCATTATGCGACTTCTGAATTTTTATTTCCGTATGTTCTTCATTAGAGAGGAAGGCGTTTTGTACTGCATTCATACAAATTCTCCGTATTGATCCCTATAAATTAATTTGGTTGAGAAAAATTTATGATTTTCACATCAGGCAGTCCTATCATGATAATTTGAAGGAAATAATTATATTTTTATTAAATATAACTTGATGTTTAACACGATTTTAGGAGTGGTTGCAGACGAGGTCGAATAATTTTCTTATCAAAAGTTCATGTGATAGATTTGGCAGCGTGGATTTTAATGATGAAAAGTTCTTTCCATGGAATTAAATGCGACCATTCTTTCACTAGAGCTGGAATGGACGATCTTTTCAGCATGGCGGGCTGCATCGGTGATTGCGAATACTTGGGCGGGCCGTTTTGAAACGGCCGATGGTTCTGCGGGCCCGATTAGTTACCCAGGGATTCTGAGGTACCATTTGAATGTAAATCTTGTGTAAATGGGTATTTCAACGTTAACACTTAAAAATTAAATGTTTCATTATCATAATTTTACCATAAATTATTGATTTGGATGTTAACCTTCATCGGCCTGAAACGTTTCCACAAACACCGTCGACTGAATTGGGGTCATTTATGACCCCAATCATTTTGACGTTATTTTAACATTTTTTCAACGTCCGACTCGGAACATGAGGTGGTGAAATTATCACTCTCTTCTACAATTAAATTATCTTCAATTTTTGAAGCATCTTCACTTATAAGATCTCCCACACTCTCATTGTTCGAATCTTGTAATAATTCATCAATATCAGAAATTTCTAGTCCTCTTTTTGTCATTTTAGGGTGTGTGTGTATATATATATATATATATATATATATATATATATATATATATATATATATATATATATATATTCATGGGGTGTATTTAGTGAGAAAATAAAAAAACTTATTAATTGTCATGATTACAAAAAAGTATGAGAATGTTTTATATTGTCGTATTAGCCTAAATGAGGTCAAATAGATCCTATGAAGTTTTACATGGTATAAATCTGAGAAATTGAGTATAGAGTTCATTTCAAGTTAACAGTTACGTTAACATAAATTTCAAAAGAGAAAACAAGAATTTTCACGTTTTTCTGAATATTTTGTTAACAAAAAATAGTATTTATAGGCCTAGAGCTACTTTTGACCCTATTTCAGGCCGATGAAGGTTAATAGCTTTTTCATAGCTTCACAGGCCACATAAAATGCTCTCGGGGCCCGCATACAGCCCATGGGACGTAGGTTACCTCCCTTGCAATAGAGGATTGTCGATCATGTCTTATGAATGAAAGCAAATTCAAGTATAAGCACTTAAGTATCCGAAATTTAAAAGTCAAGTGCTGATCCTAGTTATATCTAATAGCAATAGCAAGGTTATGAATAACCAGATGCGCATTTAGGCCGCCTTCAATGGTGAATCCGGTTTTCAAAGCTTTGTTTTGGCTATTGGGGATACCTAAGATAAGCACTTGATTGTTCAATTTTTGATACATATGTGCTTGTTCTTCAGGTAGTAACTATTCATGTCAAATGATGTTATTTTTCTCTGAGATAATTGAATTGACAAAATCTTCATAAACTTCATATGCATTTACTGTCGATAGATATTTATGCTTATGAGTTTACGTTTTCCACATGCATGAGCATATGTTCAACTCAACTTAATTGCAACATTTTATTGTTACTTTACTTTTTTGCGATGCCAAAAATGACACAGTTAAGTGATAAAATGATTTAATTTTCACAAATATTTCAAATTTGAAGAATAAGAATTTCATTCAAAGATATTAACTTAATTTTATAAACTGCGGAACGAAAACTGAATTTAAATACCAATAAAGCGTGATCGTTTTGAATAATTTTAATTCGTATATAATATTAAAAGAATAAACAGAATACGAACCCTTGTTTTATAAACCCTACCAATTCAATTTTCTGTTCAAATGCTAAAAGATTCGTTTTTCTTTGTACGTCATTAAAGTGTGGAATACCGTCGCCAGTTATGAAATTTTCAGTTACACATTGAAGATCAATGAAGAACCTACCGCTATTGACAAGACATCACATTTCATTCCGTATTTTTAGTTAATTCACCATAGTTAATCATTATACTCATATAAAAGACTAAACAAAGGAATATATCTCAAATTAATTTATATATCGAAATGCAGGATACATTAGGCTTTATCTGTATTAAATTTAAAGTCGCTGATAAGCTGCTGATAGAGACGCGAGTGAGAGAAGAATTGCAGAGCAAATTACCTAAAGCGCTTTCTTTTCCTTTTTCAAAACAATATTGTAAATAAATATTATTGTATCCTTAAAAGCAACAAAATTTAAAAAAAAATCTATTTAAAAATAAACTCCCGCGGAACTGGAACTCGTTACATGAACGTTTGATGCGCTATCTACTTATATATTTACATTTAACCCTGAAATTCACCTAATTGGTGGAGTGCAAGGGGTGCAACGCACCAAAACCTACCTAAAGATTGTCTCTCGCAGGTTGAAATTTTCTATTGTGATCTCGTGTTGTCCTCGGAAAGACGAGCCTAGATAACGCTCCGTCATGCAATCGATCTCACGTATCTTATCGTCACGGTCGTTTCTACTTATATACTTCAATTATTCCTATAACCTCGTCTTTTAAACATTTATATTTCTCCAGAAACCTCAACCTTGAGTTCAATCTACGGTCCTCCAGTGGTATCCAGTTCGAATCACTCAATAATGAGGTGATGCTTTCTCTCCACATTGCAACAAATCGTCCACGAACAGGCCGAGCTGCATTTCGTATGATCTACCTCTCCGGAATCCGTGCTGGCATCCGCTAAGTACAGATCTATTGAAAGCTTATTGCACCTAAATGCGCGAAGAGTCACGTGATGTAGGGGAAAAGCTTAAGGAAAGGTGGCTGTGGAGGATAACTGATTACCCCATGCGTATATATCATCACCCCCACCTAGCTCGCTTTCGAGAATGGACTCTTGCATGCTGAATTCGTGTTTGTGCGTAGGTGCCGTAATCTTTCAATATATCTGTAATGAGCGACTATCTAAATAGCGCATTACAGAGTTAAAACTATGTGCTCAAGTGTAAGAAGTTACACCGACGTTCCACTAATAAATACATACATACCTGAAAAAAAAACTTTTTTTACATTAGCACTAATCATCTCGAGTTATTATCAAAGAAACCGCTTACTCATCATCAGTTAAATATAGATCGACCAAATTTTTTACCATGTCTTGCCCTTATATTGGCAAACATTTTGAAAATTTGTCTTCTCCAGTTTGCAGGATTTCAGAGATATAATTCACATGGACGAACAAACAAAGCGAATCCATAAGCGATTTTTCAGAAAAAACGCTAAAAATTGACTGAAGTGGCAACAAATACCAAACATGGGCGGGCTGCATAAAGTCATCCAGAACCGCATCAAATCTACCCATAAAATAAGACATAACTCTTCATAAAACACAAATTTCTCGTATGTAAGAACCAAGGTTTTGTAGACCGCAAATTCCTTTCTTTATCTCGCGACCTGGGCGCATCAACTCTCGCGCGATTGTATGCGCGGAAGAGGAAACAACATATCTACCATAAAGGGAAGGTTTAGAATACCCTTGCAATGAGCAAGCGTCCCTAGTTAGCTGGAGCTATTGCGTCCTGGCTCTAGCTTGCATTGCTTGGAAAATCTGCCGCCTCTTTCCCAGTGTTGAAGCCGAGGCGCGGGCGAAGCTGCCCCTAAGACAAACTCGGCGAATGTAGGTCAGCTAGGGACGACGCAACATTGTTCGGAATTAAACGGCCTCGAACGTTATGTTACGCCACTGTTTCATACGACGCCGAGCGACAAAGGAGATGGGATGGAGGAGGAAAAGAAGGAAAGAGTGATGTGAGCAGGGAAAAGGAAAAGAGTAGGAGGGATAGATAGAAATTAAAGAAGGATTGAGATGAGAAGTTTATGGAATGGGGAACGATTGGCAGAGAGGCATAAAGAAAGTAGGAAAATGAAAGATGGGAAGATGATGAAGGGAGAAATTAGATGGATGGGAGATGAAGAATTGATGGAGAAAGATGAAGGATAAGGAATGAAAATGTGGATCGGGGTAGGGAGTCGGAGAGAGAAAGATATAACAGGACAATTGATATTAAATAAATAAATATTCCAAATTATTTCCAGAATAAGCACTTAAATATTAAAAGTGGAAAAATTGTGTACTTTTCTAAGGTATCTCCAATAGCCATGATTATTAAATAAACCTTTCAATCTGTTATGCTTTTTCTGGAATTAGTTTTTAGTCAACAGGAGCTATATAATTCTCTTATAAATTAAAAGTTGAAACAAAGTGTTTTGGTTTTCGTTCATGCTTCGTTCTGTGATTTGGAATTTAACTTTGCATTGCGCATACTTTTAATCACATCTTTATATAAAATAACTAACTGAATTCAGTCGCAAATTCCTTTAAGGTTACTTTCTCATTAATATCCGCCGATAATTTTAAAACCATATTTAATTAATGCCGCGGCATTCTGAAGCGTCTCAGATAAACACCACAGATTCCGCGATTACCGTCACAAAATATATAGAGCGTTGATAGATTTTTGCTACAGCAATATTTGCTTTGATAATGATGTTGACTCGTAGCTTTGTATTATAACTGCTTTAATCCGTCCGTGTGTCAATTGAGATTGTTTAATCAATAATAAACTGTAATTTTATTAATAAACATGCCTTCTGTATGTTTTTTTGCTTCTCTGCCTTCTATCTTACATGTCCTACAGATGAGGGGAGAAAGTTGAAGTAGAAATAGAAATGTGAAAATAGAAAGTGATGATTGATATAAATATACCTCTCCTTATTCCCTCACTCGTAGAATGACTGTACTATATTCATCCCATTATAACAAAAGCCATCCTCATTCAGTTATTTTAAGTAAGGTTTTATGAAATAATGCGGAAACTCAAAAAGTTCAGTTCGATTTCCTTGAATCTTTCGCAAGATATAAGACAAGTCGTCTTGTTGGGTTTAAGCCGGTTATCGTCCATACTAAAGGTTCTGATTCTATTTCGCAATTTTACGTTCGCTATTCAAATAAGATTTAATTGATTGTAGGATATGTTTCGTTTACATTTTAAAAACAAAATAGAGATAATAGCTCGGAACTTGAATCTGTTGAATTTAAAATAAAGGAAATTTATTTTTGCAGCCAAGAAAAGTCGAATAGATCCCGAATTTGCATAAAAATCTATTTTAAATCTAAATAAATGAGAGTTTTCCTAACGATTGATAAGTTTTTCAGAAATTCATAAAACATATTAATAATAACAAAATTATTAATTAGCCTGAAATCGTCATCGAAAATGTTCGCATGTTTACTTGTGAGAACGAATGCATACATCGCCTATCGACTATCGCCGCCCTGGCTCCTGCTACACCTCCTACTCATAGGACATTGAACTTAATCCGGGGCCTAACCACATCTTTGGTAACTTCTCAACATACTACCAAAATGTTCGTAGCCTTAAAAACAAGTTGAGTGAATGTGAATTCTCCCTCGCAGAGTTCGCCTCGTTGGACTGCCTTTGTTTCACCGAAATTTGGCTTAATAGTCATGTCCGTGACGTTGAACTCCCCTTTTATACTCTATTTAATGTTTATAGACGTGATCGTGTGAATCGTCGTGGTGGTGGTGTTATGATCTGTGTGAATAATAATATTCGCTCTAGACGTCGCCCCGACTTAGAATCAAATTGTGAGATTGTGTGGGTAGAAGTGACTCGAAATTCCAACAAACTTTTTATTGGTTGTTTCTACAGACCTCCCAACGATGAAATTTCCCTTGAGGACTGCTTTAATTCTCTCTTAAAAGTATCCCGACTAGGTAAATTTATTCTTCTTGGTGATTTTAACTTATCTGTGGTTTGGGAGTCACTTGACGCCGGTTCGCCAAAATCTTCACTGGACCATAGACCAACTGCTCTCTCATTGTGTCAATTTAATCCACATGTCACTCGTGAATCATCCATTTTAGACTATGTGATTTCGAATCTTCCCCTTCCCAAAGTTTTTACAGGAAGAAACGCCTTTCAGTCAGACCACGAATCACTCGATGTTATCTTTGCTTACAACCGACTACTTGGCAACAGTGTCTCCCAACAGCTTGTGTTCCTGGCCTTGCTCCCTCGCTCAGCGCGACGACTTCTCGGAATCTGCCTCCCGTAAGAACCCTCAGAGCTTGGAAAAGGCTGACTGGAAGAAAATAAACCATGTGCTCAACCTACTCCCGTGGAATGTTTTATGACTCGGTTCCGTTGATGAAGCGGTCGAATTCTTTTACGACCTAATAGTGAGTGTTGTCAACGACTTCGTTCCCTTCAAAAAATCGTCTCCGAACCAACCCCGGTGGATGTCCACCGAAGCTTTTCTCGCCCTAAAAAATAAGAAGGCTTGTTGAAAGCTAATGAAATCGTTTCCCAATCCTCACACTAAACGAACTTTCGCCTATCACCGACGGCACGTTAATTTTTTACTGAGGCGTGACTACAAAGACTACATTGATAGTGCGTGCTCAAAAATCAATTTAAACAATAAATCATTCTGGAATATAATAAATTGTCGTAGAAAAGGTGGACGAATTCCTAGTTCAGTGTACTATCATGATTCAGTCTTTTCTGGTAGTGCTAGGCCTGAAACTTTTAACGAGTTTTTCAGATCAAATTTTTCACCTCCCTCCCCTACTCCTCCCCCTCCTCTGTACCCTAAATATTCCCATTGTGTATCTTCCATTGTCACCACCCCCGGCGAAGTGCACCAGCTCCTCTCTGCCCTCCCTTCCAAGAAAGCCAACGGACCCGATGGTAACGCAGCGGAATTTCTTAGGCAAACCGTTTCTCAGCTCTCGATACCTCTTTCTTCGCCACGGGAGTCTTTCCCCAACAGTGGAAAATAGCCAACGTCATCCCTATTCACAAAAATGGCAGTAGATCTCAGGTGGAAAACTATAGACCCATATCTCTTCTTTCCAATCTATCAATCGTTTGTGAAAAAATTATTCATAATCGGCTCCTCGCTTTCACTCTTCCCTATATTTCCACGCAACAACATGGTTTTCTTCCGGACTCCTCAACTCTAACCAACCTTTCCGTGCACATGAATAATATCACGCACACATATGAAAATTCTTCTCAACTGGACGTGTGTTACATCGATTTCGCCAAAGCTTTTGACACCGTTGACCATTCTCTCCTTCTTCACAAAATCTCTCATCGCTTTAATGTCCATCATCTCTTTCTCTCCCTCAATTCTTCTTTCCTGTCAAACAGAAGTCAGCGTGTAGTTATCGACGGCTACCTAACTTCTTTTGCTCCTGTCACTTCCGGTGTGCCTCAAGGTAGTGTCTTAGGTCCCCTTCTCTTCATCCTTTTCATAGACGACTTAGTGGATATAATTGCACAACCCTGCGGGATACTACTCTTTGCAGATGACTGCAAATTATTCAAACAGATCAATTCCCCAGCCGACTCTGATATTCTCCAAGCTGCCCTAGTCCGACTCTCAGACTGGACTAAAACCTGGCATCTTAGAATCAATCCCTCCAAATGCACCACTCTTACCTTCACCTTACGTAAGCAACCAATTATAAACCAATACAAAATTCTTGACATAACAATTCCCTCAGTTACAACACAAAAAGATCTTGGTGTATTTTTGAGCAGAAGCTATTATTTGTTACCCATATTAGGAAAGTCACTTCTCGTGCCATGTCTATGCTGGGCTTCATCTATCGTTTCGCCGAAATTACGGATGTTTTCTCTCTACGCACATTCTTTGTTAGTTGTGTTCTCCCAATCTTAGAATATTGCTCACCCATTTGGTCCTCAGCTTTCCAATCAAATCTTAATCACCTTGAAAGGCCCCTAAATTTCTTCCATCACATTATCCGCCAGCGAGTTCCTTCTCTTCGTAATGCGTCCTCTTCCCACATTCTCCACACTCTTGGTTTACTACCTTTGACCGATCGTAGACAGGCAATTGACCTTAAGTTTTTCCGTAACATTGTAAATGGAAAATATAGAACTCCCGAACTTCTCTCCAGTTACCCCCTCCGTATTCCCTCTAGAAGTACCAGATTACATGATTTATTTCACTGCCGCACTCCTCGGCTCTCAACCACAAAACGATCCTTAATTTTTCGCCTCCCAAACTTATATAACCAAACTCTGATGCAAGATCCTCATACTGATGTTTTCCATTGAACTCCTTATTGTTTTATTTGACTGTTTTTTATATATTTTTATATGCATTTATTATTTATTGGTTGTAATGTTCAATGTAATAGGCCTGAGTGCTGTTTTTAAACTTATAAAATAAATAAATACATACATTTTTAAATATACAATATTTTCTGAAGGAGGAAAAATTGGAAATAAAATTCCTTGAGTGGCGAATCTCACGCAAAAGATGAGGTTTTTTCGGAGCGAACTCCGTCGAATTAAAACGCGGAAATTCGCGAAAACGGCATAAACTCCCGAGTATGTTTTTATTCGCGACGCCGCGCGAGTTTATTCCGCATTTGTGTTGCCTTGAGACGCTGACCTAATTACGTACAAGGAAGATCGAGCTGCATTTGCATCGCTCTTTAATGTTGACAGTTGAAACATGCGCGGAAAGCGCTACCTGCTTATGAAAATCGTACTTCCGAACGTTTTTACTTCCTCGGGAAAAATTCTTTGGCGGTAGTGTTCTGAATTTTCTCTTGCGTCCGCTTCTCTTGTCGCGCTCCTCTAGAATCTATTAATCTTGAATGAAATGGACGCGAAAGAGCGATATAAATTTGAAGAAAATTTTTCTTTTATCGCTGAATGCAAGTAGTTCTGTTTAGGAAAATATTTATGCACACCAGTGCACCAGGCATGCCAAACTAGTGGTTCTTTATGTGCCTAACCGCTAATTCTTCCCTTAACAAAATCGCCCAAGATTTTATATAAATGCTTCATTTTTGTGAATGGGAGATAAGATTTTGACGTTATTATTGAAGCACGCGTTTTCTAAATTATTGTTTTTAAATGTAAAACAGGCATCTAATCTTTGGATAAATCATTTTTCAACTACGCCTCTTATTAAACAACAGTTATCTTTATACGTTCCTACTATAACATTCATCGCTTTAATGCGACACTGATGCCTCTTTGAGTTTAATATGTTTGCTTTACACACGTTTAGAAGTAACGGTTCCGTTTTTCATTTTCAAATTCTAAGGTATGATCAGTTTTTTCTGCAAAAAAATAAGTTGACTTGGGTAGTTAATGGCACAAAAATATAATTAATTTATTTTTAAGCTATTAATTAGGCACAGCTTGTAGCCATGTAATCCGTGGGAAAATAAGATTATCGTTTTGGCTTCCAAGCTCCCATCATCAGTGGTGATGCAAAAATAGTAAATATAATTTACGGATAGAGCGTTAGCATTCAAACCTCTTTTATTTCATAAAACTAAAGAGGAAAATGCCAAACCCTGCAAAACAGGTTCATTTCCGAAAGTAATGGAAATCACACACTTTGGAAATTTTTTAATTTATTAAATCATCTATTCTCACAGACCTGGTTTATTTGCACTGAAAAATCATGATTTTTCAAAGCATAACATCTCCTCTTCACGCCACAACCTCATCTCTGACAATAATCCTTTTCTCCTCCCTTCCTTTCTGAAGGTGTACTACAGGATGATAGCAATATTATTTCCGATTTTAAAAATGTATTACTAGAAAATTAACAAATACATAAGCAGAAAAAGGCATGATATTATAATGATTATAAAATTACAAAGTTTTTTCAAGCTAATAACTTTAAAATGTGTTCCGTTTGTGGTTTCGCAGACATCAAAACGGTATTCTCTTTTCTGTCATACATTTTGTAGCATTTCATGATTATCTTTCCTCGCAGCCTCGCGTAAACTTTCCTCAAATTGTTGCGGAATATCATTCATCTCTTTGGAATATCTTTTACGAAATATATTATCCATAAATATTAGATATCATTCGAATTAGTTTAACCGTAAGGCTGTAATAAGATTTTTAATGGATCGCGGCGGAGGCCAGATATTACCCAACCGTCATTTTAACAATGGGTGAGAAAAAAGGTTCTTCCAAATCCCAGGTTAACAGAGGAATCCGACGAAGTTATCACATGAATTTCAAAGTAGTCATATCTAAATCGGCGTTGTTAAAGTCCGTTGAAAATGAGAAATCAAGGACAACTCTTATGCTTGCAGTCACGACCGACGCACAAAAACTGGCTCCTTACATAATTTTAAATCATAAAAGGATGCCAAAGGAAAAGTTACCTTCAGGTAAAATCTTTCAGGTGCAGAAGGGGTGGATGGTTTAGTTTGTTCTTGAAAAACTTTCAAAAAACCATATTGTCGCGTTAAATTCGAGGTCGCTTTATATTCGGGATAATGCGGTATGCCTTAAGCAGTATTATTTGTGACATCAAGCTCTACAATTGGATTGATTTTAATCAAATTCTCATGAGCCATTAAGGAGTAAATCAATTTTTTTCTAAAAATTGCAGAGAATAAACTACCCTTAATTTTTGCGCAATATCATTTTTATGAAAAAGGGTCTGCAAAATATTTCATGTTGCATAAACGCGAGATGTCACTCAATTTTATGTACGCGTTTGGGTCCTAGAATGACAAACAGACAGACGGCACGGCGAAAACAATTTTTATGGACTCAAGGACACCTAAAATATGTATTTTCTTCAAAATCTCGAAGTCGAATTTTTTCACAATTACAATACTTTCTCAATATACTACGTATATGAGAAAGTAAAAATTCGATAGTGGGGGGGAGGAGGTCGGATTAACAAGCCGGCCAAGGAATTGGCCCTTCGAGCTCAATCCAACGATCGGGAAATTGCTCATTCAGGAATTTTGTAACCTCGCTGTGAAGAAAACGGCAACTATCAATAGCTTGAACTAAACTTCCAGAGCTTTTATTTGAAATTATGTAAAGCTTGTTTTGTTAGTTATTTAATATATTCTTTAATCGGGATATTATTTGTATCCCTATTGCCGATTTGTGTCATTCGTCAATTCGTCAATCACAGTATTAACATTCGATTTCCACTAAGCATTACCCATTTGCTGGTGTCACTGTCTTAACGTTAGCTTTAAAAATAAAGAAGATACAGTAGAACATGTCTATAGTGACCCTCCTTGGGACCAGAAACAATTGTTTGCTTTAGACAGGTGATCACTATGCTGAAATTGGTCCCTAAAAGTTGCCAACAGTTTATCCACATTAGTAGGTAAATCTAAAAAAATTATCCCTCTTGTAGGTGTTTGCAGTAGCATTAAATAAGAATAAACAAGACCATTATAACATTTAGTGTAATTTAAAACTTTCATTTTTATAAAAAAATAAACAATGGAACAATTACTAGTTGCATGCATATCTTGAAAATATAATTAAATTATTTTTATTTTAAATTATCATTAAAATCACTTGGTTAAATATGATTGTTTCACAAAAGCATTTCAGGGTTGCATGACGTTTCTCCCTAAGCACTTAACAATGGGACGTTTCACCCACAGACACTTCTCCCACGGGTCATTTCACCCATACAGTCTTCACCCACGGGACGTTTCACCCACAGACACTTCACTCACGAGAATTTTCATCCAGAGACCTTTTATCCATGTCTTTTCACCCATAGGTTTTTCGCACACAATCCAGTTCACCCACATAACGTTTAACCCAAAGACATTTCACATATTGTTTTTGGTCCATGCTTCAGGTTAAATGTTAAAAATTGAATTTAATCTATTATAGATGGAATCCTTTACTAATATAACAGAATATCAAGGTAATTATTATTTAATTTTTATTGTAGCAACGTAAATAATGAACAGAAAGAGGAAGAAAACTTTTATTATTAAATGGACAATTTTACCGATGCTAAGGTAGCTGAAATTACGTACTTATAAAAATTCGTTTTATTAAAGTTGTAGTCTATTGACCGACAAAATTGCAAATACAAAGCGTATTCTTCTACAAAATAATATGCGTGTGTAAAAATTAATTTTCTTAAATAGTCTGTTTGATGTCGAAATTACAATTACAAAGCGTATTCTTTTCCAAGAACAATATTCGTGAGTGTAAGTACCATTGAAACGTTAAAAACATTACGTTGAATTCTCAGGTAAAATAATTTGAACTACTCTCTTTATCAGATAGCGATATTTAAACTGTTAAGTTGATGAAAGTTGTGGCAGCTATAGTGCGTTCCACACTTAGTTGACAGTATGGGCTATCGCTAATTCTATATTTTTCATTGCTTTTCCTTATAGCTCTCTCCTTTTCTGATCCCGCTCAGTTGGCAAATTTGTTTTGATTATGGTGATATTGTCGTTTAAGTAAAATGATGGCGCTTAATCGCAGTATGTTTAACGTACTATGTTTTTACACCAAATTTATATATGTAAAAATTTTCTGACTTCATACAATTTCGGTAGCGCATTGACACATTAAATAATAAATAAATATTACGCACATTAACGTATAAATGTAGAATAGTAATATAAAGCTTATTTACAACGCATTAGGTATATTTTGGCTAATGATTTAATTGAAAATCAATAAAAAATATAAACAATCAAATTCCTTGAAAATTAATATTCGGATCTGGAACAAAATCAAAAGATATCAGTAATGAGGTCAGGCTCAACTCTGTGGAATTTACTCATATTGAAAAAAGAACTGTAATTTCTACAAATTTATAAATAACAAAGTTCTTTTTTCAAAAATAAAATAATAAAAAAGATCTTTCTAAAATGGATTACGTGCATTATTTTCATTGAAATTTCATGCCCTATAATCATTACATAAAACATAACAACAATTGGTTTTCTTTCATTTCTAATTTCATCCTATAAGGGTATAGCTAGATATATAAGGAAAGAATGGACAAAATGTCATATGGGTAAATGTCTGTGCTTGTGAAACATTATGTCAAATGTATTTTTAATTAATCATTTCATTCCGTGATATGATACAGAAAGTTCATTCTTCTAAAAATTACTGTTTCAATAATGTATTTCACCTTATTAAACAAATAAAGAATATCATATTAAAGATAAAAGGATGATGTTAAAAACGCTATTTTCATTCTATACTTTCTCGTTTCACGTCGTCCGTGCACTACGTGTTCTTATGGGGGAATCACTATCCCATGTTATTTCCCTATGCTGCTAATTCTCGGCGTTGGTAATTCGTGCAAAATCCAGATTTTCGTCGTTTTTGGCATAATTACTCACTTAAACACCTAACGAAGGATGGAAAATTTAAAAAAAAAATGAGTAATAAAATAAACTTAATACTTTTATAAACGGAAAAATCGCCATTTTTCATGGTTAAACAATAGTTCCGTTTTCATCGAAACTTCCGAGTTTCTTCCGCCGCATTCATATTTGAAAGACAAAATCTCGCAGTCTATTCTCTGAAATCACTCGAAAATTTTTCTTCAGCTTTCGCAAATGTTCCATAAGTCACACGTTATTAAAAGGAGCATGTAACGCAATTATTTGTTGTTAAAAATTAAATAAATCCAAACGAGCTTCTTACATTCTGCATCAGTGCACTAAATTTCACTCTCTTGCTAACTTACGTACCATTAGGAATAGTTCGCTATTATTTGTAAATAAAATGGTGAGAAAAGATTATAGTTATTTTTGAAAGTGGAATGAACTCACTATCTTCATTGGTTTTTGAGATATGAAATTATACATTTGAGTGTGAGAAACTTCTGTCGCCTCGTAGAAACTTTTTCGCGTGCCACAAAAGGTAGGCCAAAGAGACACTTAAATTTTTCTTTTCTCATCTTCTGTTTGGGTATATTGCATAACATTCAAGATTGGTCTTTTTAGTTGAATGATATATTTTTGACGGTAACAGTATCAATGTATCTCTTTATTTTATGAATTGAATTTGTTTTTACGGTATTAATAAGAATTTCTGCTATTGATAGTCAGAGTAAACAAGTGGGGTGTACAGAGATTTCCCGTGGTACAGAAGTGCTTTTTGTCAAATTCGCCGAAGTATAATCGTATACTAATGTATTTTCTTTGAAATCAGAAAATTATTTTTCCTTATATGGCGGTAGTCCTGCTTTTTAGATCCTCTCTAGACATGTCCATTTCATTTTGCCATTTTCTACTCGCCCTACAAATGATATTTTTTTAAATCGGTTCAGCCAATGCCTTCGAAATTTATAGTTACAGAAGAATTCTAACATTGATATTGTGTTAGCCCTATTTAGTCGACCTGGTTAAAATATTCTATTTTGGTTATTTATTTATATGAAGAATACATATACCACATTGGGTTAAAATCCATGAGGTCAGCTCTCTATAAATACGTGTAAAAGAAATATTATTTTAGTTTTTATTGTGGTAGTCCTGCTCTTTAGCTGCGCTTTGAATCTCTTGATTTCATTACGATATGTTTTACAAATTTTACATGCAAAATTTAATTGAAATCCGTAGAGCCAATTCCTTACAAATGCTTAAATACAGAAAGTATAATTGTGGCACCCCTGTTCGGCGGATTCGGTTTAAATCTGCTTATATGGTTTTGTATATATGTGTCCATTATAAGTATTATATTTGGTTAAAATTGATGTGGACCGTTCAACACAAATACGTGTAAAAAGTATTTTTTATTCCTTGTTGTGGCAGCCCTGCTTTCTATATCTATGCAAAAAATCTTGATTTATTTTATTTTATGTTGTACGCCTTCTTCAGGCTAAATTTCGTTGACATCGTTTCAGCCAATTCCTTCCAATTTCATAATTACCGAACAGATCAATTTTACAATTGTGGCATCCGTGCTAGGTCGATCCGGTCGAAATATGACATTTTGGTAATAAATTTATGTGAATATTCTGTGTACCAAATTTGGTTTAAATCGGTTCATCCAATTCTTCCCTGACATATGCGTGCGGACGTATGAACGGACGGACATCACGAAGATAATTGTGCATTTCAACAATGTCTAAAAGCATTAAAAAGCCAAAGCCAATAGTAACATAGAAAACAAATAATCAAATTATGATAAATGTTTTTCTTAAACTTATTATAAATGCAATGAGCATATCTACATTAGGGAATAATTTTGAAGAGAAAAAAAAATCTGCTATGGCCGGGAATCGGACCCGGGTCTTCCACTTGCCGGGCGGATATTCTACCACTGAACTATCGTAGAAGATCAATTTTTTCGTTCCTGAACGCGGATGTTTTCTTGATTGGGACGGAACCAGCCAAGCTAGTATCAAACTGCCCCAACGGATGTCCTCGAAGAAATAAATCTAAGAAAACTACTCCCTCTCAAATGGTGAGATTGCCAAGCAAGAAATTGATGGAATAAAGTGATCCAAAGATCCTATGCAGACAGGCATAAGCTGTAATGTTGGGAATAATTTTGAAACGAGCAAAAAGGCTGCTTACAGCTTATGCCTGTCTCCATAGGATCTTCGGATCACTTTATTCCATCAATATATCTACATTAGTTACTTTCATAAGTCTTGGGGTGAACTGAATCGTTGGTGAAACAATTATGGGTGAAACGTCATTTGGGTAAACTGGATAGTGGGCGAAAAACCTATGGGTGAAAAGGCATGGATGAAAGGTCTCTGGATGAAACTTCTAGTAGGTGAAGTGTCTGTGGGTGAAGAGTGTATGGGTGAAATGATCCGTGGGATTAGTGTCTGTGGGTGAAACGTCCCATGGGTTAAGTGCTTTGGGTGAAACGTCCGGATACCCGTTTAAGGTATATTGAACGGTTTTTCTTTTCTTTTTCACTAGGTATTCATTTAAACAGTTTTCCGCACTACTGATATGTTTTAACATTTGTGTTATTTTTATTGAAAATCACTTCAGTTTCTTTAACATATCAACTGCTTCAATGATGGTCACTTCATTATTTATAACATCAGCAGTATTTTCATATTGTTGTTCCTGGTCTTCGTCGCTATCTTCCTCTTGCATCTGGCGTTCTTTCGTGTTCAATTTTGGACGAGCATTTTTCCCGAACTTCTACTTTGCGCGAGGAGTTAATTAAAAATATCTCACTCAATATTTTACCTTAAAAATTCTCGAGCGTTTCCATATTCACATGCGTGGTCGAATATTGGAATCGCGCCGTAGAAAATTCTACTCTTGAAATTGTTAAGCAAAAATGTTTCACGGCTGCGTCTATCGTGTGGATTTTTCAATAGTCGGGTCCCTTTCGACGAAGTCGTTCTGGACTAAAAATATAAACATTCACCAAAGGGATGTTCAGAAACTTAAGATATTAAAAAAATTGTCGGACCGTTTTGAGGTAATATATATAACTGGAAAATATGTGATTTAATCTTTTTTAATTTTTGTACACTAAAACTCATAATAATAACTTTAATTTGATTTTGACCATCAGAATAGAACTCAACAAAATCCGACGACGCCTACCAAAACGTAGTGTACTGCCATCCCTCTTACAAAGCTAAAAATTGTGTTTAAGCCAACGAATATGCTTGAGTTCGGGAAACTGAGAACTCCACTGTAGGGCATTTTATAAAAACAATACAAGAATATAGAATAGTAATAATATAATGTGTAGCTTCCACAGAAAATAATTCTTTAATCGATCGGTTTCGCCTTCTATAGCCTTACCATCTGATTATATCTTGCACTGGGTGTCACCTTCTATGTTTTGATAAACACTTAAATTTATAAGCATTAAATGGCTACACAAATCCCTTAGATTTGCGTAGAAACTATAAAATGGGCTAAAAATATTATTAGTACGTTTTTTCATGGGATAATGTAAATAATGAGCACGATTAAAAAATTGTATCCTGTAGATATAACAATTCCTAATATTATTGTTGTGGAATTATCTCACAAAATCGAGTCTTTTCAAGGGGACTTCTTTAAAGAATATATCATAGTTTAAAAAAAACATGGTGCTAGTATTGTTACCCTTTTACTCATGTGTTTAATAAAACTTTTATGTTAAGTACTATCATTAAGTAATGCAATTTATGATTCGCAGACAGCTTATAATGAAATTTCACCGAAATGTTTTGTTCGGTAAACCGAATGAAGCAAAGCACGCGAATTACTATCTGCGATCTGTTCGACCGATATTCAATAGAACTGCCATTTTGATGTCAACATTTACGGCCATCGTTAAGCTACTCGTTATTAATATTACCCTAAAAAAATTTGAATCCCATTCGAGTTCATTTTTTTCGACAGTAATATCAAATTACTGCGCACGAAACATGAAGCGAATATTACACCGCGAGTTTGACGGGCGGCGGTGAAATATCGCCCGGCAGAGCGAGGCGGACATTTCTTTCGTAATCTGGACGCCGACCGTTAAAATTCAGAAGCGATAGATCAAGAGCGCCGCGTTTTAAATGTGTCCGCCGTAACACTTCGCTTGAAAAAAGCAGCATCTGCCGCGCGCTCCTCTCGAGCCTTATTCCCGTCTCAGACGGAAGTACCTGATGCATCCATTACTTCCACAAACATTACTCGGGCTGGAAGGAGGGGAGAGAGCAGGAAGGAAAAAAACAGCAGCGCGTAGACGTAGGATGAACGAATATAAAACGAAAAATACCCATCCAATCTTCTTAACATTTCTTTCAAGGATTGCACTCGCCTCTGTGAAAAAAGAAAGAGGTGGAAGGGTTTAGGAGATAGAGTAGGTAGGAGTGAAAGGGAATAAGAGAGAGAGATGATAATGAATTATTCATTCTGTCAGTATTAAGTGATTAACAAAAAGAAGATGGAGGAATATATTCCGGAGAAGAATACACAGCCACTTTTTTCCCCTTCTTTTATTTGGGAGCGTACCTGGCGGACACAGTCGGAGAGAGCGCGTGTCTGTTTTGTCGGGATGGTGGCTGTAAGTGAAAGAAGTGGCTAGGGAGGGAGAAAGGAGGATACGAGAGAGAGAGAGAAAAGAGAATGGGAGGGTATGAGAGATGGAGAAGAGGAGGGAAAGGGAATTGGAAGCGATCCTGAGGGAAGGTATCAGGATGGGAAGAGAATGAGGAGAGTAGGGAATGGGGTAAATACAGGTGTAAAATAAATTTCGAGAACATGGTAAGAAAGAGAAGATAGATACAGAGAACGAAGGAGTAAGAGAGACGGAGAAAAGAAAGTTAGATAGATGCACAAGGTGAGATTGAGACTTGACAGTCTCTTCTTCCATGTAATCCATAGAATAAAGGAGGTTATTGGAGATAAAAAAATGCTTAAGGAAGATAGTATGAGTTAAGAGGTAAGAAAAAGAAGGTAATAGAAAGGGGGCAAGAAGGGAGATAAGAGAAATAGAGGGTGACGGGGATAGGATGATAAGTAAGGGGAGTCAAGAAAGAAAGTGAAAAACTTAGGGAGAGGGAGTGAGTATGGTAAATAGAGCAAGAAGAGAAAAGTAGAAATTATGTGGGCAGTTCAAGGGAGCAAGAAAGAAAAGATATTGTTTAGAAAAAGAGGAGCGAGGGAAAGAAAAATGAACGAGAAGGGAGGAAGAAAGGGCCGTGAAAAGTTTGAGGAAAAAAGTACAAAAGGACGTAGGGAAGGAGCAATCGATGGATAAAGGGAAAAAGAGGAAGGACAAAAATAGAGGAGGAAAATAGAGGACTGAGCAAAGGGGACAGAGAGAGGGAGGGAAGAATTGAAGAAGATTTGGAAGACGGGAAGAAATGAGGAAGAGCGAGAGTGAGAGAGAGAGAGTGGAGGGAACGGAGCTTCATACGGCAACTACACTTGAAATTGCAAAGTACGCCATTAGCCGCTTACGATTCTTGACGCTGTGGACCACTTGGCTGGCGGCGGTTTAATCCGTCTGAGAGCAGAGGAGGAAAGACGAATGGTCCCACGGGCGATGGAAGGGGGCGGAGGAGTAGAGGATGCCGGGAAAGGATGAGGGTATAGGAGGAAGCGAGTATATAGGTGGAAGAGGGGAGATTGGAGGGAGAGAGAAGAGAGGAAGGAGGTTCTCACGGAAGGGAAAGTAACATGAGGGGGTTGCTGAGGGAAATAAGATAGGTAGGGTGCATATAAGGCTCCATGGGAACTTTGGAAGGTGGGTGTGTCTGAAGGGTTGGAGCGGGGAAGGTGGTAAAACAGGGAGGCAGGAAAACGGGCAGAGGAAATTGGAGGCAGAACCCATAGGGAGAATTGGGAAAAAAAGAATGGGGGAAGAATGAAAGGGAGGAAGAGGGTAGGTCGCTGTTGAGAGTGACAATTTTGGTAGATTTGAGGACAAGGGGGAGGAAGGGATGGAAGGGGGTTTCAGGCGTTACAGGTGGACGTAAGGGGATTGCAGGAATACGGTTGGGGGGTATGAATAAAGATGATAGTACTGTCTGAAAGGGAAGGGGGATGGGAAGGGAGACGCGCAAGAAAGGGAATTAAGGGTAGAGGATGGGAAGAGCAGGGACTGAGGGTGGTTGGATTTATGGTTAGGGATTGGGAATAGAATTGATGGGTGAATAGGGAAATTACGAGGTCAGGTGAGGATGACGCATTTGAAGGATGCAGTAACACGTCCGGCAAAAACAGAGGGGTGTGGGATATGGGAACGCGGAAGAAAAGAATGGTAATGCGGTTCTGGTATAAAGATAAAATTTGGAGACACTTCAGAAATATTATTTTTATCCTAGACAAATACTCGGATTCAGAACCAAATGGACCGAATCAAATATCTATAATTTACTCTTTCATTTATTTTAGAGAAGTTTTTGTTAATATTAAGACGTGCTGTTTTTCCTCACAGATAAAAATATTCTTACTTGGAATGACATATAACTCTCCAACATAGAATCTCTATTGATTATAAAAAGTGAGTTAATTTGTTTTACTAAAGTAAATTGAAATTGTTATTGCCTGTATAAAATTTGCTAATACATCCCTCATTGTTAAAAATATTGCCTGTTTATATAAAAAGTATGATTAACGCAAATTGTGGTGAAGAACAAAGCTTCTAAGGAATTTTCGCTAGAAGGGTAAGTCAGTCAAAGAGGGGATTTGATCCAAAAGAGGTTCGGTGGAGGTGATTTTGATTAATGAACTGGAAGGAAAAGAATTCATTAGGATTACGTGCGATTTAAAACTTTAACCATGCCTTTCCTGGACCGGATTCGTATTCATGAGCTCTAATTTTCAAAAAAGCAGTTTGTCCACCTTCTTTTAACTGATTCTTAAAGTTCTACCTAATCGTGATATGTCCAACCTACTTTAATTGAATTTTATATGGGCTACTTGCACTTTTTATCATATAATGATGCCATCGCAATTACATGCGCATGTAAATATAAAAGGGTATTTGAGCCTTCTTATTCGTCATTAATAGAAGTGTCTTTGCAACTAATAATTTGTAAATTTGTTTTTGTTTTTATTTCATCTACTCGTGTTTACGTGTTCGCAAAGTAAATACTCGGCAAATATTCACAATTCCCCCACGTCGCCTTCTCTCAAGTCTTCGCATCTCAAATCTCTCTTCCAAAATAAAATTGATGGAATAATGCGATCCGAAGATCCTATGCAGACAGGCATAAGCTGTAAAGTTGGGAATAATTTTGAAACGAGAAAAATGTCCGCTATGACCGGGAATTGAACCCGGGTCTTCCACTTGCCGGGCGGATATTCTACCTCTGAACTATCGTAGCAGATCAATTTTCTCGTTTCTGAATGCGGATGTTTTCTTGGTTGGGGCGGAACTAGCCAAGCTAGTATCAAACTGCCCCGACGGATGCCCTCGAAGAGAAAACTCCTCCCTCTTAAATAGTGAGATTGCCAAGCAAGAAATTGATGGAATTATACGATCCGAAGATCCTATTGTCCTGATATCGTCCTCTTCTCTTGTGCACGGCAGGTATTCATGCTATGAAAGGAGACATGGTCATGGATAGATAATTTTCATTATAACAAGAATGTAGACACATAGCAACCCGCGTTTCGGCCCCATTGTAAATCTTCTGGCCTATACCTTCTTCAATGATTGACTTTTTATCCACACCCTAGCACTATGTGAGCGTACACAGGGATGGTTTTCCTGTTGGCATCATTCAGATCCTAGGCCAGAGGTCTTTGGTTTTATTACGCTCTGCTGGGTAGTCTGTTGAAGCAAGAAGGTCGATAAACAAACACTGACCTTAGAGTATTTTACCGATTTATATGATATGGGATATTTATAGTAAATGTTTACAAGAAAATCTAATTTTGGCCCAGAGCGACTAGTTAGAACATTGTCTTTACATAAATGTCTCGATGAAAACAAATGTCACAAAAATCAACTGATAAATTAGAAAAACAATTTTGCCTTCGACTCCATATATATATATATATATATATATATATATATATATATATATCATCATCATCATCATAGGTAGTCTGTCCGTAGACAGGTCCGTGATTATTCATGGTTAAACCTGGTTCTCCATATACTCCTATTTTCCGCTGTCCTCTTTATATCTTGATAACTCTCTTTCCCTTTCAAATCGTCTATCAGCTGAAACCTTTTCCTACCTCTTTCCCTTTTCCCATCTAGTTTTCCTTCTAACACGTCTTTAATCATACTCTCTCTCCTCAGGTAATGTCCAACCCAGTTAGCCTTCCTCTTTCTGATAGTCTGTATAATCATTCGCTTCTCTCCTATTCTTCGTAGCACTTCATCGTTTTTCATCCTATCTGTCCATTTTATCTTCAGCATTCTCCTCCAAGTCCACATTTCAAAGCTTTCCAAGTATTTGATGTCATTTTTCCTTAGCGTCCATGTTTCTGCCCCATACAATGCTATACTCCATACGTAGCATTTTATCAACTTCTTGCGGATATCTTCCCTTATATTCCCTGTAAGTAGTTGTTTCTTTCTCCTGAAAGCCGCTTTTGCTTTTCCTATTCTAGTTTTGATCTCATCCGTACATTTTGCCTCTCGTGTTATGATACTTCCAAGGTATTTATATTCTGAAACTTGTTCTAATGGCTTTCCCCCAATAGTTATGTTCAGATTCTCTTCTTTACCCGATATTCGAATGACCTTGGATTTTTCTGTATTTATTTCCATACCGTATTTTCTACCTGTTATCACTAGTCTATTTATCATTTTTTGTAGCTCCTCTTCCTTTCTTGCTAGAAGTACTTGATCATCTGCGTATTTTACTGTTCTTATAATCCTTCCTCCAATTATGAAATCCCCTGTGCCTTCTAAAGCTTCTTGCATTAGACTTTCTCCATATATATTGAATAGGGTTGGCGATAGGCAGCAGCCTTGTCTTACTCCTCTACCGATATTTATTCCGCAGGTGTCCACATTCTCAAACCTGACCTTTACAACTTGATTCTCATATAGATTCCTAATCAGTCTCCTGTCTTTCCAGTCTACACCTATATCCTTTAATATCTTCATCAACTTTACCCAATTTACTCTATCAAAGGCCTTCTGCCAGTCTACGAAACATGCGCAGATATCTTGACTCACTCACCAATCAGACGACTTCAGGTTGGCGAGGCCCCGGGGATGTCGAAGCGACACACGTAAAATAACACAAAAACACAGAAACATCACAAACGTAAAGCTTTCGGAACTACTCCTTCTTCAGCTACAGAGAGAGAATATATATATATATATATATATATATATATATATATATATATTCATTCATTCATTCGTGTTCTGTCTTGCGACAGGTCCTACCAATTAATTAATCAATTGGTTTTGACTAGGGAATATACATACACGGTGTGGTGGTTTCCCGTTGCCTTCCACACCGGACTCGCACACAGAAGGGAGGAGGGAAACCCGGTGCCGGCATTTGCCTGCTCTTACGAAGAACACCAGGGGGGCCAACGGCTTAACGTCCCTTCCGAAGGACGGAACAGCTGAATTTGCGCGGTCTCCTCAAAACCATGCAAACAGGGGGCCGGGTGACCTTGAGAAAAAATCCTACTCGCGCAGGATTCGTACCCGATGACTTTTTCAAGCATCGGGCGAGTAGCAGCCAGCGTTCTAACCACTACACCACCGGCACCCCATATATATATATATATATAGAATGCATGCTGTTTAAGATATCCCAGGAGAATACAAGTATGGAAAAGTTTAATCCATGCTGGAGTACACAAGAGTATCCAAATGCGTTCTTTGAGATCGACAAATTTTAGTAAAATTCCCCAATAACGAATTTCATAAAAATAGGTTCTGTGGTTCCTGAATTGAAACGTACATTGTAAGCTACACGTAGATCTTCGTATGAAGTGGTCGTAATTTTCGTCCGATTTTAACCAAAATTGGAATCGGTCTACAAATTTTATTACAATTTTCCTGTACCAAATTTCATCAAAGTACGTCGAGCGGTTCCCGAGTTGAAACGGAGGTACATAGTAAACTACATGTAAAGTGGTCGTTATTTTAATCAGATTTTAACCAAAATAGGAATAATTCGGCAAAGTTTTGTATAACTTTCCAAAACTAAATTTCATCAAAATATGTCCAGCGATTCCCGAGTTGAAACAGAAGTATATTGTGAGCAACATGAAGGTCTTCATGTAATGTGGTCGTTCTTTTAACCCAACCAAAATTGGAATCGGTCAACAATTTTTTGTAAAACTCCCTAACATCAAATTACATAAAAATATGTCTAGCGGTTCCCGTGTTTTAAAATTTTTAATTAATATTTTTTTTGGGATGAGCAAAAGAACATCGAAAATCGTATAATTACGTAAATACATTAACTTCCTTCTATTTTAATTTATCGTAGACCTTACGTTTTAGGGGAAAATTTATTTGACAAAATGCGTATTTAATTATTTCATTTATCTTTTATTCTCAATATTTTTCTCTCAGATGAGTATTTAACGAGATTTTTGCGAAGTACGTTGCAAAATACATGTAGGCAGGGCCGGCCCGAGCTACGGTCTAGCCGGGCGGCTGCCTGGGGCGCCAAAGTTTTGGGGGCGCTATCCCGATCATTTATCTATGCATTACTTGTAAGTTAATAAATGGATAGTAATTTATATAGAAGAACAGGTTAGAATCTTGATGGCATTTTTTTAACTTTTCATTATCAATAATTTTTACATAGCGATGAATAAATTAACATGTACTTTGTAAATATCTCAACAAAAAGTTAACGGAGGAGGGCGCTGGAATGCTATCGCGCCCGGGGCGCCAAAATTCATGTAGGTATTCATGTAAAGTGTTCTAAATTATTTGTCCGATTTTAACCGAAATTGGAATCAGTCAACAAATTTAGCAAAACTCCCAAATACTAAATTTCATCGAAGTACGTCCATCGGTTCCCGAGTTTTGACATGCGGACGGACGGAAACGACCTCCCCTATATGCGTTCACTTCGTGCAAAGAACGCATAAACATCCGGAGGAGTGAGGCCGGGCGATCGTGGAGGCCGTGACACATGTCCACCTCGTTCAATCCGCTGATCACCATAACTGTTATTCAGTTTCTGATAGACCGTGAGATCAAAGTGGGGGTGGCACCATCAATTTAGAACCACATTTGCGCCATGTACTCGGTGGTAAATATTTTAGACAAAGTAGTTTTTTTCTCGTTTGTCAACTGACATTGTGTCGCAGCGTATAACCGCACAAGATGTTGACAAGGAGACATTTTTTACTGTCGTAATTTCTTAAAATTGATAAACCTCCGTGTATGACCGTGAATTATAACAGTTAATAGGTAAATTGTTGTTATAGGATTAATTTCCGTTCTTGCATTCATACGTCCAATGAATTTATGGACTTTTTTCCAAATCGCAAAGAACACATGTTTGGACTCTTTTAAATCCGGCATGGATCGCTAATCAATTTTGTAATAATGTTTAAAGTAGTATTTTGAATCACTGCGGTATATTACGGAGAATGTACACTCGTAAGGAGTCTACACAATAGTGTTGATGCTAATAGAGAGATAACAGTAAACATAAGTCTGGCTCGTTTTTAAGTGAATTTTAATCGAAACTATTGTCGCTTTTATTTACAAAAAATATAGCTCTCTTCTGATCTAATATTATATTAAAAATTGTGCTACGGAAATTTTCATTTTCATATATTTGATTAGCTATGTATAGGGCAAGGCCATTCAATGCGAGGTACCAGTACTGCCAGGCCACCCATAAAAGGGTACCAACAATGTGATTTTGTATTTTTCAAAGCAAGTTTATTTGATAATAAAAATCTGATGTAGCCACCACATGACTCTCTCCATACCTGTCATATTTTTTAATATTCCAAATAGGTTACATTATAATAAATATTTTAAGAAACTGCGAGAAAATTTTAGACTGGACAAAGATTAGAAATAAACTTAAACCATAGACTTCTGATATTGGATTTAGCCACAAAGCTCCAATAATTGAGAAAAGAAAAAGGAGCGTTACGTAGACTTAACTAAGCGTCAATTGCTAACAATAGTCATCTGTAGGTGGCGTGGTGATGGGAGCTAAAAATATATCTCTTAAACAATGCATTATATGGAAAATTGTTTCAAACAAAAGTTGTATAAATTTACATTTACTACAAGGTTTATACTAGTATATTTTTACATTTATCAAATATTAAAGCAAAGAGTAAACACCCACTTCCGGTTAACCGATTTTTACCAAAAACTACTCTGTTCTTGTGACTATCATAAAAATGTTAAATATAAAATTTCGCGTTGACCTGATTAATAGTTTTTGAGTTACAGCACCCACAAAAAGCTATCATATATACACACACACACACACACTAACACACACATACTAACACAGACAGACAGACATCATCGAGAAAATGGTCAAAACGTGTTCAGGGGACCTCAAAACGACTATTTCCGTTGAAATCTCGAAGTCGATTTTTTTCATGAATACAATATTTCCGCTATGCTACGTATATGGAGAAAGTAAAAACGATTGACACCGGCATTGGTATTCAATTAGCCGATATAAGCCTATATATTTTGCAGAAATAAAATTTGAATATTGTTCTGCAATCGAATGAGGGTATTTTCGTCTGCAATGTCACACATTGCTGTAATTTTCACATAGTCTAAAATGTAGTAATATTCCTAACTCTTCTTATGACCAACGCATTCGGCGTATTTTTCAGGTGGATATCATATATTTCACCTATCGCTAAAAGGTGGCACTGAAACTCTTAAAATACTTCTCAGTTCAATTTATTCGAATTTATTTACAGACAGGCATTGCTGTCGGAATATTTTGATGGAAAAATACATTCATTGTTCAACTTTTTATGATTTATACCAATTCTCGAAATCTATAAAGCCTTTGCTTGTGATTTTAGTTGCGCGAACGTACCCCTGATATAATCCGGTGATGAATTCTCCCCTCCATTAGTGGTGTCCACCGTATCCAGATGAAATGCCTCCGAATCCGTGGTTCTCTCCAAATCCATGGGAGCCGCCGCCGTAGCTAAGTCCGCCTCCGTAGCTGCCGTCTCCGTAACCATGGTCTCCACCGTGAACAACCACCGGCACCGGCTTGTTGATGACCACTGGCTGCGGGTATGGCACTGCTACGGGCTTAGGCACCGCCACGGGATAAGGTTTAGGGACGGGTACGGGATAGGGTTGAGCGACGGGAACTTTGACGGGAACGTGGACGGGATATGGGACGGGTTTCTTAACGATAACGGGGTATGGTTTCTCTACCGGGACGGGGTAAGGCTTTGGTACGTCAACTGGGTAAGGCTTTCTCACGGTGTAAGGGACGGGATGCGGGACAGGGTACGGGACCTTCTTTTCTATGGTCACCGGGTACGGCTGCGGGACTGGGTACGGAACCTGCTTGGTTATAGTGATGGCCTTTGCGTGTCCCACGCTCACGCTGACGTCAGAGCCTCCGTGTCCGAAACCTCCGCCGAATCCTTGACCTCCGCCGAATCCTTGACCTCCGCCGAATCCATGGTCTCCGCCAAATCCATGGCCTCCGTCCAATCCATGACCTCCGTCCAGTCCATGACCTCCTCCGTAGCCTATGTCGAAGAGACCTCTCTTCTCCTGCTGCTTGGAGTCCTTCTTAACGTCCGTGCAGGACGAGAAGGCCACCATGGCCAAGAGAAGGGCTGACGGCTACAAATTAGAGGATAAATTAGTTCTAACGAAAGGGGTCTCACTGTTACCACGACTACTAGGGGATTATCTAGCGGTTACGATGGAAGATTACCACGGCTTCTTAAAAGTACACTGTACTCACCAGTAGCTTCATGGTTGAAATGTTGGTGTTGTTGGCGGAGGGAGTGTTGATGCCTGAGTGACTTATTTGCTGCTTCTTCTAGCCTTATATACTCGCGCCTTTACGAGTACTTTAATTGCATTCCGTGATGATAATTTTTTTCGAGAGTTTCCATGCAGAGCATCATGAGCACTAATCAATCTACCAATCAAAGCGTAACGCTTCCTCCCGAGCTTTTTCTAATTGAGGATAGTAATTATGACCTGTTCCGGTAGACTGAATCATCTTGCGCGTTTTATTCATACTCTGCCTAAAAATATTATTATTAATCGACTCTTAAATTGAATTGATAATTATTAATTCCTTACTGGTCCTTAAGAAACGTTAGATCAATGTTGAATCAAACTACAATGGCATTTTTTTCAATTACTTTTGAGGTAAGACTCGTTTCATTTGTGCCATTAGCAATTATAGTCGACGAAACGATAGCCTGCGTGAAATTTACTACTTTTAAAGCCAGGCAAGGCAAATTTCTTCTTTTTCCAGGGGTGAAGTTAACAAATGTCAATTAAAATATGAAATGGTATAAATTAAAATGTTGATTAGACAGAAATCCACACCAAACATGGAAGTTTATATTTCTTAAAAAGCGATTTCTAATATCGACGGTTATTTCAATACATTTCATAAATTTTTATCTAGAAAAGTGTTATAAATTGAATTTCTTCAAATTAAATTTAACTAAATGTGAATAACTAAAAAGGCTTCTTTTATGCTTCTTTGTTTGTTGTTAACTATATTTTGGCGAATGTGTTGTTGTTCACTGCGGCCACCAACCTGGAACAGTTAATTTTTCGCAATAATCCAGAAATTATATTCTACTCATTAATTCGCGCCCATCATTCACGAAATCGTGATCATTAGTGTGAAATTAATGTGACGTATAAAGCACAACCTAATTTATGGATGAATATTATGATAAAAAAAGCTCATCTTGCGGAGTAATAAATGATTATGAATGAATGAGGAAAATAGCCTAGATAGCGCATATGGAGCAATACTTCTTCGACAGCAATGCAAAAGAAACTAAGCACGGGAGACACCCTCAGATGGATTGTATAAATTTTATGACAGGGTGCTTTTGGAAATGCCATAAGAGCAACTGGCAAACGCCACTCATTTTTCATGGCATGAAGCTAGGACATTGTGTAAAACCTCTGGAAAAAATCCGAAATTCCAGAAAACGTTATATTTAAGTGGTACAGCAATCCCTCGCCAACCACGGTTTTTTAGAATACGCGGTTTGAGATGCGGAATATGTAGTTTTTGTCTCGAGAGGAAAAAAAAAGAAAAAATCTGATATCTAAGTGTCTTTGAAGTATTTTACTACATATTTCGTACTATGTAGATACATATTATAACATAATGTCAAAATTACCCGCTTCAGTATACAATGTAGTGATGTCTATTATCTACTTACTCTCTGGCTCTCGAAGGGGACGGACGTGCCTTCGCTTCCTCCTGAACGGATCGTGGGTTTCACAGCTTCGGGTAAAGTGTAAATTGACAGTATGGTCAAGAGTGGTGGTAAAGCTGTTGCCGTGGAGATGAAGTGCAAGGCCTGCAGCAGAAAGTTAAGGAACGGAGTGCAATGTTATAAATGTGAAGCATGGTATCATTTAAAATGTTCGCGAAGTAGTTCCGAAGAGTGTATGGTGGACAGTTGGAAGTGTTACGGGTGTATAATGAGTGAGGAACGCACAACTCTGGACGAGAATGAGGATATAATAATAAAACTAAGGGAAGAGTTGGATAGGGCCAAGGAGAGGATAGAAGATTTGGAGAAAGAGAACACAGAGCTAAGAAATGGAGAGAAGAAATCTCGGAGTGATGAAGAATGGAGAGAATGCAAGAGACGCAGACAAACGGAGGTTAAGAATATTTTTCGTGCCTGTGAGAAAAACGTTCGTGTGATTGGGGACTCGATGATTCGGTTTGCTGGCGAAGAATGTCGTAAACAAGGGGCGGTGGTGGAATTTTTACCGGGTATTAGGATTGAGCAGCTAAAGAGAAAAATCGAAAAATTGGAGGCAGATAGGAAGGAAGAAGTGGTGGTTCTACATGTGGGGACAAACGACATTAAAAATGTGCGCAGTGATGATCGTGTTGTGGGCTTAGTGTGGGATTTGTGTTCGGCTACTAGGAAGAAATTCAAGGAAGCGAAGATTGTGGTGAGCGGAATTATAAGAAGACGGGACGTAGATAGAAGAAGATTGGATTATATTAATGAAGGATTGGATTAGGTTTGTCAGAAGAAAAGTATGTGTTTTGTGTATCCTAACTGTTGGTTAAATATGAACGATTTGGGCCGGGATGGACTGCATTTGAACAGACGAGGGAGTTTTAAATTTGGTAGTGTGCTTAATGATGTAATAAAATCTTGTTTGTCGGGAAACTAGTTGGGTGTGTTAGAGGTGAAAATGAAAAGAGAATAAACGCAGCTGGCGGGAGAGCGCGGGGAAGGGATGGGACTTTTAGGCTTATGCAGGTAAACTGCAAGATCATAGCCAATAAAATATTTGAATTCGGCTCGCTAATAGAAATACATGAACCTGATGTTACTATATGTAAAGAGACGTGGCTAAGGGAGGAAATAAAAGACAATGAAATATTTCCGAATGAGTTTCATATTTACAGAAGAGACAGAGGTACCAGAGGAGGAGGAATATGTATCTGCGTGAAGGACGACATTGAAAGTAGCCTAAAAATAATAGATACGGAGTATAAGTTACTCGGAGTAAATATAAAGGATAGAAAAGGAAAACAGTTCGAAATCGTAGCAGCGTATAGGCCACCAGGTGAAGACATGGAGCGGCTAGTCGAGATAGCAAGTAGCAGAGTAGTAAGCAGGCCATTAGTTATAGCAGGTGACCTCAACATTCCCCAGGTAGACTGGAAGGGACGTACGCCGATGGGTGGTGAGAGTCAGAGATGCGTAAACAGCCTTTTCGGTCAAGGAGGCCTCACGCAGGTAGTGGAAGGGCCCACGAGAGGAGAAAGTATTTTAGACGTTTTCTTGGTTAGACCCATCTATTTGGTAACAAGAACGGAAGTATTCGAGGGCATTAGTGACCATAAGGGTGGAAATTCAATGGGAAATACATAGAAAATGTGAGCCGGGTATATGTGTTAGATTATACCACAAGGCGGATGTAACGGCTTTCAGAGAATATCTACGTAGAGAATTTCCAGAGTGGGCGAGTAAGGGAGACAGTGTAGAGCAAATATGGGTTAACTTTAAAAATATTCTATCGGAGGCTATTGAAAAATTCGTTCCTAAGAAGTCATTAGGCAGTAATCCAGACCCGGAATATTATAATATTTCTATTAAGAAACTAAAGAAAACAACACGGAGACTTTATCATAAGAGGCAACACCTCTTTCAGAAAAGTATAAGGCTTCCCGTAGGGACCTATTGAAAGAAAAGAAAAAAGCGAAAGATAAGTTTTTAGAAAACTCTATAATAAATAACGGTTGAGGAAATCTTCATAAATATATACGAAGAAGACGTAAAGGCCGAGATGAGTTAGACAATGTAAATTTGGATATAAATGGCATAGTACTCAAAGATGACATAGCAAAAGCTGAAGCCTTTAACGTTTGGTTTACGAATCAGTTTAGCAATGACGAGAGTGACAACAACGTGCTCTCGATAACCAGCAACGAGTTTGAATATATAAAAATAAGAGACAGCGACATCTTAAAGAGCATACTCAGCATTAGGAAGCATAAATCTTGTGGTCCAGACGGAATTTTGGGAGAAGTTCTGAAACTGGGGGGCGAAGCTATCGTACCGTATCTGCGAGTATTATTCACAGTATCGTTGAATAACGGGGAAATACCGAAAGAGTGAAAGAGCGCAATTGTAGTCCCTATTTATAAAGGAGGTTCTCGTTCCAATTTGAATAATTATCGCCCGATAAGCTTAACAAGTGTAGTTTGCAAGCAAATGGAGCACTTACTGTCACACTATATTAGAGAATTTTGGAAGGCGAAGAACTGGCTAAGTAAAGCACAGCACGGTTTTCGTAGAGAATACTCGTGTGACAGCCAGACGACCGCACTAGTACAGGATATCGCAGAGACGATAGATAAGGGGAAACAGATAGATGCAATTCTCAAAGATTTTTCCAAGGCCTTTGACAGAGTAAACCATAGGTTACATATGGATAAAATATCTGGAATGGGAATGGACAAAAGAGTGGTTAGATGGATTGGGGAATTTTTATCAAAACGTAAGCAAAAGGTTCGAGTAGGCGGTGAACTTTCGAATGATGCGGATATCACTTCGGGCGTTCCTCAGGGAAGAGTCCTCGGAGCGTTGTTGTTTTTGATTTTCATAAACGACCTAACTGAGTCTTTGGGGTGTAACGTTAGGTTATTTGCGGATGACTGTTTAATTTACAGATTAGTCGAGAATACTGAAGATTGCGGATCATTAAAAAATAACTTAGATGAACTTGTACGTTGGGCAGAAGTAAATAAAATGAAAATAAATAAATACAGAAAAAAACAAAACTAATACGTTTCTGTAGAGGAAGAATTGTATTTAACTGGGAGTACGTTTTAGAGAGTAGCGTCCTAACGGAGGACGATGAGTGTAAGTATCTAGGGGTAACTTTCACGAAGGACCATCAGTGGGGACCGCAGATAGACCGAGTTGTAGCCAAAGCTTACGGAGCACTGCATTTTATAATTAGGGTCTTAGGAAAGAGTAGTCCCGCCACAAAGGAAATGGCTTATAAATCGTTAGTTAGGCCTATTCTGGAATATGCTGCAATAGTGTGGGATCCTCACTCAATGGGTCAGATAAAGCAGCTTGAGATGGTGCAGAGAACTACAGCGCGCTATGTTTTAGGATATTTTACAAGAACCGAGAGCGTAACAGAAATGTTAAAAAAACTAGAGTGGGGATCGCTAGAACATAGAAGAAGCATAGCAAGGCTAGGGGGACTTTATAATACATATACGGAAAAGCCAGCTTGGGCAGATATTTGTGAAAGGATTAAAAAACCTTCTTATCATGGACGCTGGGATCATGAGCACAAGATGGAGCCGCCTCCACAAAAAACAAACGGGAAAATTTTCGTTTCTTAATAGAGGGATTGAGCATTGGAACGCATTACCTGCAGAGGTCTTTAAACCTTTCCCTTCCCGCGTAGGTCTCTTTAAAGCGAAGTAAAATAGCATTCAAAATGCATAATAATTATGGGTAATTCCAAAGACGAGCTTTTGAGTGATACGTGATGTTTCCATTTGTGTACCCTTCCCTAGAAATGTTAAAACCTTTAAATCAAGAGTAAAAAATATTACTGGGAACGATTTTCATTACTTTTAGTTAATTTATTGTCAAATAATATTGTAAGATGGATTAATTAACGAAGGAGCTCAAACTCGAAGCTCCTAACAGAAAAAATATATGGATAGAATTAATACGAAGGCTTCCGTGGTGTTTTCGTACTCCTTCCAAGACTTTCGGGATTCTACCGCGTGTTGTTTCTTCTAGTGACCACTGTTTCGCCTCCATTCCAGGTGGCATCTTCAGGTCTGATCGTTCGCAGAATTACGGCCGTTATTTATACCCACGCACGTTTGAAAGACTGGCAAACACGCAACACCCGGACGGACGTGGCCCTGAGAAGGGCCGAACAGTGATAAACTTGACCAGTCACCTCCTGAGTGACGATGCCACTTCAATTCCGTCAAAAGGACTCAACTTTGCAGTCGCACCAAATTTCATCCCAAAAGAAGAGATCATAACAGGAGTTGAGTGCGCCATACGGAAACTCCCCAAATACCAAGCGGACGAAATAAGAGAAGACATCACGCGGCTGCTTCGGAAGGCAAAACCCCCGAAACCAAACACCACCGCGGCAGAAAGACGAATTCTGAAAGATCTTCGGGATGACGACCGGTTCCTCATTCTGCCGGCTGATAAAGGGAACGCAACCGTCGTGATGGACAAGAATGAATACCACAACAAAATGGGCCATATCATCAGTGAAGGCTCTTACAAGGAACTTAAAACGGACCCCACTACCAAGATAGAACGTCTGACAAGGGAGGCCATTAAAAAGTCATCCATACCACCAGAGAATCAACGCCAGTTGTTTCCCTCGGCAGCAAAACCACCAAGGATCTATGGACTCCCAAAGATTCACAAGGATGGGACACCATTGAGACCCATTGTGAGAAACATAGACGCCCCAACATACAAGTTGGCTAAGTTTCTGGCCTGGACACTCCAACCTTACACAGGGAGGACCAGCACATATGTGAAGAACTCGACACACTTCACCCAGATCATCCGGGACCTAAGGATAGGCGATAACGACTTGTTGGTTAGTTTCGACGTCGTATCACTGTTCACCAACGTGCCCATTACCAACACCATCGAGATCATCAAACGGCTCACCTCGTTGGGCTTTCCAGCAGACTTTCCGGACCTTGTCGAGTTATGCCTCAAGAACGCATACTTTTTATGGAACGACCGATACTACGAACAAACAGAAGGGGCAGCCATGGGCTCACCACTATCACCTATGATAGCCAACTTATACATGTAAGAATTTGAGACGAAAGCCTTGGAGTCATACCCTAAGAAGCCGTCGCTATGGGTGCTTTACGTTGACGACACCTTTGTCATATGGCCACATGGCATGGACGAATTAAATAAATTCTTAAAACATCTGAACTCACAACATGACGCCATCACCTTTACGATGGAGATAGAAGAAAATGAACGACTAACCTTCTTGGACGTTTTGGTGACAAAGAAACCGGATGGAACCTTAGGTCACTCGGTTTACCGCAAGACAACGCATACCGACCGTTATTTGGACGCATCCTCCCACCACCACCCAATGCAGAAAGCATCTGTAATTAACACCCTAGTCCACCGTCTTGTACCATCTCAGATGCGACTTCCTTGGAAAAGGAGAAAAAACATCTCATCAGAGCTCTCCAGATGAACGGCTACCCCAAACATTTGATCCAGAAGAAGATGGAAAGGGCTAAAGAAAAGGCAGAGGTGGCCCAGAAAAGGGCGGTTACAGGAGAAACGGAAGGGGCCCTGAAAAGGCCCGTTTTGGGAGATATGGATCGGGAGCGGGAGAGGAAATCTGCAGCATATGCGACTGTGCCGTAAGTACGTCCGTGGCACCACCGAGAAGATTGCCAGTATACTACAAAAGTATGATGTGAAGACCAGGTTCACATCAGTCAAAAAGACCTCAGATCTCCTCCCAAAGGCTAAGGACCGATTACCACCACATATGTACGAGGGGGTCTATCAGATCAAATGCACCTGCGGCAAATCGTACATTGGCCAAACAGGGAGATCTGTCAAGTGCAGATTAAAAGAGCATCGGAGGGCAGTGGAGAAAAAGCATTTCCGCCTCTCTGCCGTATCTGAACATGTGTGGTCTGAGCCAGGACACAGCATTGATTTTGACAACACCAAGGTCATCCATAGAGAGGGCCGATATTTTCCCAGGATAATACGGGAATCAATTGAGATTTTAAAACAGCCAATCAACTTCAATAGAGAAGATGGATACACTCTCTCTAACACATGGAAGAGGGTGTTCAGCAGCCAATGGAAGCCAACAATGGAACAGCCAATCACAACACACCTCACCCGACCGACGTGGGTATAAATAACGGCCGTAAATCTGCGAACGATCAGACCTGAAGATGCCACCTGGAATGGAGGCGAAACAGTCGTCACTAGAAGATACAACACGCGGTAGAATCCCGAAAGTCTTGGAAGGAATATGGATAGAATATTGTATGTGGTATGTGAAAAATTGTAAACTGAATCTTCTTAATATGTTTTTATATGTTTTAAATGTTTTTTATATGTTAATTTTGTAACCTTGCCACCGGGCCAGGCGCCCACTTGCATTGTATATTGAAATAATAATAATATACCTACGCTTATGAAAGTCAGTCGTCAGTGTCAATCGAAATGTGTTACTCGGTGGACATTTCTCTATTTATCTGGAGAATTCTGAGTTTTTTTATGTCTATTTTACCAGAAAGTATTTTTGATTGCTTTCAGAACGCTTTAAAGATTACTTTATTATAAAATACATTTAATTATCCCATTAATATGGCCTCTAAACGTTCTAAAATTGCTGCAAGTGAATGTGTAAAAAGATCAAGGAAATTTATGACATTAAAAGAGAAAATAAAAGTGCTTGATAGACTTGCCTGTAGAGAAAGTGCAGCATCGGTGGCGCGGGGTTTAGGGGTCAATGAATCAACCATTAGGACAATCAAGAAGAATGATGCTACCATAAGGGCAAGTGTTGCATGTGGGACATCAAAAAGTTCTAAAGTGTCTTGCATGCTCCGTGATCATAATTTAGAGAAGATGGAGAAAGCCCTTAATATATGGATAGAAGACCAGGCCCGGAAAAAATGTGCCCTTAAGCACCGCAGTGATTTGTGAAAAGGCCAGACGTTTACATAAACATTTTACCGAGACTTCAGAAAAAGAATCTATAGAGAATTCAAGTGCGAAAGAATTTCAATTTAAATCCAGTCATGGCTGGTTTGAAGACTTTAAAAATAGTTATAGTCTGCATAGCATAAAACTTTGTGGAGAATCGGCTTCAGCAGATCACAACGACGCAGAAATGTTTCCTGAACAACTGAAGAATGTAATCCAGGAGAAGGGTTACCTACCAAGGCAGGTCTTTAATGCCTACGAATCTGGTTTGTTTTGGAAGCGGATACCTTCTAGAACATTTATATTGAAGGATGAGAAAATTGCTCCCAGATTCAAAGCAGCCAAGGACAGACTGACTCTTCTCTTTTGTTTCAACTCTTGTGGAGATTACTTCATCAAACCAATGCTTGTGTATAGATCGCTTAACCCTTGTGCACTAAAGGGCAAAAACAAGGATCATCTCCCTGTTTTTGGAGGTCAAACCGCAAAGCATGGGTTACTGCGGTGTTATTTACATACTGGTTCAACAACTGCTTGGTCCCAGAGGTTGAGCGATATTTTTTGAGAAAAAACTTAGAATTTAAGGCGTTACATCTAATTGATAATGCACTTGGCCATCCAGAAATGCTTCAGTTCGCTCATCCAAACATTGAAATTATGTTACTCCCTCCAAACACGACATTACTTATTCAGCCCCTGGACCAAGATGTGATCGCTACATTGAAGAGTTATTATATTCGACGTACTTTTACACACATCTTGGATGCCATGGAGAGGGATCCAACGCTAACGGTGGCACAGTGTTGGAAAAAAATTAACATCGAGGATTGCATAAACATCAAAAAGGTTCTATAGAAGAGATGAAGCCATCTACGTTGAACGCCTGTTAGAGAAAAATTTGGAAAGAGGCTGTGAAGTCCTCACAGGACATTCCTCTGGTTGCTGATGAAGTGCAACGCATTGTAGAAATAGCGAAGCGTTTGGAAGGCGAGGGGCTGACCGACATGCAGATAATGATGTTAAGGAGCTACTTCAGTCTCAGGCCGAGGAATTAACAGAGGAAGGCCTCAAAGAAATTACTTTTCAATAACCTTTAGTAGCGAAGAGGGGGAAGACTAGGTGATCATAGAAAAATCAACAATAGTGTTTTGACTTACAGTTGATCCGTCGCATTAACGCATGTCAAACATAATTTCCGCTATGTTTTGTGTTTTTCTAGTGCAATATTAGGCTAATAGAAGTACTTCTTTCGTTGTTATTTTTACGCCCTCAAAAAAGGATCACTTCATAAATCCTTCAGTTGTGTTACAATGGTTGCATTTCCAATTCCCGAAGGTATGCCCAATCTGTGGTTTCTTGAGTTTCATCCTTCTCCCGTATTTGTGAAATCGTTTACTGGTTGCTAATTTCAGCTACTGCAACTAATTCAGGAATTTGTCATCGTCTAGATTTAATTTTTCCCATTGTTTTCTAGAATTAAAATGCCTTAACTCATCCAGCTGTTGTGACATAGTTTATTATATTTTATTTGATACATATATGAGACTCCAGTAGCCAAAACAAGGGTTCAAGGAATAGCCCGATGCATTTCGCCCACTAAGTGGGCATTTTCATATTTAGTAGGCGAAATGCATCGGGCAATTCCTTGAACCCTTGTTTTGGCTACTGGAGTCTCATATACTTATTATACTACGCCAAAAGTGTTTGAGCCATCTTTGATTATGTTTTATTTATCAAATAAAATTACCTTAGCAACGCTACGGAGGGGGGTACCCATCTGGAAAAGTACCGAATAAAATAATAAATAAATAAATAACAGCTTAATTCGATGTTTCAACACATTATGATTGATTACTATCAATTATTTAATTCATTTCTTCCATTTATTTTTCTCTTATTCCTTTACCCTCAATATTTTTTCCGGCCCCACAAAGCTGTAAGCTTTCGAATGAACCTTTGTACGCGTCTCTAATTACTACCGTTCTCTCACAATTTCAATTACGTCTTTTATTATGGGTAACTTACCGATATTTAGATGACACTTCAGTCTAAATTTTGGCACTAATATCAACTTATTAGGTTATCGGTTTTATTCTCTTCTCTTTTATACAAAATTTACTACCTTAGCAGAAAACGCTCTTTAAGACGTACGCCAATTTAAATCACAAAATGTGAATTATAAACACTCATCAACAGAGTATCAATGACTAATAATATATTAATTTAAGTTACCGCCGTATTGTTTATCATTACCAAGGCATTGTTAAAAATTCGAATTTTTAAGTTAAAAACTAAAATAGGCATCGATTCAAAGCATATACAAAAATCGAAGAAAGGAAAATGAATTTTTATTCTTTATGTGACTTTTGGTTCAAATCCCAAATTCGTACGATGATCAAAACTAATTTTAAAATGCTCAAGAGTAAAGACTTGCATACCAAGAAATCGATATTTACGTGTTACTAGTGTACCTCCAAAAACATTTGCGAAGTCAGTCAAAAATCTGCACGTTTAAAAGTAATAATAACTCATTTCTCCTTATAAAATTAGACAACATATTTTGAATGCCATGATTGTTTTTATAATTTGTATGTGCGAGTTAAATTGTTTCCCTCTTACGAAAAAGGTCACATTCCAAGTATTGAAATAAAGAAAGATTTTTTCTTTTGGTCAATCGTTAAAAATGCTCACATCCCCCACGCAGTTTACTGAATAATAATAATCCATAATGATTAAAGTTGCATATCTGTTGAGTTTGACTTTAATACAACTATAATTTCAATGCTTCATAAACAGGGCGAAGTGGATAACGCAATTATTTTGGCTATTTGAGGGCGGAATAGACGCTAATTAAATCTAAGGCAACAATGTGGGTAATAGTACGAAGAAGCCATAAAATTTCGAATATAAATGCGTGTTTCTGAGGAATTATTTCGTGCAGCATCAAAAATCGCAAGATTAAGATATTTCATAGCTTAGCTGTCGAATAAAGCAAAAACGGAGAAATTAGGCCCATATTTACGTTTTTAATGAATGAAAGAAATATACTTTGCGCCTTGAAAAATCAAAACTCCTGTGTAAACATATGGAAAAATATAATCATCTCCCTGAGTCAAATCCGGGACACTTCCGTACACGAAAAAAATGGCATTTTCAGCATTTCTCTATGACAAACTGTTCAAGAGATAAGAGGGAGGACGGACGGACGGACTGACTGACGGAGAGACGGACGGATAGACATTGAGACATTAAAGATCTTACGGGAAACTTACCAATATTTAGATGAAACCTCAGTCTAAATTTTAACCCGGCTTAGGATCACTCCCCGTCTTTCGCCTTTCTTCCTGTCGCTTCTCTCTCGCGTATTAAAACATTCAAATCACGCTTTCCTTACGCATATAGTGTAAATGTTGAGACGATAGTACAATCTCAAGGTTTAACAATGACACGGTCGGCAAAACAACATATCGTTCAAAGGCTTAAATTTTTCCAATAAATATGATTTAAACGTATGACTTGAGCGATTTAGAATCGTAAGTGAAATGTGACGATAAAAATAAGAAACTTTATTTATTTTTCTTTAAAATGGTCTAGAGCCGAATATCGTAGGTCATTACTTTCTAATTTTAATTTGCAAAAGACTAAGAGCCTGCAAGTCGAAAAAATCGACTTTTACGTATTATCATATGGGAAGTTGAAATCGACCTCTGGAGTCGAAGCCGGGACCTTTTCATAGAGATTTCTTTACTCTTAATAATTTTTCTCGGCCCACACAGCTGTAATCTTTCGAAAGAGCCCATGTACGCGTCTCTAAGTGCTATCGTTCTCTCATAATTTCAATTACAAAAATACGGCTTACAGAATTATATATTAAGATATATACATACATACATACATACATACATACATGCACGCACGCACCACACACACACACACACACACCCATGATTCGACAAATTATGCCATGTCCCGCTCGCCAGATGAAACGTTGTATTCGCCACCTCCAAAAAATGTGATTTTTTAAAATTTCATTAACTGGTCGTATCTGGTCGCTAGATGGCAATATCAACTCGCCACTGGCGAGCGGGTGACCGTGCTAGTATTTGTTGAGCCCAGTATATACCTATATTCACGTTTTAGATGACTCTGATTGTGAGACCGACAATGTGGTTTTAATGATTCCGTCTGTCATTAGCGACTTCAGAAGCTAAACGATTCTAGATCAGATTAAAATCATATATTTGTATAGGTTATTATCCTGAATAGAAACCTTATTTATATGTACCTTATTGCCCAAAAATGAAGGGTAGTTTAGTATATTTTCACAAAGCTCAGTTTGATCAAGGATAGATTCAAAGATGTCCATTGAAATCCAGCTATAGTGGTTGTTATAAACAATATTATATAAGCCAAAAATCTCATAATATTAAATTATTGAGACATTGCAACTTATCGTGTTTTACGCACGGATACCATCAAGCTCTCTCTCCCATTCCTCTGACGCCACTTAACATTTGAGTGATTCCCTAGAAGCAGTTCTCTGCATCTTCGGGACGCAATACGGAAATGTATTGTCCGCGCATAAAATCGCATTAATGCAACTAGTGGTACAGCTACATGGACTAGACCACGAAAATCACCCTTCAGTTTCTTTGCTTTCATAACTGCTTTCAGGTAATTCATCGCTAACGTTCTCTTAGGCCTCTTAAAGGCTACCTAATACACACCCCTCTCCATATTCCATGAGCGAAATCGTTGCTACAACTGGAGGGCCATATTAGAGGAAGCCTATCAATGAGATCCGAGATATGTATGCATAGCAACCAAGGTACGCTGCTGATTCTCGCATTTGTACTGTTTAAGTCGCTATCATAAAAGCTTAAAACCTAAAACTGATGCATCAGTTGGTTGATTATTACATTCATAAGATTGATTTCTTAAGAGGAAAAAATGCCGTAAATTAAAAGATACAAAATATATCTAAGGTCGGTAGTAATCATAAAAAATTATTTCCAGATGGGCAATATTAATGATTTCTAAAACTCAAGAGGCAAAATTTTAAAAATATATTTAAAATACTACGTAATAATTCCACTATGAAATTAAAGAAACTACCATGATTTCGACTCATAGAGTCATTATAAATAGACCTTTCTTTTAATAGTGAATTTGGTAGGTAGTCAATATTGTAAATTTTTTAAAAATGTTGTTTGAGTTTTTGAAATACAGTTCAACAAAGGTACGGCTACCTCAGTGGAACTTATTTATTAATATATTTTGTACGTGTGTCTTATTTTGAAAGAGGAAGGTCTATCTTGATGAGCAAAAATATTTTCTACATTTTTATCTCTGTTTATCAAAAATAGTCATCCCTGACCCAGGAGAGCATGATTGTTACTTATGTAGTAGATATATGTTTTAGTGAAAACCACTCTCTCAGAGAAAACCGATGCTTACTTCCCTTCGGTAGGATTGAGAAATTAAAAGATACGTCCAAACGCATACACAACTTGCTTATTTTTGTTTCCATCTCTAATAATCTGTATTTCATCTTTATTTTATGATATATTTAATAGATTTTTTGAGTTATATATTTTAAAAAGAATATGATCTAACGCAAAGCGGATGGAGAGGCACCGTCACACATACAAATGATCTCATAAGCGAGTCCTCCCTCGAGAAAATGCCTCTCCTAAAAATGCATATTTTGTGCGTCGTTTCGGATAGTTGGATTCATCAAATCGGGGCGTGCTGGTGATGTCGTTACACGAGAATCTCGCGCAGGTCAGCTTTTCTGATCGATGTCCGAACTCTCTCGGGTCGTTATTTTTTGTCGACGCGAACCTAAACTTACTTTCCTTTTCTTTTTTGCTTCCTCGTAAACCTTCATGGCGCCGTGGTGGAGACATCCCCTATCATGTTTCTTTTTATCCTTTCATCAAATTTGTATAACGAGGGACTCCCTTGGGAAGATTGAATCTGCTTTCCTCATCCTTTCTCGTGAGAGAAAAAAGCTTTATTTATATTCCTGCGGATCAGTCCTCGAGATTTTTAAAATGTCGTCACTATTCTCTTTTGCTTTCATCTGTAAACGATCCACTAAATACTTCGATTTAGATATTTTTCCTCTCTGATATGTTCTTAATTCACGCTTCGATTTTTTGACGACTCCTTAAAAAGTGGAATTTATCTTAATAACCGACGAAAAATGTTTTCATTGTAAAAGATATTGTTAGAGTAAAGATGGCTTTTTTTACGAACGATTCACAAACTTTGTAATCCATGTCCTTCTTGCAGTTTAATTGAATGCAATATTTTTATTAGCTCGTGATTGCATTCGTTTCTTCATTTCATTACGAAAAATTACCTTGAAATAAGATTTCTTCATTGCCCACTCACTTAGTATGCAGGCGCCTTCATACTTTTAAATATTAAATTATTAGTAATGCGTAGATAACTCAATTTAATTTTCGTTTCAATTTTATAACCTAACTATTTAGCAATAGAATTTAGTGACGAAAGCATTTTTGTTTAGAACATTCTCGGCACTTATTTAGCATCTTTTATGGTCATTTTACGTATTTATTCCTGTGGTTGATTGCTGATTAAAATTGATTATTTTTGCGACCAAGCAAGAAAAATATTTGGGAAAAGACAATTTTACATCATATGTATTATATCTGCTGCGCGCTACAGAAAGAATAGAGGTAAAACTCGTTCTGGGTGGCAGCGAGGTGTTGGAGAAAGCCCATTGGACGTTTCCCAAAAAGTTGGAAAGCCCCTGGGGGGTGCAGAAGAAAAACAGATGCAGACACGATAGTTGGAAAGGTTGTCGGGAATAGTACCCAGAATCACCCACGAGGAGAGGACATGCGATACAATCAGAACCAGGCCCCAACTAGTTTACTTTCTAAGAGACGAGAGAATTGATGCCAAGAGAACCAATTCCATTGAAATTACTACATGTTTTAGATCATAAATATTTAGATTCATTCAAGATGATGGTAGAATGCATTGAGAAGTTATAGTTAGTCTTAGACTTGTATTAATAAATGCACCAATTTTCTCGGCACGAATTTCCTAATCCAGGCATGTCAAACGTGCGGCACGCGGGCCGCATGGGGCCCTTCCTGTGTTTTACTGCGGCCCGAAAGCTAATGTTAATCTGAAGTGAATCGTGTAAGGTTTCAAATAAACGCTTTATTTTAGTGTAAAGGAGACAATGTGATTTCATACTTACCGAATTATAAAAGAACGCATTTTCTAAATTGTGGTTTTTCATCGCAAATTAGGCGTCCAATCTTATAGTTAAAGTCTATCGTTCCCTTATTTAACAAATTAGGCTCTTTTATAACATTCATCACTTTAATGCGGCTTGGACGCTTCTTCGAGTTTGACATGCTTGGCCAAATCGATTAAAGATTATTTTTATTACAATTTAGAAGACTAATTCTTTAAGGAATACCTTTGTTAACGGATATTTGAAGCTAGCGAAAATATCGAAATCCCTTCAAATAAATACCGACTTAGGTGGTTAATACGTTGCTTAAATAACATTCGGCAAAGAGTATTTTGTTCTCAACAAGCTAAGAACATGTAAAACTCGATTCGATAAAAAGCAATTTTTTCTTCTATACTTGAAAGAGCGGAGGTAGATATCCATCCTGTCAAGCTGCATTGCCTTAAAAAATAGACACTGCGTTTCACGTTATAAAAAACCTCGAAACAAGTCTACGAAACGTTTCCCTTATCATCATAAATGGAAGAGTAGGGAAAAATTGCCGCGATTTCTTTGTTCCTTCCCTATTTTCGCCCCTCTTCCCCTTCTTCCCCCGTCGCTCAGCATTTCCATCTGTTATCATCCCGTTCCTCTCGATGGAAACCTTCCAAGTCCAATGTATGCATTCCCGTATTCCCTTCCTCGTTCCTCTTTCATTTCCTTTCCCTGTTACTTTTGCAGTTACCTTCAGTTAATTTCAGAGTTACTTTAGCAGTTACTGTCACATTTACTTTCAGAGTAACTTTCCCGTTACTTTCTCAGTTACTTTCCAAATTAATTTCCCAATTACATTCCCGGTTGCTTTCCATAGTTAATTTTCCAGTTACTTTTTTAACTACTTTGCACAATTACTTTCTTCTTTACTATACCGGTTATTTTTCTCCTCACACTTTCCGTTCCTCTTTCCGTTCCTCTCGTTTCTAAACACGTTCCTCCCTAATCCCTTACACGAAATTATTTCTTCGAACAACATTTTTCTTTCCCTCTTTATCGCAGCAATCTTATTGAGGGACCTACATTCCTGTGTATGCGTGTCTTTTCTCCTTCACTCTTTCCACAACTTTCCTTCTTTCTCCTACTCTCTCCCTCTCTCGTCGAACTATTGTCCTATCTGCTTCAATCACCTCCAACTTCATGCCTACCACTCTTAAATCACTCTTTCCTCTTTCTCCTCCCATTACCACTCCCCTCGTCGTCCCAAGTCGATTTTACGTGTCATTTCATTCGTCTGGAAGCGAAAAAAATGAATGAAACATCGGTGTGCAAAAATGTATAAAAAGCCCTTATCGTAACGGAGGCATCGTCTACGCCGTTGTACGCCGCCATCTGTGACCACGTCTCATAAATTTCCTCGCTAGATTATTTTCTCGTTTCTGTGGTTTGCTACGCTTTCATATTTTCCTCTATCTATATCTCTCTCTGGTCTCTTGTTCCCCGCATAGTTCAATCTCTCGTCTCAGTCCGTTTTTCGCCGTCATTCAATTATTTTCGACCGATTCGCACATCTCCAGCTTTTTTATCCTATTTTATGTTTCTTTCCGGAAATTCTCCTCAGATTTTTTTCGTCCGCGTTTTCTGTTTCTGGATAATTTTTGTATTCATCCCCGATTGGTTTACACAAGAATTTCTCGGGTCAAAGGAAACATTTATATAGCTTTGGTCATTTGGAGCAATACGCCTACTCCAAGAACGACCGTCCGAGATCTTCAGTAAGTAGATGGACAAGGTTCCTCTTTTGTTTTTGGTTCGGAGGTGTTCTTCAAAGTTTTACTTATCGTTGCGATGCGTCTTTTTTAAATTCTGCTTTTTTTATGCGCGTTTAGTTTCCAGCATGGGCGCCTATTAGCTAAGGTCTGTACGTCCGTCCGTTTGCATGTTTCTCGGCTTCTACTATACGAATTTTCATGAACTTTTATATTTGGGACTTTCAGTCAAAGACAATAAGAAAATCACATAGATGAATCACGTAAGCCAATCAGGGGTACCACTTTACTGGTGACAAATGTGAACTTTCCCTTATATCTCGTCAAGTATTTGCCACATCAAAATAGTTCTCAAATAAAACTCGTAGAACTGGTAAAGAAGAGTATTTATTTTCATTTAAATGTTTATCGTTATAGTTGCTATTATCAATAAAATCCAACAAGAATGTTTGAATTCGAGTTAAGCTTTGAAACTTTATTGCGCGGTTATTCATCATTGTTGCAAACATAAATAAACAATCTCCAATTTAAACACGTTCATATAATCATTTATTTAAAATACTTCATTGCACGAAACGCACCCATTTGTTATACGCTGTATCCTTTCCTAACTTGTTTCTTCTTCCCGTGACCTCCGTGTTTTCCTCCCTCGGAACAGTGGTTTCTAGTTTTTGTTCGGTCAAAGAAATGAGTCGGATTTTATTCGAGAGATGGCGCTTTTTATAGTTCGCTAACCCGTTTTTCCCTGGGATATGAAAATTACATTTTTTCCCGTTCTCTACGTAAGCGAAATTCTTTCGACATATTTGCGGTAAACTGATTTTCTTTTAGCTTCATTTGCTAAATAATGTAATTTACGATAAAGTTTAGGGCGCAGAGAGATCTAATATACGAATGAAGGGATGTTGAATGAAAATCGCTTCGGCGATATCTGCTTAACTCGCTTGCTTACCCGATCCTTCCTAACCGGAGTGCCGCAGCTGATTTTATTTTTGGTGCTGAGATAAATGTAGCTAAATCAGTAAATCGACCATTTTGAAATGCTGATGGATCATTAGTGCAATCGGTTTCTTCTAAAACAATTGATGCAGATGTGGCGTCAGCATATTAATGAAATCAAACATTTTGATATCATGGTGTAAAAAATATGAAACCATGTTTAAAGGTGGATACATCGGAAAATAGTTTTTCTTCGAAAGGATACAAAATATCGAGCGCAAATATTTTGCCAATTGGAACTTCAAATAATTCTTTTGTTATGTAAAAATCACCGAAGACGTGGTGTGAATTAATAAGATTTGTATGCTAATGCCTCAGCAAATAATCTTGTACTGGGTATACTTTATTGATTCATTACATCGAAAAAACATCACTGAATCTACTATTATCCATTCCTGTTAAAGCATTATTAGCAGTGGCGTAGCGGACACCCCCGCTCGGTGGGGCTTCCATGGCCAAAACGGGCCCATATATTTTTCCGAGACTTTTGTTTCGATGTGACGGCGAGGGGAGGGGGGGGGGGTAGGGGTACCCATTTTCCGGTACGCCACTGGTTATTAGTGATTTATTTTCGGAATATAATTGCTTTTATATTCGGTTTGTCTCTCCATCCGCTCATCCGTCTCTTCGGGCATTATCTCTGACTTGGAGAAAGCGATTTTTCAGGTTAAGGCGGTCTATATGAGGGCTAAACCTGAAACATGGTTAATCTAGGATCAATTGAATAGGAGTGATCGATGTCTTTTACCAATCCCTTTGTTTCATTTCCACTCTATAAGAAAAACATGATACCGGTGTAGAGCAATATAAATTTTCATTTTTAAATTAGTTAGAATTAAGATAAGGGGCATAAATAGTTTTATAGCTGAAAGACTGAAGGTTTATATATATATTTTTTTTAAAGAATTCAAATCTGTGTAGGATGACAGCAAACAGTTATTTTTAATCCAAAGAGAGAATATTTTCCAGTTTTTAGCTAGGAGAAATATCAACTGCCGTGACAAATCCACTGCTTTTCAATCGGAAACATATTATTACATAAAAATGGTACAACGCTTTTATGAGGCCGACAATCACAACCAAATATGTAATCATATGATGACGTCATCATTCTAAAACAAGAAAATGTGCGCCTTTTGTAATTTGCTCTGCAACTCTTTCCTTACTTGTTTAATTTCTATATTGTATTGATTGCTCAGGTTTTTCTAGCTAATATTCCTTAAACGTTAATGAGTTTAATTTTGACAGAATCTTGGCAAACAAACAAATATTCATAGAGAGGTGTTCATTTTTGTAACTGTTCTGATTATCTTCAAGATATATAATATCAGTTTTGATTTTAAATCACACTTAAAGATCAAAAATAGGTATGGTAATCCAATACTCATAGAAGAATATGAATTTCTCCTACAAATAAATGCGACCGTGTCTGCTACGGCTTGTTTTTCGAATAAAGCCGACGTAGTTATTCATGTAACTGCAGGCTCGAAAATACTGACTTAAGAAGTTTTCATATTTTCAAAATTCTATCAAAATCTGTTGGGCAAAAATTGTCACATTATATAATTATTATCGTCGCATCGCGTGAAAATGAATTGTGTTGTTTGGTCCATTTTTTCCCATCTACCACTGGCCACTCATTCCTTAGGATGACGGAGGGGAGCGAAGAGAAAACTAAGGCATGGGACAGGGATTAAAGAGGAAGAGAGAGGGAGAGAAGGTTAGGAGTGAGAGGGAGACGAATGAGGGAGGGAAGTAGGGATAGAAAGAAAGGAATAAAGAAAAATGCTTTTATGGGCGAGATTGAGGCAATGTAGCCTACTCTTAAACCCAGAATCTATGCAATTTATTATTCGTATTTCATGCGTTTCTATATGATGATTACAAAATGAATGTTAAATACAATACATTGATTTCTGAATAATGGAATAAAGTGAAAAATATTAAGAGTAAAAAATGTTTACATAGATTACAGTAATAAATAAAAGAATTACGCTTGCAACAAAAATATATATGCACTGTATATTATAAATGTACGATGCCTTCCATATGATGAATAAGTATGATACACTTCATAAATCAGGAGGTATCACTAAAATTTTAAGAGTTCTAGATTGCCTTTCTTCTGGAGAGGGGATAAATCATACATTTAGAATTTATATCCTTACTAAACCTTCTCATCCGTGAAAACTTCACTCCCCTAGCTTGAGCAGTTTGGTTACACTACTATTTCAAAGTTAATGAATTTTCCGACATAGAAGCCATCCAGTATGAGATATGTGAACTAACGGAGAAATCTCAATGAGAGTAAAATTCATACGTTAATAAGAACCATCTAATTCTTAAAGAATTTTCCCAATAAATTTTAAAAGTATTTGACTGTCCACGGACCGACACAGAGTGAGAGCATTACCACGTTTTTTTTTCCTTTTAAGAAAACTTGCTGATAAAAATGATAAATATAAATAATTTTGTGTTTGCAGCAATTGAGATATTTGCTTAGAATTCAAAATTTAACTGATGAAACACACGATAGGAATTATAACTACAGCGGGCGATTAGGTGTTAGTCGTACAGCGCATATACATCCATTCATCACATCTATATATTAGAGTAACCTGTAAGTCCCATATGGTTATGGTAAAAAAATTGACGTAAAACTTTTAGAAGAAAGTTTAAAAACATTTATTTAGTTGACTGTATTTACTATATTGATCACTCAGTTTATATTTTTAAACTTATTTATTTACTTTTGTTTTTTCGTTCTTCCTTCATATAACCAATTAGGACTCGCGAGCAACCCAGCCACCTTGCGGATTGAGAGAAAGGAGGGAGTGAAGGAGGAAATAAGGAGATTGGAGGAAGAGAAGTGTGACGGCAGAGAAAGAGATAAATATGAGATATTAAGTGGGTGGCAGAGATGAGGGTAGGAAAGAAGAGAGAGGAGATAAGAGAAAAGAATGAAGATTTGGAATAAGGTGGAAGAGTAGGTGAGAAGAAGGGCGATAGTGAGAGAGAGAAAAGAGGGAAGAAGAGAAGACGGCAGATGGAAGGAGGGGGGCAGGTAGGATGCGAAGTAATACCCACTTTCCGGTCCACATCGGTAAAATATATGAAGGGATTGCTGGGAGTTTCCCCTTAACGACGTAATTGCGTGATTCTTTATCGTCGGGACTATACAATGAGGTCAAACACGAAATATAAATATTGTGGCGAGGGTAAAAAAGCCCGTTGGGAGGATGGGGGGGGGGGGATGCATGTAAACATGCGGCGGGGTGCGTGTGCGGGAGGTAAAGAGAGGAAGAAGGCGAGAGTGAGTTTAGTAGCTCTCCTTCAAAAAATTCGCGCAAGTTAACAACTTAACCTGTGTGGAGCGCAGCACGACACCCGTGACGTCTCTCTAGCTGAAGATATCCCAGTATATTACAAAAATTCATTGAAATCGTACTTGCCATTCTCGAGCAGTGCGCGTTACCAAAATTCGCCATCAGAATAGCAAATTGAGAGCGTTATAGATACAATACCTGTTTTTATTATAATAGAAAGATATAGATAGATAAATATAAATAAAGAAACTTTATCGCGTTTAGGGATACGAAAAAGTATCGATATTTTACTCATATCGATAATTTCATTTCAATACCAAGTACTTTTGTGCTAGATTTTTTTTCGATTTTGTATTAATATCGGTATATTTTTCTCAGTATCGAATCAAATGAGTACATGCCGTAACAAAAGTGAGGCAGAATTTGCACAAGCTCCCCAGCGTTGATACACTAAAATCACGACTTGATGAGCTGTACAAGGCCATTATAAAGAATTATTCTGACAAAATGAGTGAATAGTGTGGGAAATGTTGCAATTACTTTGGACATTTGGACTGAAATGATGACATGCCGTAGTTTCCTGGGTATAACAGCACATCATTTGAACGGCACAGACATTGTTTCTAAATGCATTGCAACCAAGGAACTTTGTGAGCACGAAGTATTCTATCCCCAAAAGTAAGGTAGTATGTGCAGTCACTGATAATGCTTCTAATATTGTTGGTGCAGTTAACATGTTTCTCGGCAAGGGAAAACACCTTCCCTGTTTTGCACACACGCTTCATTTGTTGGTAAAAAAGTTAACATCTATGGAAAATGTACAAAAAATCACTAGCCAGGTAAGACAGGTTGTGAAGTTTTTTCGAAGAAGTGTAATAAATAGTGACTTGCTTCGTGCTAAATAGATAGAAGTTAATAAAACCCCTCTTAAGTTGATTTTAGATGTAAGCACACAGGGGCACACCCAGGGGGGGGGGGGCTGACGGGCTTTAGCTCCCCCCAAAAAAATCTACATGTTCATGCTAGGGCTTTAGTATTAACCAGAAAGGCTGTATTATTTGCAAGTAAATCTGCTGGTTTTTCGTAAGATTTCTAATAATACTCTCTAGAAATTCTTCACAATGTCAATCATTAAGGAAATGTAGTCATCGGTAAATTTTCAGCCGTTTTCCTATGCAGCTTGCCGAAGTAAGACTTCTTTTCATTATTTTGCATCCATTGCATAGCGGGTGTTGGGGTTTGAGTATCCCTGTCAGGTTGCCAGCAGAGCAATGAACCTGGAATGGCTTGGAAGCATTATATTATAAGGTGTGGGGACAAGTTTCTATCGGCGGTCTAGATGTCAAAGCCGCCTTTGCCTCTTTGGCGGAGGATATAAGGAGGGGCCCATAGCCGCAATGGGGCGTTTAAATCTGTCCCACGGCAAGACCCTAGTGGAAGCTATCTGGCGGACGATAGGCGCCGCATGGCGACTGCACTTGGTGTAGAACGCATTAGCTCTTCTTAATAAGGTTTGCTTTAATGGTTCTATACCAGTGGTGGATTCGAGCTCCCTGACCCTGACGAGGTCCCTCCATGTGACCTGGAGGATAGTTCGCATGGCCGCGTTCTGGGAAACGCAGAGTTGGCGGATGTGGATGGGAGCTGCCCCCGACCAGATAGGGGAGGCGTAGAGAATAATTGGCAGTACGCAAGACTTGTACAGCCGCACCCTGGTTCCAAGCGTCACCTCTTTGGAACCCAGGATGGGGCCAAGCCTGCGTACTGCTCCTAGGGCCTTGCCTTTCACACCTGCAATATGTCCTTTCCAGGTCAGGCTCCTGTCCAGCGTTACGCCGAAGTATTTGGCCTCGCTGGACCAAGAGATGGCCTGACCGAGAACAGAGAGTCGAACGGAAGGTTGCTGCGTCCCGAACCTTGCCTTGAACATGACAGCTACCGTCTTCCCTGGATTAACAGCAGTCCTCCACTTACAGTACCACTCGCAGGTGGTATCGAGGGCTCGCTGGAGGTAGACCGTAGCTTGGCACTCATTGGCGGACTGGGCTAGGATCGCCGCATCGTCCGCGATCAGCCCGACGATGACGTGAGGGCTGTTATGGAGCGGGAAGTCGTGCGTAAAGGTGTTAAACAGGATCGGCCCGAGGACCGAACCCTGCGGCACACCAGCACGTATGAGGCGGAGATCGGACCGCTCCTCTTGCCAGCTTACCCAGAACACCCTCTCCGACAGATAGGAGTCCCTGAGCTGAATCAGCTGTCTTGGAAGGCCAGCCCAGCGTAGCTTGGCCAGGAGACCGTCGTGCCACACACGGTTGCTGATATCCAGGAAGGCGGCAGCCGTCTTTTTCCTTTTGTTGAACCCATCGGTGATGAAGCTGGTGAATCTAGCTAGTTGGTGGACAGTGGAACGTTGGCGGCGAAACCCAAACTGCTCCCTGGGGATGACATTGTTGGCTGCCGGACGATTGGTAAATTCCGGCAGAAGGAGGCGCTCGAAAATCTTCCCGAAGGCATTAAGGAGGGAAATCGGCCGATAGCCATCAACAGCACCAGAAGGCGAGCTTGCCTTCGGGATGCCGAAGATTTTGGCCCTTTTCCACTCCTTGGGGTAGTGTGCGGTCGTCTGGCAGCCGTTGAACAGCGCCGTCAGGTAGTCGACAACGGCCACCGGCAGCTGTTTGATAGTAATGTTGTTTATGTTGTCGTCCACTGGGGAGCGATGGGTGGAGAGGCCCTTCATGACCTCCACCACAGCCCGGGAGGTGATCCGAGGGAGGGTGGAAGTGAATCCTCGATCGCTCCTCAGGTCCACCACGGCTTCTTACACCAGCCTCTCTGCCTCTACAGAGAAAGGACTCGATGGGTTCAGATGGAAGTTGGGCATCAGATAGTCGGCATAGACTAAGGCTTTGCCCTTGGCAGAGCAAACCAATCCGCTCGGCGTGAGAATGGGAGGGTCCCGCCTCTGAGTGGCCTTAAGCCCTCGACAGTCCCTCCAGATCGAATTATCGGCGAAGGAGACTCCAGCCAGGTACTCCTCCCAGGCAACCATCTTGACCTCCCTAACCGCTTCCTTGACGTCCCCGTTGAGCCGGTCAAGGAGTTTCTTCAGGTCCGGCGTGCGGTGCCGCTGCTATCTCCTGCGCAAAGAGTTGCGGTAGGTTATCAGCCTACGCACAGGCTCCGGCAAGCGGCGAGAGATCAGTCTTGGGGTGAGTTTGGTGGGGATGGCTAACTCGGCGGCCTGCTGCACCACCGATGAGATGGTGGTAGTCATCTCGTCCACCTGCTGACTGGTAGCCGGCTCCTCCTGGTTGGCTGGGAGAGCGCTGTCTATATGCAGGCGGAAGGCTTCCCAGTCAGCCCTGGCGAAGTCCCTTCGCTGCAGAGGCTGTATCCTCACCGGCAGATTGCCATACTGCAGTAGGATCGGCAGGTGGTCCGATGACAGTTCATTCAACGTCCTGACTTCCACGGACGCCTGGGCGTTTCTTAAAATGGCGATGTTAAGGACATCGCCAGAATGAACGTAGGTCGGAGACATAGGAACCACCACCGTGAGGACCTCCGCAGTGGCAAACTGATAGAGTCGCCTACCCCTCGAATTCACCGTCGCGGAGTTCCAGCTACGGTGCTTGGCCTTAAAGTCCCCGATGGCAATGGTGGGTGTCCCGCCAAGATGGAGGAGAGCACTCACATCCTCCTCCTCAAAATTGAGCCCCGGGCGGCAATAAGCCGCCACGACTCGCAGCCTACCTCTAGCGAGCAGTATGTCAGCTGCAACTGCCTCCAGCAGTTGCATATCAGGGAGCGGGCACTCCTGGTATTTTAGGGAGGGATGTATGAGGTGCGCCACTCCTCCTCAGGCAGTGGCCCGGTCTTTCCTCAACACGTGCCACCCACCACACCTCAGGGATATGTGGGGCTGTAGCTTCGTTTCCCTGACAGCCTCTATGGGGGCTCCAAGGTCGAGGAGCAGTGAGAGGAGCTCGTCAACGCGGTGGCGCAGACCGTTGGCGTTCCACCCCATTACCCCCAACTCGCCCTTCCTAAGCCTTGGAGCCATCGCTGGTCCGGGAGCAGTCTAGCTCTTCCAGCAGGGAAAGAAGGATCTGTCCCTGGCGGCTGGTAAAATAAGGCCAAAGCACCTTGGCGATAGATAGAATGGTGGCCCATAACCCCGCATCGGCATCTGGCGAGTGGGTCAAAGAAGTGTCGGACTGAGGCGGCAAAGGGGCAAAAATGCTCTCCGGCACAGCTCTCTCGCTGACTACAGCCAGGGGTGACTGGAGTGGAGAAGGTTGAGAAGGCTGCAGTGCTTCCTTCTCCTTGCCGTGCTTGGCAGTGTTGCGCTGCTGAACGAGCAGTGGCCGAGGAGGAATCACCGGCTGGGCTCGATTAGTCAGAGATGGATCGACTGCGGGGGTGCCCTGAGTAGCCCCAGACACGGCAGCGGCAAAGTTCTTGCCAGGGACTACCCTGGCAGACCTGGACGTAACCGCCGTCGGCGTCGCAACGCGCCCCTTGGTGACCTTACGGTGGGAGACATCATTCCTCCTGTTGGTTTCAAGTACCTTGTCCAGGGCCTTGAGGTATACAGGGCACTGCCTGAAGGTAGAGGGATGGACACCCCCGCAGTTGCAACACTTCCTCGGCCCATCCCGAGGCAACGCGCAGTCGCGAGAGAGGTGGGAACCGGCGCACTTGTAGCACCTTGGTGCCATTTTGCAACCCGAGGAGGAGTGCCCGAACCTTTGGCAATGATAACAGGTCTGCGGCGGAACTCCTCCCCTGAAGTATTCGATTCGTACTTGGCAGTGCGACAAGTGGGGGATTTTGTGGTGGGGAGGGAGCCCAGGTGTCTTATCTACGGTGGCAATGAATTTTCGGGTTCTTTCCGGCGGCTTGCCCTCCTCCCGCTGAACCATGTGCTTGACCGCCCGAACCGTCATGCCCATGGCAGCCAGTCCCTCAGCAACCTTCGCCGGAGCAAAGTCCCTTGCCAGACCTTTGATAAGCAGCCTGGCGGATCGGTGCTGGTCATCAGGCTGGGAGTGGTACTCCAGTTGTCTGGCGTCAAGCTCCTCCATCACGGCCTGGCGCTGCTCTGGAGTGCGAACGATGACCCGAGTCGAGACATCACGGATGTTCAACTCGAAGTCATCGCCGCACTTCTGTCTGAGGATCTCAATGAACGGCGAGTGGTCCTTGACGCCATAGACATTAATGGGCCTCACTCGGGGGAGGGACGGTTGCTGGGCAGCTGTGGAAGCTGCGCCAGCGGCGGCCTTCTTTTTGCCAGATACCTTCTTCCTCCTCTTTACCTCCTGGAAGGGCGCTTAGTCCTAGGGCGACTCATCTCGGGAAACAGTCTCCCATGGGGGAACCTTATCAGCAGATTTCTCTGCGGAGGTGGATGGAAGAGCCTACTTTGTCTCAGGTGGAGGAGCAACAGAGACAACAGGGTCATGAGAGGTAGAAACCGTTGCGGAGGAAGGGGTGAGAAGAAGGGGCTCCGTTAGCCTTCCCCAGAGTCGCGTCGCAACCGCAATGCAAGGACAGAACGACAGACCCTTTCGGGACTGACCTGCCAAACTCAGGACGACCGGCCCTTTTCAGGGCAGCGAGAGGAGAATAGAGGCAAGAACAAAGGCCCTTCTTAGGGCCAACGATGTGGTGCCCGGATGAAAGGCCCTTTTCAGGGGCACAGAGGCAGCGAACGTCCGTAACAGGACAAACGCCTCTGAAGGAGGTGAAGCCGAAGACCAAGAAGGCAAACACAGATGGCCCACCCTCGCCTTCAATGGTCAATTTCGCCGGCACAGTGCCAAAAGTAAAGATCACGATCAAGGCAAGCCGATTCGTGACCAAAACAGCTCTATCGGTGGAAGGTAGAGATCGCACACAACCACGTAAGCGTGTAGTTGGCTTCGCTCGTAACGAGTTGGTTCTCTCCACGAGCATGGCTCTCAGCGAGCATCTTTTGCATCCATTTTTCTAACTTCATTATAGTTGGTCCCTACACCAACGATATAGTGACAAGAAGGGAACCCGCATTGAAGAAAGTGGTCATTTCAGCCTTCTTTTGTCCTCCATGTGAAGGGTAAAGGCAAGTGACCCTGGATCCCTAATAGCTTCCAGATGGAGAGAAAACATGCGAACGACGCAAAGAGGAAATTCGAGGAAAGGTTTTTCTAAGAACATTAAAGCACATTTTGAGAAAGGAACGCATTTTTGAGCGTCAGTTTCACATTGTCTCTTCTCAAAGCAACTGCATTAGTGAGTGTGTCTGTTTTGTGTATTCAGAGTGCAAGATAATTCGTTAAAAATAATAAAAGTTGACAATAAGTTACCTTTATAATAAAATCTCAAGTTACCGGTTATGCTCACCATATCCTGTTGCTTTCGGATAGTTTTCTTTTTTGAGGAGTGAAATCTTAACTTCGGAGCGTTTGTTACCATAAGTTTCGAGTGTTTCATCTTATTATCCTTATTTTCCTGAAGTTTCAACGGCGACGAATTTACAGCATTTGGTAAGTAAAGTTAATTATTTCACAAAATGGAATGTTTCCTATTTTTATGCTACTAGTTAATAGAATCGCATTTCTTTTCTTTAATGAATCCCTATTCTCTATCCGATAATCGCTACGTTTTTATCTAAAATTAAAACGTAAAGTATTAGATATGTTCGGTGGGATATATTTTGTTATGGTTGAGCCCCCCCAAGAGAAAATCTTGGGTGCGCCCCTGTAAGCACAAGATGGAATTCTGTGTATTATATGTTAGAAAGATACGTTGCCTTGTCAAAATTTGTGCATCAGACTCTCCTTGAAATCCCGAAGGCTCCATTAGCATTAATTCCGTTGAACTTGACACTGTGTAACGTATGTTGAAGTTGCTTCAACCATTAGATTACATTACCAAGGAGATTGTGGGGGAAAAATTTGTAACGCTGAGCAAAGTGATTCCACTTATCCATTGCTTGAAAGCAGTTGCAATCTATTGGAATTACTGCGGAAAATGACGTAGTTAGACAGGTAAAAGAAACACTGCTGAGCGAAATTATCACAGGTTCGCTCATATTACGGAGTCTCATCTGTTAGCTATATCCAATTGATTAGATCCGCTATTTAAAAACATACATTTTATTGATATCAAGGCTTGTGCAAAGGCTCAATCTAATATCCGTTCCTTGATTAGAAGTGAGGCAGCAAGCAGTAACACAGACAGTGATTCTACTCTGAATACAAAATCCGAGTATGACTTTTGGAGCCACCACTAAGTATTGGCCCATTGCAAGCAAAAAAAGAAAACAAATACCATTGAGGAAAGAGATGAGCTGTGTATTTATGAAATCCAGTTTCTCCTCTGATCCTTTGAAAACCTGGGAAGATATGAAGTGTGTTTTCCCCAATCTTTACAAGCTCGCACGGGCGTACTTGACAATTCCTGCCACATCGGTGCCTGCAGAACGTCTCTTTTCTAAGATGGGGGCAACCGTAACGCAAGCCAGGAATTGGTTAACAAGAAGCCGCCTGGAATGTTTTTGGGAGATTGCACAGAGGAGTGGGAGGTGTAGATTTTATTGTACTTTGAAGGATGTGCCTTAATTTTTTCAATAAATATAATATTTTTAATTCTTTTGATTTGATTCCTACTCATAGACGAATGTGCCTATCCTTATGTTCAATAAATGTAATTTTTTGCTTGTTTTGATTCGATAACTACTCATAGACGTATGTGCCTTTATTTATATTCAATTAATGTAATGTTTTTAATTGTTCCGATTCGATACTTACTCATATCGGCACTTCCGACCCGATACTTTTGTGATATCGGTACTTTTCATTCGATACATCATATGAGTAAGATATAGATTCTTTCGTTTCGATTTCGTATTCCTAATCGCGTTGTCTTCGTTAGAATTTTAACATAAATTCTATAAAATGCAAGACTTCGAAATTCATTATGAGGTAAATTTAGATTAGCTAGCAGTGTAATCGACTTTCATTTGCTATAAACAAGTCATTGAATAGGTTTTACTAGTTTTGAATAAATAACTAGAAATTTCGGATCGAAACTGTATTTCTAATTTATTTATTTCTATATTAATTCATTCGAAAAGTTTGGGTTTAGATTAAAATTCTAGATGGTCGCACATTACTTTCTAAATTTAATTATATATTTTTAAAATATACCTTTTCTGCGTGGTCTTAGGCCTTGATTGTTTACATTCTCCAAAAATTCTGATTGGCTAGTTACAATTGGCTGTCCTGACATCTAACAGCAAGTAAATGAACTACAACAACACGGTTTCTATAAAACTCGCAAATATTTTAAGATTGTTTTCATTACAAAATTATTTCCATGCATGTATTGATTTCATTTATCCTTTGGTTGAAGTCTTTAACTGAATCAAATGTTCTTGATCGCAAAAAGGCTACATATAACTTTTCATATTTAGGATTAGGAATATTATAACAATGGGCAGTTTTATGTGACCCAGTATTACGCACCATTTATTATTATAACGTCCGTTTGAAATTCCTTGGTAGTACTACATCGATAACCATCGCATTTCAAAGGCTAGTGTAAAGCTTGGGTTACAACTAACACATTCTCAGTGGGGCAACAAAGTTTGCAATTCATCCATTAGACGATTCGAATTCATCCAAAAATTCTCATTGAACTTCAAAGGGCACACTTGTTTTTAATATTACTTTAATAAAATTAACTAAGTAAACTTAACTGTGAAGCCCAAATTCACAAATCTACTCTCTAAGAACTTTTACCATAATCTAAACTTAGTGTAGAATGATACTCTCGTATGTCATTTTCTTCTTTTTCTATCCCTTCGCAACTATAGGATTAATTTATTTTAAAAAATTTATGCTTCTGCTCCACTTAAAAAGTTGTTAGATACACAGGAAAGGGCTATGTGAGGATAATTTATTTTTCATCGTCGCTGGTTGAGCTGCTTGCGATTATATTTTCTGTTGAGGAATATTTTTCCAAGTTACATTCTTATTGTTTTTGCCAAATTTGAGAGAATCTCTTTTCCGCAGCGGGCACGGAATTTTTGAAATTTCCTGTAATCGAATAATTCCGATTTTTTTATTTTGTGCTTTGTTTCGGAGATGTCCACGGCTCGTACAATCGAATTTCTCCTCTGAGCGTTAAAAGTTCGCAGGTGTTCTTCACTACCAGTCGTGGTTTGCCTTTAGCTGTGATACCCGTCTGTATATTTACGAAGTTAGGAAGTAGAGAACCGTCTTATCTTCGGATAACTATAGAATAATTAGGTATCCGTTGCATTCGATGCCTCATTAGCAGCCCTTATTGGATGGTCTGCACCTTGGCCTTATTTCGTAACACCATCCCCCTAATAAGACCTTGGACAATACCCAGCGTCGCAACACTGGTGTAACTCAATCTGTTAGCTTTTGCCTGCTTCGCTAAGCAGCTTCGATGGCTTCTCTCAGTATCTCCATCGAGCGCTCCCTTACGCCACGTGCTTCGATCGCGGCGACCAGCTGACTGGAGGCTCCCTCTCCCGTATGCGGCCCGAGTGAGGCATTCGCGTCTTCCCCACCCCTCCATCTATCCATCTTCCCCGTCACCCCGCCACCGATCATGGCAATCCGCTGCGGTCGGCTATCCTAAGCATCTCCTTGGTCGCACGGTTTAGCCGGACACCCTTACCGTCACGATGGGGTCATCTGCTTAGATCGACGCCGCGATAGCTCTTGAAGATAGGATCGATTCTGCGGGTGATATCCTGGTGATAAACGTTTTTGATGATAAGAGGTGTAATAAGTTTGACGGGTGAAGAAATAACGGCTATGTGCTGGTGATCGGAAGGAGCGGATCGTTTGACTTCTTTAATAATACGCATAAGGCTTTGAGTTTGTAAATTCGTACTAATTGTAATCCGATAGGGAATTGTCGAGTTCGTCGCTAAGGCATAGATAATATTTACAGAACCAGTACTTTTACTTAAGCTCTTAAAACTTTTAAGGACAGATGCATACCCATTTTGTCTGCCAGGCACTTGTCATCAGTTATTTTAGAATCTACTATAGTTGAATATCACTGATGTAGGCTGCCTAGCAGGGCGATATGTGCATATTTTTCCCATAACATTTTTATGGCAATGTATTTACCGGAGTATGTACTTAAATTCTTAGTATTTTGGTGTTTATATTTTAAACTAATTACCGCTCTTTATCGACCGTTCTGCGAAGGAAAACATTTCACTTTTCCTTGGTGGAAGAGATGAAACAATTGGTATCGGTTGTTTTTCGCAGGATTTTCTTTCCATTTGGTCCATAGATATTCTTTCTTCAGTGTGTTCATACCTTTCATTAGAGTTTGGTAGAACGTATCCGAGAAAAGAAAAATCAAGTCCAAAGAGTTATTCCGCATTAAAAATTTATCAAAGTTTCATAAAAATCTTTCTAGCTAAAAATATAAAATTAGGTATATAAAATGTCACAAATCACAAATGAAACACATTCGCCAGCTGAAACTTAATGTAGAGTTTTGAACTTAACGTCTTGACGAAATTAAGGGCATAAATTACAAGACAGTGTATGGTTTCACGTGGCGCATTAATCCGATCAAGCGCCAAGGAAAATGATTATAAATGAATCAATGACGCAGTCAAAAATATTCTTAAAAATCAACGACAATAAGGTAAGGTAATTACTCTTAGGAAAATTATAAAATTATGGCAGTTTGATCGCATACAAAATTTAAGGATTATTGCTCAAAGAAAGACAACAGGTCGGTATAAATAGCCTTAAAAGAACAAAAAAATATTAAATGACCAAAAATACATGTAAAATAAATAAAAAACACGGAATCTTGCTACACAAAAAATTAAAACAAATACTAGGAATCACACCAGGGAGACTTGGGGTCGATGGCAAAACAAGGAATTGAACACGGGTTCACAACAGGACCATACGATAGAATGCGTCATGGCCTAGAAATCCCTCATCTTTTTTTCCCTTTTCGCTCAAAAAAAGAAAGAATATCAATGCGGCGCGACTGAACTAAGCAAAAAGAAATCGCGTCTGTTTTTTCTCTGTCTTTCTCTCTGTCTCTCTCTGTCTCTCTCTCTCTCTCTCTCTCTCTCTCTCTCTCTCTCTCTCTCTCTCTCTCTCTCTCTCTCTCTCTCTCTCCCCTCGCCGAACAAAGGGCTTTACTTTCTTTCGATTCCTAGCTTGCAGTTGGAGGTCTGGTGCACCTGGGATCCTTGCGAGCGGCACTTCGTCCATGAAACGGCGCTCCAGATAATTTAGCACGCATCGCGGCGGATTGATTATTCATAGGAGCGGTTAAAATCACTTCGTACGCTCTTGCGGGGTGGAGGTGAGGCTTGGAAACGGAAACGGATGCCCTCTTCCACTTTAATCGGATTTAAGCATTTCTGTTCTTCGCACGTAAAGGGAATAGGATCTCCGGACGTTGAGCGAGATTATCCATTAATGCGATTGCAGATCGACCAGATCCCGCGTGCGTTTAAAGCGAAACGGTTGAAAATGTAGCGATGTATGTTTTTTCTATGAGAACGGTTAGGATCCTTTAATCAATTCCAGCGTCGACAATAGAGTCATCTTCAGTTATAACGACCTGTTTAAAAGTTTGAAATGTAACTTTAAGTGATTTCATCTCGACAAATCCCTACACAGATGAAATACTCGTTAAGAATATCGCTGTTTATAGTGTTAAATTATGAGACGTTTAATTCAGAAATTACTTTTAATGTCTGCCACGCCCTTACGGAAATAGAAATTTTTTTATTTCATAATAGTTTAGAACTATAAAGGAAGAAATTTCTGAAGCAGGTATTAAAAGGAAGGCTAAAAATATTAATAATACAGAATGTTAAAATATAAGTATGCGAGCATGGTTAATCTGAAATAATGTTATAAAATAGGGTCGTCCAACTTCTTTGATGTGGCGGGACAAATATGCTGAAAGCCACTGACTGGCGGGCAGGACTGGTGATGGGGAGGAGGTGTAGGAGAAATTATTACCTTTTATTTATTCTATTTTTATTCGGTTATAGAAATTATACATTCTAAACAGTGTTCAAAAAATACCTTTGAACAAATATTTTTCCTTTTCATAAGAACATCGTGGATGCATTGCTGTTTCTGCGAGTTTATTTATATCTATAGTGATCTCTGTAGTAGCAAGACATATTAAATGCAAGAGTGATTCGTCAATAATTGATGAACAATAGTGAGATTTTACGTACCTCATTGAGGAAAAGATGGATATACATTTGGAAGTGCTGCCAAACATTGAAGTCATCCGTAATCCAAAGTTTCTCATCTTGGGATACATACCTTGGAAAAGAAGTCTGAACAAGTCTTCTCCTATTTCTTTTCTTGTTTGCAGGACTGGATCAGCTTTTATATCACATAATTCCAATTGAAGGTCCTTAGGTTGGTTTTCTATTACTGCTTCTAAAGGGTTGTTAAAATGATAGATAGCCTCCTTCATATTGTCAAAATCTTTAAAACGGGAGTTGAAATTATCTGAAAGGTCTTCTACAATTGAAGAGACACTGTGAAATCAGTTTTCCACCATATTCTAGTTCTTTAGAGATTTCTTAACAACATGGAAAGTGTCAAATCATTTCTTTTGAGATCTGATTCGAAACGTTTGAGTTTATTACGAAACCCATCCAAATTCTCATATAGGAGACATATATTTTGTTTTTTACTCACTCAAATCATTAAGATGTCCTATAATCTCAGTTTAAATGCCAGTTTGCAAAGAAATGATGGAGTTGGAGTATTTTTCTCAAATTCAGTAATGTCGCGTTCCACCTCTTCTTTTAATAATAAAATAACTTCTCTTCTAATACAAGAAATCTCTCCAAGCCCTTTCTTGCACTAAGCCACCGGATATCTGAATGCAAGAGCAAATCTCCATACAGACACACCCACAGACACAATCGAGAAAATAGTCAAAACGTGTTCAGGGGACCTTAAAACATGTATTACCGTAGAAATCTCGAATTCTTTTTTTTCATGAAAAAATACTTTCTCTTTACTACCATATATACTACGGAGAAAGCAATAAATAATCAAAGTAGTTAAAGGAAGCTGTTGAAAAATCTTTCTTGAGGCCTGATTCACGATTTCCTTTATTTTTCAGCGGCGACCCTAACGAGGTAACAAAACGTAAATCTTCAAAAGATTTCTACTGCCGTAATTGAAAGGTAACAATGTATTTAAACTGGAAATATCACCAAAAAGTTTTTTTTCGCCTTAGAAACTCTTTCGGACTGTAGGAGCAACTAAACCTCAAGGTGCTCGGAGTAATAGGTATGCGACAACTTTTAACTTGAAAGTCGTCGTTCCAACTTTGCCTACTTCCCATATCCATTCCGACTCCTGATCAGGAACTTCGTATATGGCCACACATTCACTCTGTAACGCTCTATATGTCTCCATAACAAGTTTCGGACGTGATGTGGAAGTCGTATTTATGAAACCTTGGAATCTTTAGGACTGATGTGGATTATTACCACCTTTGGTAGAAGGATGTTCGCGAAACATAGTGGAAATTTAAAAAATGAAAATTGATCTAAAGAATTTCACGTTTTAATTGCATTACAAATTGAAAATTGTTGAAAATCGAATGGACCTATTGCTGTTAATGAGGTCAGTATATGTGGATACGTGAAAACTTCAAAATTGAATTAGCCCATTTAGATTATTTATAATATTAAATATACTACGGCCTGTTTGTGACTACCAAAGTCATCGATGGCGTTTTCGTTTGTCATTTGTCAATTGAACGATCTTCATTGTTGTCGACTCCGGAGTAGTTCGGTCCCATTCTTATGTATTTTTTTATCTTTTAATGTTTACTTTGTATCGTTCTTTTTCTCTTTTACAAATCAATTGTCAGCGCGTATGAATTTGTTTCGTTAACAGGAGATACTAATTTTCTGAAAATAAGTTTGTCTATTGCAAACGCTAAATTTTACGTCGATTTTAAAGGCTCTAAAAATTTTAAGGTGGTGAATCCAACCTACGCTTTTGTTTTGATTTTTCAGCTCTGCGCGCTCGTTAATGCGCACATTGTAATATAACACGTTTTTTAATAAAAATATTTCCTCATTTCTGCTTCGAAAAGTATTTTATCGGTTCGCTTGAATGATTTGTGCGCAATTAACTTCGAGTGAAATAACTGGGTCACCTGAAACTTTGGCTAGTGGTAGCGAAAAATACTATCTGGTCCGAATTTACTACGCAAAGCAGTACGCCAGGGATGCGAAAAAGTGCTAAAATTGTAGCCAAATATAGATGCTCTTAATCTATAGAGATAATTTCCCAAAAGTTATTTATTAAAATTTTATCTTAAGAAAAATTCCTCAGTTTCGCACAACCTCAATTTACAAACTCGATTCAAGAAAAAGTTTTTTTAATCGACCGTTTTGTTTAATTCGTAAATAGGTAATCAACTATTTCCATTCATAGCAGCGATTCCGATAATATTAGATCATAATACACAAAATCCAACATTGGCATTTAATTTCCTTTCTTTAATTAGATCCGCTGCGAATTTGCAAAGCTGCATCTCGATCATTATCTAATTTAATGGTAACCCCTGCCAAAAGCTACTATCAGATTTCAGGATGCTGATTATGTATGTAAATAACTGTCACCTGTTTTACCTAGACTGCACGATGTTCTCTTAAATTTGCAGAACTTGACGTTAATTTTGTGAAATATTTGAATACTTTTCATTGATTTCGCATTCCTACTATTGATATGTACTTATATTTTTATACACTTATATTACCACAAAGCTATGACAAAAAACAGAATTAGTCAGTGTAATGATGATGTCCTATTTGCTCACGCATTAGGTTGTTCTCTTCTTCAATATAAAAAATTACGAGTAAATTTCGCAAGGCCGAGAGACGTATCACCATTATCGCCACGGTTAATTAACCGTATAGATGATTTTCTAAGGCGTTTTTCACATGCTACTATTCGTTTTGCATATAAACCCTTGCGTATAGTGCACAGCGAGCTAATTACTGCCAGAAAGCCACGCCCATTTAATTTTCCACAAATCTTTCTCTTCCCTTTTTATCTCTCTCTCTCTCACACACACACACACACACACACTTCCTCTCAATCTTTCTATTTTGATCCCAGCGTTCTAGTTGTCTCTATCTCGTTTCAATGGAGAGTCTCTTTTGAGCTCTGAACCTTTCACCCGTAAGCTTCTCCCCCTTCTCTCTTGCCGTTAAACCCTCTGCGTTCCCCCTCCCCTCCACTCAACACCATCCCTCGTTCCGATCCGCATCACTAATACCGCACGCACTCTCTCTCTCTCTCTCTCTCTCGCACACACACACACACACACACACACACACACACACACACACACACACACACACACACACAGGCCATATCCTATCGCTCGTCCATTTTATCCCACTTATTCTCGCCTCGCGCTAGAGAAAAAAAAGAAGAGCGCGGAGCGAAGTCTTTTGTGTCGAAAAAAAAGAATAGCCTCTCCTGTTTCCCACTCGCAGCGGCAGGAATTGGGACCCGGGAGATTTTTTTCTTTTACGTTCATCGCTGAAATCGAGGAACTAAAATAAATGGAAAATTGCGTAGTTTTTTTCACCTCCGGTTTTTCTAGTTTCAATCGCGCGGAACCTCGTTTATGTGTCCTCCCTTCCATCTATTCCAGCGGAATGCTGTTGCTAAACCCGTCCCTCTTTCCTCTTTCTATCCCATTCATCGCGAGGAAAAATAATCGTTTTTTATTCTTTCGCCGTTGGTAAGACTAAATTTATCGCTACTCGAACACATCATTTCCGGTTTTCGATGCGCCAATTTGTTACGCGTCTCTCGAAATTTTTGTGTTTATCATTTGCCGCATGCATTGAGTTTTTACGAGCGAAAAATTCTTTGGAGAAATGGTTGAAATTTTACTTTTTCAAGAGGCAGTTCAATTACTTTAATTACGTCTGCCCCGTTTTATTCGGGTTTCTCGTGTCGAAATTCGTTCTCCGAAATCTTTTGCTACGTGAACTTTAGTCGTCCGCTCATTTCTGCTTTTTTTCTAAATGGCTAATCTTATTTACGAATGCTCATATTTTTGTTTAGCGAAATGAAAACTTTTACTCTCTACTCTCACTTTCATACACTTTCTAGAAATCTTTCCGTTCCTTAGCATCTGTTATTACATTGTTACTGAAAATTCAACCTTTCACCGACCGTTAGCAAAATATTTATCTTCTTATATTCTTTTCGTTTATTCCATTTAATAACATGACGCTGCTGGGAATTTATACAGAAGGGTCTTAATTTCACTTTTTATGCAGTTGTGTTTACTGCAAAGTTTGAGCATTTTTTTCACGGGATCTCCTCCCTTTCCTAATTTTGTTGAGCAATAACTACTATTCATAATTATTTCGCTGTTTTTAGAGTACTATTTTCCTGTTATAATCATCATAATCTCTGAACGAACATTGCACTACACCGTTGCAGTTTGTCACATATTAGTGCTTTATGCGTACTTCTATGTTTTTATGTGTAAAAATCTACATACATACATACATCTACGCATCATTTTTAAAATTAAATTTAGCGATTGAAAAAATTCGAATTGTTTAATTACCCTTTAACGTATTTTCTAGTCGGTAACAGCACAATTATAAAATGTCTCGATACCCTAAATTTTACTTTTTATATTATTGTTACGGTATTATCACCCACACTACTCTCGGGCCCCATTCCACTCATTCCGTTCTTCATTTCGGATCTTTCATCGAAGCCTTCTTTTGTCTCACTTCTTTCCTTCCTCCCCTCTCCTTTCTCCGCATTTTTCTCTTTTTATGGTTTCTTGTTTCCCCGTCAGAGCCCACCTCTCGTTTCGGCTCTCGCTTGTTTTCTTTCTCACTTATGCCCATTCCACCTTATTTCTCTCTCTCTCTCTTTGTTCCTTCGTCCATTCATCCATTCCACCCGCTTTTCCATTACCAGCTGAACTCTTTGTTTTTTCCCATTCCGTTTTATATGGCTACCGCTACATTCCTCCACCATACCTCACCTCCCTCTCCTAATATTAGCTTCGTTCTCTTTCTTAAATCTCCGTTAATTTCACTTATTTTATCTTTCTTTGTACCTTCCAAATTTCTCTTCTCACTTTCCTTTCTCGCCAACGAGTCCTATTCGCTCTTTCCTTTCGCGTCACTCCTTTTTACTAATTCTCTTTCACGTCTCTCTATCTCTTAGTCATTATTTATGTACTTAAAACACGTAGTTTCCTCTCCTAGAAAAATTAATGTCTTGAGTACGTTTTTCAGCCTTCACTTTCTTGCGGCTTTTTCCTTTTTCGTGCTAGAAATGGAGAGCTTTCCTCAAATTTGGCTCTCTCCATTTGATTCTGTCTAGTTAAAATGGGTCCTCAGATATTTTAAAGTTTTTCGCGTTGTATCCCGTTCACGTTAAATGCGTGCATAATTATCTTTCAATGTAGTGATCATCGTTTGCATATTAGAAATCGGTCAATATTTAAGGGAGAGTTTATGTGCCTCAAACCCGCCGAAAATCAAGGCAATTATCAGTCCATCTTTCCCCTCTTTGTTATTTTTTTCGAAAATTGTTTTCCTCCATCTCAGTTCCTGCATCTTACTCACCCGATTCTGCTCTCGAAGTCCTTTTCTGTTGTTTAGTCTCCGTCTCTCTCTCTCTCTCCTCCATATATTTCCTCTATCCATATATTTCCCTTTCACCACTCTCCCCTTCCTATCGCCTTTCTCCGGTGCATTCACCAACCTCTCTTTCACTCACATCTGTTCAACATTCCGAAGGTTCTTTTTTGCACCGAAAAGGCAGATCTCACCCCTTCATTTATTTTTATTCTACATTTTGTATTTTATCCAACGGGTCTGTTTTTTCTTCCTTTTATTTTTGTCCCTCCATTCTTTCCTGCCATCCTTTTCATCACCACATCAGCTCTGTAATATGGGTTAATCACTGCTAAGTGCTCTCACCATTGGCACAAAGGATATGCACGGGGAATGAGAAAGAGAGAGAGATAGAGAAAGAAAACGAGATGAAAAACGGTAATAGGAATGGAGAATGAAGGGGAGAGGGGATGGAGGGTGAGATAGGGAGGGAGATAGAGGGGTAGAGAGGGAGATAGAGAGATAGGGGGAGAAAAAGGGAGATAGAGGGTGGAAGAAATAGAGGGAGGTAGAGATGGGGGAAGATTGAGGGAGATAAAGGGAGGGCGAGGTGGAGGGAGATAGAGGGAGGAAGAGAGACAGTTGGAGAAACAGAGAGAGGGAAATTGAGAGAGAGGAGAGGGAGAGATGTAGAGTGAAGAAAGAAGAGGGTGCGAGAGTGAAAGGGGAGTGAAGAAATGGGGAAAGATATATGAAGAGTGGTAGACGTATATATACAGCGCGAAATGAAGGATGCGGCAGAGGTATTCTTTTTTTCGAGGAGGATTAAGGTGAACCCTAAAATGGAGGCCAAGTCCCTCCATTCTTCACTTCATACCTCGCATTAATAGCGACATTATTTTTGTTGTTTTATCTTCCATCCCCCGCTCGCGTTCTAGGGTTTCGTGGGAAATCATAAAAGGTTAGTCCTCTAAGCCTAACTTCTCAAAAAAGTGGGTAGCGAGAAAGAGAGGAGAAAAAAGGAGTTGATGCTTTTCGGTTCATCAGAGAGAGAAGCTTCTTGATTCGGCCGCCAGGAGGAATCGGGGTCAAGGTGCGCCGGAGTTGGAGCGGTAAAAGGGGAGAACACACATATGCATGCAATCTGATGTTCTTGTTTATTCTCGCATAACAAAAAAGGGTCGCCGTCTTGCCAGGTGTGTGGTTATCGCACGTAATGGGGGATTGTGGAAGAAAGTCTTTAATGTCTTTTTTTTTCGAAACTCTTTTGTTGTGGCGCCATCCAGGATATCCTTGGCGTAACGGGGGATGTTATTTTTAAAGCGTGTGTTTGCAAGAGCTCGGCTTGTCGAGAGGTGATAAAAAATGAAAGAAACGCGGTGGTGCTGATGGATTGCTTAGATGTGCGCGTCTGAGGGAAATAATTCCAGAGAAATCTCTTGACGTAATAAACACCTTTGATTTTCAGTTATTTTTTTGCTGCATTCTTACCTCTTTCGACTCACAAGACGCATCCCTGATCTTCCCTCATTGCAATTATTTTTCAAATACAATTTTCAGAAGCATCGCATTAAACGTAACGACATGCGTGACGCGATGGTTTTCCAGACCGAAGAAAGAAAATGCATTTTATTTAAATTAATTTCTTGACGGAAAAGGTGGTTAGCGTTTGTAGCTTTCAACGAAAGAGTCACGGAGTCGAATCCTGCCGAGGGGATGGTCGCATATGCATGTCATAAATCAATTATATCACACATGATTTGAGAAACATATTTTAGCTAAATAAATTATTATTCTAAACATTTTGTAGCATATTCATCTTGGCTACAATAAAATCGAATTATAGGTAGCGATTGTCTTAACAAAGAATAAACTTTTTCATCCAAAGTTTTATCATACCTTGAAGAGGAGTCAGAATCTACAATTAGAATTTATCTTATGAATTAATTTTGACTCTTAAAGGGTTTGAAAAACTATATCTCTCCGGGAGTCATAAAATGGTTGCTTTGAGAGAGAGAGAGATATATATATATATTCAGTTTGATTTTATCCACAAGTTGATCTCGACAAATCCATTTTCAATTTAAAAGTGTACAACGAATGGACTGTGAAAAGAGAAATATACGTTAAAAGCTTCGTTATGGTATTCATTATGGAAAAAATTTCGGATTAGCGGATATTTCCAAATTTCCCATAGGCCAGTAACATCCGATCATGCGAAAACGATCGTGAATATTTATCTCGTAATGGACGGCGAACATGCACAGCAAGCGGACCTCAATCCTCGGAACGCAATCTCGCCTATCCTTTGTTCGGCACCCTTCCTCTATTTTTTACTTACTTTTTTTACCCCGCCGCCTCATGTCTCGGCGTGTCACGTGACCGAAATGATGAATGGCTTCGGAGGGACCTTAGGGAGGGTGTCGCGGAACAAGAGGGTCAACTCGAGGGTACCGGGGGAAAGGGGGATTCAGGGAAAAGGGGGACGACCTTAGGAGGTTATTGAGGAGGATGTTCGACCTTCCTCCATGTCCAATACAGGGTCACGTGTGCGACGAGGAGCAGAAGCTGGTTGGCCCGTCACTCAATCCATCGACATCTGGCGGACGTGCCTGTCCCAAAACTTCCACCCCCTGTATCTCCTCAATTCGCTCCAACAGAGGGAGTTAGCGCGATAGCTGGGCCAAAATGCTCCCGCCCGAGGAAGGAGGAGGAACAGCGAGGGAAAACCTTCTTCTCTCTCGGCGGGATTTTTTCCCCGGACAATAGCTTTTCGATCTTTCATCCTCTGACGAGAAAAAATGATCGGTGCTTTTGGCTGTCAAATAATTCCGCGAAAATGGGTTAATACGATGATTTTTAGGACCGACAGACAATATTGTGGGATTTTTTATTATCTTTTCTTCTTTTTCGTCGATTTAGATAGTTAAGAAGGAGAAGCAACCGCAGTATGAAATGAATATCGATTACCCTACGTTATACTATTGAGCCGTACTTTATGTGTCGGGCCATATAACTGATGCATTCAACATAAAATGCCATGAAGCAATATCGCAACGGCGAATAAATACTGAAAAATTGCGAGCGATAATGATTAACCACTATTTTAAACGGGACCGTGGTTAATTTGATCGTTATGTAGAATTTATTTCGCGACATTCATGAAGCGTATGAATGCTCAGAAAGGTACCTCAGTTACACAAATATTTAATTCAACGCAATTCATTTTACCTATCAGTCGCACTGAATTCATATTTAATTCTGATCAATGCATCGTTCGCATGTCGACGCCACGCGGTACTGGATATATTCGCATACACATAGCGCACTGCGTTTTAATAGATGATTAAATTCCGCATGAATTATCGTCTCCGTTAATCTGTCCCATGTATCAACAATCAAAAGGAAAATTTTGATAGATAGGTATATTCCATTATTAGATATAATTTACGAATTTTGATTTATATATATCCGCGTTTGGCAGGTTTAGACTGCAATACTTTACGGCCATGCAAACTAAACCTAATTATTCAATCGATAAACAAATAGAATGGCTTTCGTCGTTATTAATTTTACTTTTTTCGAACAAATAATCTTCAAACGCAAGAATAATTGCGATTAGCGATTTATAAATTAGTAACAATCGCACTTTTTTCTTTCTCCATAAGTAGTATAGGGGAAAGTACTGTTTTCATGAAAAAAATCGATTTCGAGATTTCTACGGAAATATAGGTTTTTAGGTCCCCTGAACACGTTTTGACCATTTTCTCGATGATATCGGTGTGTGCGTGCGCTCGTGCGTGCGTGTGCGCGTGTGCGTGCGCGTGTGCGTGCGCGTGTGCGTGCGCGTGCGCGTGTGCGTGCGCGTGTGCTCGTGCGTGCGCGTGTGCGTGCGCGCGTGCTTGCGTGTGTCAGTGTTTTTGTGGGTGCTCTAACTCTAAAACTATTAATCAAGTCAACGCGAAATTTTATATTTGGCATTTTTGTCAAAGGCAAAAGCACTTGAGAAAAAACTGGTTAGTTTTTGGTAAAAATCGGTCAACTGGAAGTGTGTGTGTACTCGTGTCACATCATTATTAATGATTAATGTAATAAGTATAGGAATGAAAGTCGTAGGAAATTTAATTTTCTACAACCTTTGTTTGAAACATTTTCCCATATAATGCATTGTTCAAGAGATATCATAAAAACTATATGTTTTAGCTGCCACCAGCACCACGTACTGGCGGCTATTATAAACACTTGACTCTTAGTTACGTCTTAGTAACGCTCCTTTTTATGCTTTTACGCCTGTTCTTTGTAAGGTCTTTAATTTTTTCTCGCAGTTCATTGAAATATTTGTTATCATTTAACCTATATGGAATTTTTAGAAATATTACAAGTATGGAGAAAGTGATGTGTTGGCCACATCAGATTTTTTCCATTTTATATATATATATATATATATATATATATATATATATATATATATATATATATATATATATATATGAATAAACAAAATATTATACGAGCGCATACACACACACATTTTTGTTGATTTTTGCGAATATATTTGTCTCTATTAAAGCTGTTAAATAATATTTCTTGTGGTAAGTATGGGATTAGTTTAAAATATAGTAATTGCAATTTCAACACAAAAATCTCATTTTCTCATATTGACCGTGGAAAATAAATCTCAGCATGATGTAAATTGTAAGGCTTTCGCATAACATTCTGCTTTATGATCCATATCCTCGACACATATTCGAACTTCTCATTATTATTCTAATTTTTGGCTTGTGTAATATTTACAAATTCAAACCCAATAGCTACATAAAGACTAAAACTTTTTTCGTAACGCCAACATTTTAATGGAACAAGGAACTTAGCTTTGTGTTCACGAATGGAGTATCTCCATAAATCATATAGTTCCAATTACCTTTATGAGTCCCGATCGCATTCCCGTTAATTGCATCATCAACGATGCGAATTTATCTGAGTTCCACATAACGTATCCAAATTTTGTATGCTTACAGGAAATTAACCGCTCATGTTTATATATTGATAGGTTTCCAACCGTTATTCTATTTCTAATATCATGTTAACATTTACAATGAAACTTCAAAATGTTGACATGTAAGACGGGTTTAATTTCTTGCGTTTCTTTTTTTATGCATAATGAAATTATGGGCGTATTCCCTTTCGAGTTGGGAGCCAAATTTTGCTTTAATATGTGCTACTGTATATTACTGTACGAAGTTAAGACCTTATGTAATCCTCCCTCTCACTTTACGACTGAATTTTGGCCAATCACCCCGTGCTAATTAGTGGAAACGGAAAAACGTCGCAAGAGACTCCGAATCAGGATAATTTGAAAAACCACATTCTCGCAAATGGTCTCTTAAGGAAAAAAAGATCAAATTCTAACCGCACGCGTAGGATTTCACAGGACCGAATCACGGGGGGTGTTATTTGTCGTCAAACGCCGAGGTCATAACGCTTAAAAACTATCTCATCATCTCCGTCCCACATTAACCTTTGGCCGAATCTACGCGCTAGCACTGCAGTATGTACGGGAGCAATAAATATTTGTTTTCAGAGAGAAAGAGAGAGGATATGAGGGAGAGAGATATAGCGAGGGAGGAGTGTGGGAAAGGGATAAGGGAGAGGTGCAGGAAAGGTAAAGCCCTTACTCCCATAGAAGGTCAGAGCGCCGTGTAAAACAAACTTCGGGCAAATCGCGTTAGGCAGAAACCGACGCCACTTGATACCGAAATGCTATTTTACGAACATTATTTTCCCCTTCGCCTTCCTATCCTTTTCCTTCCCAATCTACTCACCCCTCCCCCTACTCCTCCCTTTCGCCGTCTCCCCTGCCGGGCTTATCCTCTAAATCTTCCTTCTCTCCGTCCCATTCAAACAAGGTAGGAAGGTAGGTACGGCGAGCCATGGGATGAGCGAGAGAGAAGGAGAAGAGAGGTGGCGGTGGAGGAAAAAAAGAAGAAGAAATGCCGGCGTGATATAGGCCTAATACTTCGGGAGAAGAAATTTCGCTTCCACCGCAAAATACGCTTCGTGGAACCCTCCCTGATGTATATTTTATATTCCTCTCCCGCGATGTTCTGAGAGTAGGCAGCCGTGGCAAGGCACCCCCGGCCATATTCTCCGGAAGAGAGAAAAAAGATGTGAGGGTTTGGGGGAGCAGGAGACTTTTCTGAGGCGCGAGAGGGTCGGAGGAGATCGAGACGGTGCGTGGGAGAAGGGAAGGAGGGAGAAGGGAAGGAGGGAGAGGAGCCGAGGAAAGAGTGACGGCAGAAGAGGAAGAGGAAATAAGATGAAGTCGAGTCATACGTAGTTTCATTCCTTCCCCCTCTCTCCCCATAAAGATACGTGGATTTCGTAAACCTATCTGACCCGCTTTGCTTAGCAAAAAAATGCGCAAGCTAGTTCAAAATCCTCGAGTTTTTTTTATAAGGTCATTATCGGATCTGGCTTGATGGTAATACAGAATCGTATTTTTTTCTTAGGGTAATCACCGTTTTTTAGATGAAATTTCCGCTGATGATTTAGAGAGCGAGAGAGAAGAAGCCTCCGAAGTTCTTTTAAAAGGCCTTAAATTCGAATTGCGTTATACGAACGAACGAGAAGCATTTGAGAAAATTGGATTGTGGTTTCAGTACTTCATTTGTTTGGCCTCTTTCACTTATGGTAGATACTCGTCGACATTACTAGGAGTGCGACTTTTTCAGGAACCTCAATTGCAAAATTGCGAAATATTTTTGCATCTGTTCAATTGTAACTTTATAATTAGTAAGAGAATAAGCTTTACCGCCAAAAGGAATTTTTTCTTTATTTAAAATCGCACAGTGTAAAGTTATAATTAACATCATATTCGATTAAGTTATAGGGAAAATGTTGCCGAAACGCAATTTTTGGATGAACGTGAACGCACAGAAAATATTACAGGTAATTAATTATTAGAAATGGAGATAATACAAAATATAAATTTTGATATAGTGGAAAAAGAGGGATTGAGGGTAACATGAGGGAAAGAAGTGATAATGCAACTGATAGAAACGGGGATGAATTGGCTCGGGCTTATATTCGGGGGAGACTGCATTCCCAAATATGTGATTGTAATAAAATCGGCAAATTAGGAAGAAAGGGGGATTAGAAGGTTCAATAAAATAACAGAATTGTCAATATATGTCTTTTTAATGGAGAACACTGGTAATAACTATGGTGGTAAGATGCCTTCATGGAGGAGTCAGTAATTTCTCTGAAAATCTCATTCACAAAGTTTCTTTCTTCATTGTTAATTTAAATATCCTTGATTGAAAAATCATTTACGTCTCAGTTATTTCTTAACTTGAACAGGCATCTGATTCAATTGAACGTCTCATGTATACAGGAATAATTTTATAATTGATTGGATTCATACCATTCTACAATCTCAGCAATCCATTTTTAACCCTTCAATAGTCGCGCTGAATTTTGTTCCGCCTATTGTCGCGTGGGGTATTTCATTACCCCAAAAAAAAAAATTATAGTAAAATTTGTAGTTAATATTTTGTTGAAGTTATATGCTGAGATGACTCTTACATTATCTATAAACCAAAAAATAACACATTGGTATTATAATCTTTATTTGCATTCAGATAGGAATTTGAAAATTGTAGCATGAAGGAATAAGGGAGCTTATCAAAATGGCTTATGAATATTTTTTATTAAAACTTAATAACAACACGAAAACCGGGTAAAAGGCAAAAAATATTATCTTTAGAAATGCAAAAATAATGTACTATGTATTAAAGTAACTTCGGTTTCATTTGAATAACCTTTCTTGCGAGCTAAATTGTAGCTGTTTCACAAAGTTAGATTGCCATTCATTTTTTCAAGGCACTGCACATTATGAAATATTACTAAAAATGAAAGAAATTAAATGAAAATTAACTAATTAGCGGTAACTGACTGACTGCTCAAGGCCACGGAAGGGGGGATGCGAACCAGCAGCGCTCCACTTGAAGCTATAGAAAGGGTCAACACGCTACAGCGCTGTATTAGTAAACAGTACAAATAATTAGATGCCTGGGGTATTCAAATGCCCCGCGCTAGGTCATATACTCTCGTTTTATTGCTCATACTGAACAAAAGTAATAAATCATGTTCAGAAAACAGATATTAGAATCATAAGTCACTTTTCAAAACTGTAACGCCAGTAGTTGCATGGGGTATTTGTATGCCCCAGTCTACTTTCAACCTTTCTCACAGCTAAACTGATAGACTCACAATGTTGCCATATGGTTAGGATGCGACCGTAGTATGCCCTTGAAAGGTATAGAAATGCACAGCAAGCTACTGCGATCTACTATGAAATGCCAGAAGTAATTATAAGCGTGGGGTATTTTAATACCCTATTCCTATTGGAAACAAATATGTAGTTACATAAAATGAATTAAAGACTGATTTGAATCAAAACATCCATTATTGAATTTTAAATCAAAACATACATTATTAAAATTTAAATCTAAAAATTAAATCGTTTTTTCATATTAACAGCAGTAGCAGTAGCTGAAAAAGGAATAAGATTTTCCTATCGAGAAACAAAACTTCGATTTATTTTTGTTGCTTTTAAGCATTTATTTATATAAGTAGTTATTCCGAAAGACTTTAATGCATAGAAAAATAGTGAAAGTTTCTCTTTATATGACCACCAACGAAAGTTATGACATTTTTAAAAATATTTTCAAATCAATAACTTATTTCCCAATACCACTGGCAACTTATGAAGTGCAGTCGGGTAGAGTTGTTTGATTGAAAAAAAAGTTAATTGGTCGTTTAGAATATTTATTTTTTCAGCTGGAACAGCATTGCAACAAACAAAGCGACTTTCATTTGTCGTTTCTAGTCAGATTAGTCCTGGCAACCAAATCGAATGTTCGCGGATTTTATTCATGTAAATTCTACGCCGATTCACTTTCGTCTGTGACTTTAACAGCATTATGACAAACTATGCCGAAGAGCACCTTCTCTTCTTCACGGGCGGTAGCCACTTAAACCACGAGGAAGTTGATAACCAAGTTAATGCGAATTTACGCTCACCCTAGTGTATCAACGCCTTGATACTTTCCCAAGCAATAAGTCTCATTAGCCCAGGGAAGTCTAACACTTCACATGACGGACCTCGTGCATCACCGTTCATTTCACGCTTAATTCGAGTAAATTTCATTTGGCAAAGGGCGAGGGATGAAATAAAAGGCGGCAAAAACATCCTTTCAAGAAAGCGTCTCGGGACCCATATTAGGTTCGGGAAAAGGGAAAGGGGAAATGAGGAGGAGCCGTGGCGGGGGGGCTTTAAGGTGAGGCGCAGGGCGTCAGATGGTCGAATTTTGGGGAAAGGAGTAAAGTGAGGAGAGAAAGATAGAAGAGTAGGGATCGTTAAAAGGTGAGTTAGTAAGGTCTTGGGATAGGGTATTTTGGGAGGCGGAGGAGGAAGAGGCGGGATGGGTGGGGCTTAGGAAGGCTGCGATGCGTAGCAGGGGCGCTAAAAGGCTCGACCGAGGAAGAGCTTTCGCCGAAGATGGAGAAAGAGTGAGCTGAAAATTGCTCGCGAGTTAAAGGATTGCTTAAAATGGATGGGGAAGAGAGATATGTACTAAGATTTCGGCGGAGGAAAAGTTGCAGCTTCTTCCTACGCGAATAATGCGTGTGTCACAAATAATAACTAAGATTGTAAACGTGTCGCAGAAGCGGATTGATATAGACCCGCGGAAAGGTGGAATAAAATGGAGCTATAAAAAGAGGGGGTAATGGTGTAATCCACCCTGAAAAATATAATCAATGTTATTAAAACATTATCCCGGTTCATGTTATAATTTTGGCACTGTAGAAATATTTTGTTAATGTATAATGTACATTGTATGTTGATTATAATGAGCCATTATTTTGCATAAATATAAATATTGCGTATATTTTATTCGTAAGACTATTATCATTAAGCTTGATGTTATCTATCAGTCGGTGATTCAGTGAATATGCAAGCTAAATCTATAAAAATAAATTAGTATCTTAAATTACCTCTTTAGTACCTTTCTTCACCAATACGTTTCGCCAAATTAATTGCTTTAATTAAACAATCTTTAAAAACTTGTGGGAGTCTAGTTTGTCCCGATAAATTCTGCTAAGTTTCTGTTTAATTAAAATTATAGAGATATATCCTAGAGACGACGTTAATTTCAGCTCATTATTATCAGAAAGGTAGTTTTACCATTTCAAAGAAGGGAATATAAATAGTTATTCTCATCTGAGCGATAACTGTGAAAACCTAGCCAGCTTTCATTTCCGGGAATTAATAAGAGAATGCTTCGTGGTATTGGGTTTTGAAACGCCGCATGATTTTCGGTTTAAAACTTACTCGTTCAAATTATTAAGTTACATGAGGAACGCTATGCCATCAAAGACGGCACAAAATCATTATTAGGCGTCATCAAAATTCCTTTACATTAAATTCAGTAATCAAAGCAATATCCAGCTTAAAAGTTTTCCTTGAAGTTTTCAAAAGCTAAGAAATCATCGATAATTATTTTGATGACAATATCTCGTCAACCTATAAAGTATTACGGAAACTAAAAAATGTTTTAACTATATCATTTCAGTTAACTCCGTGTATTTTTATGGATCAGTCACATTCTCAATTAAGGTCTTTAAATGAATAATTAACAAAAATAAAGAGTGATTAGAGTATCAAGTAACTATTTAACTGAAATGATGAAGCGACAAAACATCAGCTTCATTTTTTTAATAGAATAATTTCTTTAAGTAATCAGCATCTCATAACCTCGACAAAAACTCCATTTCTAAATTAACGCGTAAAATAATAATAATTAAATTAAGGCGATGAAACCATCCAGATAAATCCAGCAAGATACATTAAGGACACCGCAGGATTAAACTTATTCATTGACTTTCAATAGAACAACGGTTGCGATCAAAACTTTATTAAGAATATTACGCCGCTTGTTTCACTCTTGCTTGATTTTAATGTATAAAACTTCCTAAAACACCTGCAAATGAATAGTTTTTAAGGCAACATTGCAAATCCTAAAAAAGTACACAATAAATTTTCAAGCTGACCTCATAGTTCTCTTACCAAGAAATTTGTTTTCAATATCCGAAATTCGAGGAACAATCCCAAATTAATCTAGAAAAAAGTTTGGCGCAATTATTCCTCTGCGGAAAAAGCGATTTAATTTCTCGGAAAGTGTGATTTAATCCGATCGCTTCGACACGAATCGGGCGATCGAATCCGATTCGCGTTGTATTTACAGTTTAAAAAAAACGGGCTCTTTAATCCCATTATCCGAAAAAAATAGTAGAGCGGGAGGCGGTATTTTTGAAAAAATAAAATAAAATCCGACCTCTCGGATTTAAAAAAACGTTGCATTCTTAGGAATCTCTCTCGGCGGATCATGCTTAATTATTTCAGCCCGCCTAGGCGGTACGTGGAAAGAAATGAAAAACGAAAAGGATGTGGAAAAGTGATTATCCTTACTAAGTTTTGCTCTACCGAACCGAGACTTTTTTTGGGGAAAGTATCTTATGTAAGCGCTCCGACCTTTTCATACAGATCCGCGATAAAATGAATGCGGGGTTTTATCCTAATCGTGAAATTTCTGAAAATAATATGATGGAGTGTGCTAGGTTGGAAAGGAGAGAAAAAAGTAGTTTAAAGATTTTAACAGAAGAGTATTGTTTCAAAGAAGAAATTTCTTCCATTTGAACTCCTTATGCCAGGCAGTGTTAAACACATTATAATCTTGGAAAAATATTTATTACTAGAGCCTTATGGAAAGAAAAAATCTCCAGTTATAGAATATTCATGTTGTGTAAACACGAACAATTTTAAATAGAAGCGGAAGTAAATATTAAAAAATGAGGGCGAAATATATTTTAAAATCATAAATATCAGTAATTTTATCAATATTGTGTTATGTTGTACCGCATTAAAGGTCGTCAAATAACATAAATCTCAAATCCTTCAAATACAAGGAATGATGTTGTTAATTTCATAGCTAAAACTGACAAAATTTTACATGCAAATGAGCGCTTGCCTGTTTTCATACGATTAAGGTTATGAAAGTGAAATTGTTGTAAATTTGTGTATTCCCCTTGAAATTTTCCTGTTTAAAAATTATTCCCAAATTGACAGCTAATGCCTGTCTGCTTAGAATCTTATGATAATTTTATTCCATCAATTTTTAGCTTGGCAATCTCACCATTTGGGAGAGAGGGGTTTTCTTCGATTTATCTCTTGGAGGACGTCCGTTGGGACTGGTCGATAATAGCTTGGCTAGCTCGGACCCTACTAAGAAAGACACTCGCGTTCAGAAACAGAAGAAACAATCTGCAACGATAGTTCAGGTTTGAATATCCGATCAGTAAGTAGAAGATCAGGGTTCGTCATAGCAGAATTTTTCTCCTGTTTCAAAATTATTTCCAAATTGTGCCTATCTGCATCGGATCTTATGATCACATATTTCTATCATTATCAAAATGAATAAGTCAAGTTAAAGAATTTTTTAATGCTTTTTCAAAAAATGTATTCGGTTTGTCCATTTACTCGGTCGCCAGTCTATAGGGGCAATATCTTTGGAATCCTGAAGGTTAGGGAAACAAAATTCAAAATAGATTGTTATACAAATGAATCAAGCATGCTATAAATTTGGTGTGTCTAGGATTACCTGCTGGGATGTAATTAGAAAAAATCGCTAAAAACTGTACGCTCTAAATTGTAGGCAACCGGAGATGAGATCTGCGATTCTTTACTCCAATGAAACGAGAGCAATCATTCCCTCACTTGTTTTTTTAGCTACGAGTATCGAAATATGCTCAAAAGGTTGTAAAGATTCTAACTTTAAATATTAAGGTACTTTTATTGTTTTTCGTCATGTGTCATAACCGAAAACTGAGCCTTATACGAGTATACCAAGATTCTGTCTTTCGTAAGAAATATTATCACTGGCGGTTTAAATGTCGTCTTTTCTGGATAAAAAATCGGGTATTTCTCTGGATAATCATCGTTTTTAATAATGTGCATTTTTTGTTAATTGAAAAATATAAGGAATGATAGCGGAATTAAATCATTGGATAATTTAAAAAAATACTACTATCCTGAGTTTCGTGTTAGATAATATAAGGAATATCGCTTCAAATCAATTTAGAATCTAATCATATAATCACTAAGGGACTCGTGTATGGAATGTTGTGAAACTAGTCATCATTAATTGGAACGACAGCTTCGCATAAAATATCGTTCCACTGCAAATACCTATATAATTTGGATCCTCTCTCTCTCTCTCTCTCTGCTTATCGAAATTTTAATTCTATAAATAAGGTAATTTTTGTGAAATCGCCATATTATTCATTTGTAGAATTTACCTCATTTGATCATTACAGCCATATTTAGATTTAATAAAAAGAAAGCTTTTTCTTAATCAACATGAATTGCTTAGGATAACCTTGTTTGAAATATTGTCAATGTTCGCCAAATGTTACAAACATATTTTTAATGGAGGTTTGTGGTATTATAAAACTTATTAATGCACAGTAAAACAATTATTGAAATGTCTTTTCCTAATAACTAAAATATTACTAGTAGTGGTAAAATTTTAATTTAATCAACATTTGTTTAGCGGATAGGAAAGGTTTTTCAAAAATATGACGCATTTCTCGGCTTTGAATATCCCAAATAAAATCCTATGAGTAAAGAGGGCGATTAAAACATTTCACGTGTCCAATCTTTCCCAAATGATTCAAACAGTTTGTCGGAGTGATTTATGGGCAAGCATGCGTAAAATCGTAGGAGAAAAGGTCATATATTAATTACAAAGACCTTTTCGATATTCATGTGTTTTCGACGAAAATGGTTCTTGAAATAATGGCGCGAGTTGGAAAGAATTATGACCTATCGGATGGAGTAGGAAAAGGTAGGCAGGTGGAGGGAGAGTGAAAGGAAGGAGGAGGGGGGAGAAGTTGGGTGGAGGAGGAGAGATGGAGCTCTAAGATTGGGTTAGGAAAGGAAAGCAAAGGTTAGCGTGGGAACTTCGTAGAATGGGGAGAGGGCGTCTTGATGAACGACTTCGCCTCTCTTAGGCTCCAGGGGTCGCTCGGAAGACAAGGTAAGAAGAAGTAGGGAACAAGAGACTATCGCGAAGCGTCGTCTTCACTATCTTCCTTATTTCTCCCCCTCCCCTCGGCATCTATCAGCGCACGTGCTTCGATTTCGTGTCCTTTCCGTTTTTTATTTTTCAGCTGCCGAGGATTTTATTCTTTGGAGGAAATTCTCTCGCCATTATCACCAAACGTCCGGCCCGCAAGAACCTTTTTTGGGTATTTTTTTTCTTACGTCACGTGTATCCTTTTGAATCTTTTTTCGGTTGTTCTTCTTTATTTGTATCTTCGTCCTGTGTTCTAATTTTAGAAGTCGATGGAACCCTAGTTTACTTCTCCGAAGTCTTCTAGAGTGACGTCTTTTTTTAGGGGTATTGATGTTGTTTTCTTTTCCTCGTCCGCTCGGAAGCTTCTTGCTTTGCTTAGGAGTTAAAAACCCTTCAAAGTGGAACATAAGAGAGGACTTCAGCTTCAAAATTAACTTTTGAATTAATAATGTCAAGCTCTTTCAATAAATATATATTCAGGTCTGTCCAAAAGTCCTTCAACACATTGACGGCGAGGTAAAAATTACTATTAACACCAGATACGTGTTTTGTTTCATTCAATGGACGAACTCTTATAGTGTACTGATGTTTTTATAAACTTGATGGGTTGGTATATCAAACGAAATGAAATACTTGCCTCTGCCATGCATAGTTTTTTATTTTACGTTAATTGCTCTTCGATGTCATTTGGTCCACCCTGTATATCCAAAATGATGCATATTTTGCAAAAAAGATTTCCGTTGTTCTCATAAATGTTTACCGGCATTTTTTTAAAAAGGGCATTGAGAAATTTTTCTCCGAAAAATTAATTTAATTTTCCTACCAATCGCCTCCTTTGAAATGTTAATATATTTTAAATAAGGTGGAGAGATGAAATCATTCTATTTTTCATTCTGGCTGCGAAATGGAATTATGGGCTAGCTAACTTATTCGAACATGATCCATGTGAAAATTGTTTGATCTTATTACTAATCGTTTGCAATAAAAATGTCATGCCGAAAGGAGTGTCCTCCAACCTATTAAAAGATCACATCACAGAGGATCCAGCGTGACTGTACATTCGTCGACAGATACAAAAGCATTCTTTTCGGTCGTTTTAACGTTTAAATTCATTTTTTCTAGGAACATGTCAAAAATATATTTTTGACGTTAGATATTTTATGCAAATATTAAATTCCAAAGATACTGAATTAAGTTCCAGTTACACTTATTTTTTATAGTAGTCGTGCTATGATACTGTCATGAATCAAGCGTTTATCTCGAATAGGTCGTTATTAATGTCTTTCATAGGCTGCAGAGTGATATTCAGCGTTTTATCCTTGGATACCAACTTAAGAAGCACCTGAGTTTCGAGGCATCAGGTGCGTAAGGCCACACACTTTCTCTAGTTAAGGAAGACATGCTGAAGTTTATGTCCCCGGAAGTTGGACATTTATCGCTCTGCGATTAGATCTAGCCGAAATTGTAGTGGAAGGTATCGTTATTTCCTGTTGAGCACAAGATTTATTTATCTTAAGTACTGTAACCCTAATATTGATTAATATTGATTACTGTTGCTCATTACTGTGTGATTGTGAGTGTGTATGTGTGTATATATATATATATATATATATATATATATATATATATATATATATATATATATATATACATACACACACACACGTATTCACTCCAATTTAGTCTTCATCTCTAGTATCGGGCGTATTTCATTTTAAATATGAAGACTTGTAGAAGTAGTTTTATGGTACTTGATCACTTATAAAGCTTTAAAAGAAAATAAGGATATGTTTCTGGCAAATTTTGAAGGCTTCCATAAAAAAATAATTCCAGCCTTGGAATGCAACATTACAAATCTTAAGAGTTGTCTAACTCCTAGGATACAAAGACGAAATTCATAAGTCGTTCTCCGATGTGTTTCTAGAAAGCCAAAAACTTCTGTTGCAAATGCTTTTCCATCTATCCGCAAGTCTATTTTCCCGTCTGAACAAATATGTCAAAAGTATTGCTGCCAAACTTATTTCTATGGTATTTGGTATTTGAGAATCGTATCAAAGTAGATGATGAAAGTTATACATTTGGATCGTATCATTTAGTCAGTGCTGCCACTTCAATGGAAATTAATAATAAACGGTAAGGTACAAAACATCAGAGATAATAATTACGCTACATAGAAAAAAAATACGGTCCGATGCATATAATTATTATAATATTCCTTATGAGGGATTGGCCACACTTTATTTTCTTTTGCAAATCCGTATCATATTTTCTAATCCACAACATAGAAAATAAAAAGGGAAAGGTTTCTTCATATTATATTAGAGCTTTATTCAACTTGAAAAAGACGTCATTAGAAGTTCCGATTAAACTGATGATTTACTATTTGTACACAGTTTAAAATAAATTTTTTAAACCGTTGTCACGCTTTCATGAATTAATTTAAAATCCGTTCGGTAGAAAATAATTTTATGGTTGCTGAAGTTATTTTTTCTGCCAACTATAGTAGAAACGTTTTGTAATTGAGCATTTAACTTTTAAATGTGTGCAAGCAATGTATAAACCAGTAAGATGCCGTTGCTAAAGCAAGAGGTGAAATCAGGTCCTCCGCAACATTTCAGGGTACTGGGGAAAAAACAATTTTAAAGTTTTTATTTTTCCGATTTGAATACCACCTAGCGGAAAACCCATGAACTACTTGGAAAATCCATTCCGTGCAAAATTCATAAATTCATCAGAACAAGAAAATTCAAATGGATTTTACAAGTGTGTCTTAATACAAAAAGGTCGATTGTCCACGCACAGACATACAAACGGACAGACAGAGATCACATTAGAACGTTTTTGCTTTTGAGAAAATTGTTAATCCAAAGAAAGAATCTTAACCATAAAAAATTGCGTCGCATTTTAGCATCCGAAGGGTCTCGGAAATTGAGATTTATCGATGTCGCAGGACTTCCGTGCAAGTATTCCCACTGACCACAGTAAACTGAATGCTCGCCGTCAAGTGCTCTCTTGTGTGCAATTAAATCCGAAACATTCGAGTAACCTTCCTCGATGCCGAGCAACGCGGTCTTTTAAACCCCGCAATCCCTTCAATCGACTGGAAAATGACGTCCGAGAGTCTACCTTCCAAAAGGAAAGAAGCGTTTCTCGTTTTGTGTCTCTCGGAACGAAAACGGCGGCCATCACATGCGATTCTATCGGAAAGAATATTCAATTCCCTTCGTGCGATGTTGCGATGTCGCTGAGATCGCCGGACAGGTGTTCGTAATTGGGGGCAATAGATAAACGTCTTTGTTCCCACAATAAGTGTAGCGGGAAAAAGAAAGAGATAGGGCAGCTTTCTATATAGGATAAAGAGGTCGGTTAGGCAGAGGGCTATGGCGTAGAGGCCACCTTCTCGGTTTTGCGTCGAATTCAACGGCCACTCATTGCAGCGCGGAATAACCGTAAGAGGTCGTAAACTCGAGAGTAATTGCGGCGATTGGGGTGCTCTCCCACTCCCGCAAAAGGAAGAGGAAGCCCTCATTGGACCGGCGATCAAATTGGGGATGTGACCGTGCAAGAAAAGGACAAAAGGAGACGGTGGTGCCATTTTACGCCGCCGCGGAGCGGAGTGAAAGGATATTAACGGCCTTTAATGGTCGAGGAAGTGGTTAAATTGGATTTTTTTCCTCCTCAAAGTCGTCAATTTTGGGTCATAATTGTCCTGCATAAATTATATATAAATAACGTAAGGATTTTTTTGCTGCGCTGAAATAATGATAGCAGAGCGTGATCGCTAAATAGGATGGAAAGTGAAAATAAGTCATGGCAAAATCTTCCGATTGATGAGCTTTATTATTTTTTGTAAGGTGATAATGTATACGTTCACGGAGTTAAAATTACTATCTTTTATGAAAATTCTATCAACGTCACCAAGCTGTTTGAATATCATCAGTGTTACATATATAATATTCATCCAACAGGCATAACATTTAGTTCTGAGCAGTCCTGGATTGGCCGCGTACCCCTTTTTACGCATGTTTGAGATGTGAGAAAGCTCATGGCTTATTCAAATTTGTGATTTTTTTCCACACCTATGGCATTAAATTTTTGCAAGACGATTTTCTCCATATATTGAGAACGTAATCCCCGCGTTACAGAATAATTTGTGAGTAAAATGTTTTCTAGTTGTCTAAAATCTTTCTGTTGGAAATGAGAGGGTAAAACGTAATCACACTAAGGATTGACCTCAAACGACCACGGTTTTCGAGTGAAATATTCTCCATATTCAGTTATATATCACCTTAGTGTTACCCTTCTGATACCTTATGGTAATTCAGAACTACGCCGAACGAGCAGAAATATTCCCAATCTCTTCGCAAGTATAATTTAGTATTCCTCTCCAGGTTGGCATTTTTCAATTACCTGGACTCGCGAGAGAGAGAGAGAGGAGAATAGTTGATGCCGAGAAAAGATAAGTGTTTTCCTATCCAAAACTAGACATTTCCATATCTAACGGACCGTGAACCTTCATCTCCACGTCCGCCAACCCGTGATCATCTTCCAATTTAAGACCTGGGTGAGCCGTCTTATTTGTCTTCCTCAAAGGACTTCCTCCTTCTCCCTTCGCCCATTTCTCGCTTTCTTTCCTTTCGCCTCCTTTTTCTTTTCATTTTTGAAATTTTAATCTCCCCGCCTCCTTCCATAACGCTGTCATCCATTCCGTCCTACTTCCTAAAGATCTTCCACAATCTCTCCCTTAATATTTTTTCCGTCTCCGTTTTATATTTTTTAAGAGACCCCTTTGATTACGTCCTTGTACGGCAGTCTTTTGTTTTTCATTCCTTTTCTCATGATTCCCTACTTATATAACCTGCTTTCTACGCTTCACTCATCTCGACTTCTCCTATTCTTTCTCTCTCTCTCTCGCCTCTCCCCCAACTCTCACCCACCGGCCCTTCGACGCTTCCATTCCCACTCCTCCTCCTGGCATCGCGCAAGAAATTCCTTAGAAAACCAATTAAAAAGCGTTCATTAAATTGATTTATTCAGTTCTATCTTGATGATCGGTGTTTTTTTTTCTTTTAGGGTGGGTCGTGGGGTAAGTACGGAAGTCGGAGAAGAAAGTGAGAAAAAAAAGAATCCCCGATTAGTAATAGAAAATGAAGGGGAAAAATTGGGTGAAGGTGGGATGAGCCAAAAAAATTACCTTTATTCTCAGCTTTATAACCAGATTTTTTTATAGACTCCTACTGACGTATCGGTGTTGACCTCCATCGATCCGTTGAAAAAAAATTAATCGCGAGTTTTCTGGGAGTAAATTATGGTGTTATTCCAGTACCGCGAGGTTGAGCTCATTAATCTGAATCTGGGGAATTAATTAAAGGGAACCAAAAAAAATGGAAAAAGAAGGGAATCCTTTCGGATGGATTTTCCGCTAAATTTTTAATTATTTTCGCGGATCTATCGCTCCTCGCTTTTTTTATTAATTGCCCGCGGAAAACGCTTCGACCCTATTTAATCGTCTGGCTTAATTTTGAAGTAATACCTCGAACAACGTCGGGTTAGGAGTCATTAATGAAATAATTGTTTTTGACGCGCATTAAAACCATGGATTAATCGGGAAACAGGAGTTTCCCAGAAATTTAACACTAAACGAATAGCTCGTTTGCGATAAATTACTCCCAAAATCTAAATCCGAAGGTTGATTAAATATAAAGTGTTTGACATAATTTTTAACGTTTAACGAGAACTTTGATTATTTTTTTGTTTCGTGAACTTTAGGGAGATAAGTTTAAATCTGCCCCCAAATTTTTCATTCATTTCGAAACATTAGGTTAAACATAAATATGTAGCATATATACGTTAACAGGTAGTACTTTCAACAAATAGTAACCTGTTGATTTAGACCTGTGGTTGGAAAACATTTGACGAGACGGGCCGCATGAGCAGCTACGGTTGCTTAGGACGCAAATGCTTCGACGGGCCGCATTATGCTCGACTTCAAAAGTTACTTTCCAAAAAAACAAAGAATTCAATCAGTGAAGATTGATAGTTAATAATAATTTTAGCGGCAAAACTTCACACACTTCCTGCTCAAATTTTAACCAGCAAATACAAAATTATATGTATTGTATTTCACTGTTCGCTTCCGTAATGACATCGTAGACCGCAATAATTCTCTCGCCGACCTGCTGCGGCTAGCGAACCATAGTTATTCCCCTTTCAGATTTAGCCTATAAATTTGATTCCATCCAGAAGACGAGCAGTGCGATTTTACTTCGAATCAATCAAGTTAAAGTAGACAAATGGAATCGTATCCTCCTTTAACAGACACAAATAAACGGCAATATAGTAAACAAAACAATTTTCGCGCCAGAACGACGAGGACAGCCTCGGCAATTAATCCAAATAAATGGTAACCGATCGTGTTTTCTTTTTTATGACGAGTTTCGAACATTTGAGATTTTTTCCCCTCGTCCATTAAGTAACCTTCCGAGCGAGAAATCATACGTTTTTATAATTACCCGACGAAAAAATAAAACTTGATGTAAATGTGTGTGGGAAAAAAATTCTCGCGAGGCACTCCGGATAAAATTTGCATCTTTTCAATAACTAGGAGGATGAAAATAAATATAGTAAGTATAACGCGACAAGAACACTCTTAGGTAACTCCTCTCCCCCTCCTCTGCAGAAGAAGCCGCATGAAATCCGGACGCCTAATCCTCCAAGGAGGGCTCGAGTCGGGGAAATTATCCCGGAAATGCATTATTTTAGAACATTATTTACGTTCCATTTTATTGTTTTTTTAGACGCGCTTTTTATCCCGTTGGCTAATGGGGAAGGTGAGGTGGGGGGGATAATCCGATTCGTTTGAGTGCCAACGACGTTAGTTCCATTTTTCCTCGACGGGTGCAATATCCCCCGACCGAGAGCGTTCAATATTTCAGCGTCTTATAAACTCTCCCCGTCCTCTTGCGGCGCATTTAAGGGGTTAAATGCCACCCTACCCTCGGCCCCTTTCCTTCCTTTCTCCCCTCTCCCGCACTGCTGTCCCTTCTCCTAGCCCTAATCCTTCCTCAACGTTCCCAAAAAAAGACCACGCGGAGAGCTCGCCACTCATTCCCTCGGAATGCTTGTTAAAAAGAGAAAAAAATCGTAAGATCCCTACTCATTCCATACGCTGCGAATCCTCTTCAGTTTACGAACGCAATAACGCCCTAAGTTATCGTCGCCGCTGCTTTTGGTGGTTATCGGTAAGGTAATGCTCCTGCCGCCTATTCAGTTTTTTGCGTTTTTTAATTCTTTTCTCGGTTTTTTTTTCTGTGGTCAGGCCAAAGTTCCATGAGTTGCTTTCACACTCTCGTTCCTCCCGACGTCCCTTATCCCGCTTCTCTTTCGTTTCGATCATTATTTCCTTGTCGTTCCATATGGCCAGTCCGCTGCTTTTCAACCCTTCTCTTCTTATTCAATATTTATACGTTTTTTTGAAAACTTTTTCATCGATAACATTGTGATTTTATAAGATTCTTTCCCTAGCGACTTTTTACCATTTCTTCCACTTTATCGTCCTCTCTCTTTCTATCTCTCATTCTCCCCCTGTGTCTCTCTTCATTTCTCTTTATATTTCTCACACCCACTCTATATCTCTTTTTCCCTCTCTTTCTCATTCTCTATCTCTGTCTCTTCCAATTTTTCTCACACAATCTTATCTTTTTCAATACTTTATTTTATTGTAATAATATTTTATTGTAATATGTATTTATATCGTATATGTTTAACGACAAGGGATGGGATTTCCTAGTCTCAATTCCGTCCCAAATAAAGGCCATATCTATCAATATCTCGCTTTCCTTGGCTTAATCCCTATCTCTCCCACTCTCTCCCCCTCCTTGGCGTGGCGGTGGCCGAGTGGTTAGAGCGTTGGCCTTCCGCGTAGCGGTTCCATGTTCGAATCCGGCGTAGGTCGGATTTTTCCACTTGGGATTGTCCCCGTCCCCTACTTGTGTGATCTGAGGGGACCGCGCAAGTCAGCGCTCCGTCCTTCGGAAGAGCCGTTGAGCAGTTGGTTCCTTTGGTGCTCTCCGTTAAAAGTAGACTTAATGCCGGCACTGGGTCTCCCTCCTCCCTTGTATGTCTGGCGTGTAAGGAGTAATGGCTATTAAAATCCATGAGGTTGATTAGACAGAAATTCCATTCAAACAAACCAACAAATCTCTCCATCCTCCCTTGTATGTCTGGGGTGTAAGGAGTAATGGCTATTAAAATCCATGAGGTTGATTAGACAGAAATTCCATTCAAACAAACCAACAAATCTCTCCCTCCTCCTCCATCCACCCTATCCAATTTTCTCTCCCATTCTCTTTCACGTTCTTTCTATTTTTCCCATTCTTTCTTTTTTCCATCCTTTCCCCTTTTTCCTCTTCCTCTGCACTTCTACTCCGCCTGTCCTCCACGTGTCAATTTTATCCCCATTAGTATCCCATTTCCTTCCACTTTTCTTGCTCTCTTTTTCGTTCCATTCATCGCTTCCTATCCTATTCCTCGTTCTCGCTCTCTGTCCCCATCTCGTATTATACATTTACTCTTGCCGCTTTAATTAATCCTTTAACCCTCTGAGGGGTTGATAGACGGTTGATGCGCTGGTTTTGCTCTGTGGTGGTAGGATTGGAGGAAGGTTGGATGAAATGGGACATAGTGGAATGGGTGGTGAATATGCAAATAAGGCGTGGGAAGCGGAGGCAAATGACAATTGAAGAAATTAGGTGTGTGGAAAGGGAGGAGACGATGATGGAAGAAAATTACGACTTTTCTGAAAATAGCTGCGGGTTTATTTTTAATTGTGAAGAGGGAGGACTGAGTGTTTAATTTTTCCATGTGTTTAACCGATAATATCGTTGCCGATATTTACATTACCATTGTTAAGGGGTGTAGAGACGTGTAAAATGATCATAATAACCAAGCATTTTAGTAAACATTCTCCATCAATTTTCTTTTAAGTGCGACAAAGTCATTTTAAGTTAAAAGTTTTTTTACGTCTTTATTTAAAATTTGGTTGCTGTAATGTTTTGTTCGTGAAATTTTAGCAATATTACATTTCGTACAACCGTGCTTTTTCTGGAGTTTGAATATAGTAGCAGGAAATAATTAATCTTTGTCAGTCGCGAAATATATGATTCGATATTTTAAATCAAAATGCTTTAATTGCATCTCATTAAGTTTTAAGATAAGCAGAAATCTTATTCTGCTATTAATTATGATTCGGTTTTAATATTATTGGTGCACATCTCACTCTTTTCTTAGTAGTCAGATGACAACTAAGAAGTTGGAAGCAACGCGTATTTCTGACATTGAATCTAATCGGCATCTTACAACTTTAATATTTTATTGACGTGAGAATTGTGATTCCTCCATATCGAAAAACATTGCAGTTATTTGTAGCATATTCACAACATTGTTAAGTTATTAACTAATGGTCTACGGCGGGAATGAAAATTGTAATTGGCTTCTATGAATAATATTATATCTAAATAATTATCGATTCAAAGGATTATTAATGTCATCTTATAGCTAAGAAATCATTTTATGGCTTTCGCGTAATTCCGATTTATCAGTTTAATCTTACATCGTTACGACTTTACATTGCGAAGCGTTCTAAAAGGCATTTAGAAACCGGCATGACATTATACATAATGCTATGATTATCAAATGCAATTCTATTTTTGCTTTTTCTGCTTCTTAAACACGACTCATTGTGTAAGCTACGCATTATCGTGTAAACATTTTTAACAGACAATTTCATACCAGTTTTAAGATGGATTCAGATTAACTTTTAAAACACCCATAAAAACTTGTTATGTGTTATAGAATGGATAAAATGTTATATTTAATACAAATCACTATTGTTGGTGGTTTTTATGTAAGATTTCGATAATCACAAACTCTTTGACGAGGACACACTCTAAAATCTGGTAAGAATGTATAACGTTTCGAGATGCTTTTTTGTTTTATATAGTGTCCCCCACCAGCGCAAAGTCTCTAAGCTAGCTCAAGGGATTCAATATGCTCGCAAAAACTCAATCATTCTTTCTTACTTTCTTTTTCCTATGCATCGAGTGGAAAACCGCACCTAGGAAGCTGCTCTTCCGACTATAATCTTTTCTGTATGAAATTCGGCGATGAGATAGAAAAAGGAAAATTCGGCGTAAACAGACACATAAGGGAAGGGGATAGACGACGAAAAAAACTATTATGGAATAAAGGGATTTAAGCTTTTTATGATTTTCCCTTCCGTTTTGGTAGTTGAAACTGTTCCTTCATCTACAACGTCTTCTAGCGTACAGGTCTGCGATCCCATTGTTGTGGGGAGTAAAGGGGTGGATATTGGAGAAGACGGTACCGGTTAAGGAAAAAGTATGGTCCTTTTTTTAAAAAATGATGTCGTTTTTTTCAAAAGAGAAGAGGGTGGAGGACAATTTACTTTTTTCTTTAGGATGGGAACCTTGTAGTGCGGGAGTATATGGTAGACAACCAGATGGAGGGAAAGGGATTTTTTTCTTACAGGGCGCGAGATGGGTTTGGGGGAAAATGGAGGGGGTATTAAATAAAGGACGAGGAAGGTGAATTTCCATATTGTGTGCGTATATGAGGATGAAGTATTTTTTCCTCCTACTCTTCGAACGATCTTCTTTCCCTGAGGATTCTCTAAAAAGTTTTCCTTTTTTAGGCTCGTTTCCAAAGGAAACATAGCCTTATGACATGGTCCTGTTTGTGTATGTGTGTCCCCTACTATAACCTTTTGCACCAATGGACCGATTTTCATGAAACCTGGTATGAGGCACGTTCTGCCAGGGCCCACCTACGGGCTACACTTTACTTGACGAAGATTGAAGTCCCAGGTTAGATTCCAGGAACCTTTTATCGTTGTTTTTTTTTACATAGGTAATCTCAAATCCATCGTGCAGAGATGTTTTCTTTAATACATTAAAATATCTTAAAATCGTGATATCGGAGCATGGTTTATACTGTTGTAAGGGATAATAATGTAGATTATAATTCTCACCACGGAACTTTGATGACTTATAGTAATTTCTTGAATTTCTATTAAAACCTAGAGTTTCTTAGTTTTAAATCACATTTTATCAAATTGTTGCCATGGAGATAATTATTACCGAACTAGGCTAGAACATAGACGAGTGAACAAATGGGTTATTTTATTTTCCATTCGACTACCCTTCAGCATTGTACAGTTGATTTGGCGTATAAACATTAACATTTTTAAATTCGTTTATTTAAAAAAAATACATCCAAAATATAATATCAGAAAGAGATGTTGACATTTCTTTTAGTGTTTTTAACCTGATAAATGCTCTATTAATTTGTTTAATTTTTCTCTATCATTGATAAACTATGAACTATAAGTGGTATTTATGGTATAATAATTCTTTGGAATGACTGACACATACTGAATCATTTCCTGTCAATATAATTACTGAATTCGGGACTTCAACTTTGGGAAGCCAGCCTGCATTATGCCTGGTTTGGACTTCTTGTTTTAAATATATTGTCAACTGAATTTGCCGTAGATCTCTTGCGGGAGTGTTGTTTTGTACAATTGTTGAGTTGGTACACGAGCAATAAAGCTTGAGGAATGCTGCCACTACGTGTTCCACTCAGCACAGGGTTACCTGTTCTGAATGGCGGACCGCATTATTGGGGACGAATCCTTCGGCGGGCCGCATTGGAATTGTCAATGCTTTGGTAGGCTCGATTAGTGTTTAAATCGGAAGTTTGTCGCGTGACGTAATTTATAGATGATCCTTTGCCAGAAAGAGATTTTGACATTGCTTTTAGAATTTTAAAACTTATAATGCTCTATTTATTTGTTTTTTTATTTTTCTCTATCATTGATAAATTTTAAATGGTATTTATGGTATGAGAATTCATTGGAATAACTAACACATATGTACTGAAACATTGCCCGTCAATATAAGTAATCAATTCGGGACGTCAACTTTGGGAAGCCAGCCTGCATTTGGACTTGTTAAAAAAAAATCCGATCCGAGCTCTTTAGAAGACATTTTTTGAGTTTAGTAAAAGATGAATTTACGTATGATATACGATTGTAACAGCACAAAAGGCTTTTTGGTAGGTTACTAGCTTTTTATCGTTCGAAACGGTCGCGATAAATCTGCTTGAAATTTCCCAAGGAAAAGTTGGTTTGTTTGATTAGAATCGGTGAAAAGTTCTCTGTGAACGTCAACTATATTCGAATGATAACCTTGACCAAAGGCAAGCAAATGCGTTTGATAAGATCGAGTGCAACCGTCTTTACGAAAATTACTCTTTGAAAATATAAATGATGTGTACTTTTTGCCCGGTAGCCAAATTCGAGACTAGTGGATATTTATGTCAGTTAAAACCGGAGAAATGGATGTTTGCGTAATTATTCGTCTTGAAATGCAGTGAAATTGCCGTATTAGCATATAAAAGATTTTTTCTATGCTTAAGATACATATTATAGATTTTTTTAAATTTAGGGACAGATTTTAGTTTTTAAATAAACGAATGTGAATTAAATACGATAATTCTAGGACAATATTTTAGACAATAAAATTCAAGATACTTATAATATATTTATTTCTTGCCAGCAAAAATTAAAAATTTTGAAATTTGTTTTAATGCATGATTTTAAACATTATTAGCATTTAAATATTGAAAACCAAATCATTAATTTGAATTGCATTTTATGAAAACATTTTCACAAAATGACTAGGCAATAGGCAAGGATTTTTTTTATCAACCACTTTCTTGTCAATGAAATCGTAAATAAAATTTATCTCAGTCACATTAATATTTTATTTTCCATAATAATTAGAGCAGCATATTAACGGTATATATTGCAATGCATTTTTTTTTATCATTGCTCGCGGTTCAGTTAAAACTTCTGAAATTTTAGCGTAAAGTTATGTGATCTTCCAAAATCCATTTAGCCGCCAATTTATCACCTACGCTCGCAGACAGTTCTGAATTTTCCCGATAGGGGGATTTCTCTGACCCACTTATTACGACTCCGGTAGTTAGCAAAGTTTAATCCGGTAATATGCGGCAAGCGATCTTGTTAGTCTAGAATAACCAAAGGTGACATTGAATAGGAGTTTATGCAGTTTATACGAAAAAACTTACAAATGAAAATGGAGCTTCTCTGTGCGTTTTTGTTTGATTTATTGTTTACCTTAGCGCAATATCCTCACAAAAAGCATCTCAAAAGATACCTTAGGTTTGGCTCCCGGGGAAATTCTGAAACACAACGCGCCCAAGCTCTCATGACTGTAAAAATAACAACTTAAATAAATGTTCCAAGTAATAAATATATCATGCCAATTACCATGCATACATAAATTTGGCCTAAATAATTTCAACCGTTGATGGCGTAATTTTGTGGAATAATTCCATAATATGAAATAAAAAATTGTAATTTTCCACTATTTTATATTTTAACACAACCTAGGTTTCGACGCTTAGCGTCATCATCACGTGATAAAATAGTGGAAAATTACATTGTTTTTATTTAAAAATATTTTTAACAAAATATACACTCGCGGCTTGCCCGTTTCCGTCCCCTCGCCTCGGATTCTGGGGCTATCACCACTTTCTTGCTAAGGTACTGATACCATATGAGCGACATATAAATATTTCATAACGATACGAGTATTACTGAGTTCCAGAATAGGCGTGTCTTTGAATAACGATTATTTATAGCCAATCTTGGCATGATCATTTGTTTCATTGGTCCCCCCTCGTCTTTCTTTAAAATTACGTAGTCTCCGAATAATATGTATTGTACCCTTTTTCCAGCTATTGACAAATTGTAGCTTGGACGTACTTTCAACGCAAAAAAACATTTTTACTATCAATATGATTTCTTTATCAGGCGTGACTTCGTGGAAGTGTTTCATATTTTCTAAGACGCCTTTCTCATTATGACATTTGCTTTTTTAAAGTCATCCCTACAAAATATGGACATTTTTACAATTATTACGGTTAAAGTAGATGGACCTGGCGGCGGCCAGTCCCTTGGATCGTCATTAGCCCGCAGATACCTCAAGTTCTCGACCGTGCGAATCCTTTCTCGACGCCCAATCTCACCCTTCCCAGCGGGATATCCTCTGATCGTAGCGATGATTAAGAACGAATTAATCAAAACTTTTTAAATGAATTTCTGATGAGAATGCATCTCTGTTTAACACTGTACGTAGTTTCTCGACTATGCACGTCTTTTAAACGGCTTTCTACGGCAAATATTAAGGACGTTGATATTTTTCGCTAATAGATACCAACCCAGTGGTTTGTTTCCGCGGTTTCTGCCACATTTAAACATTTGAAAAGGATGCGATGCTCTATCCATTACTAGTTTGCCCAACTATGTAAATATTAGCATCGAGAAAATAGGTCCCGAGTGCCCATTCTTCCTGGAGGCGGTCTCCTCAAACCGCACAAACAAAATCCTAGTTTGGCGAAGGAATGTTATAATTCCGTCGTTGCCTAGTGGTTTTGTTCCGGCATCAGACACCTGTAAGCTTCTCTATTCTTCCACTGTATGTAGGTTTTGCGGTGGTAATGGGAGGGTATTTTCAGAATAGGATTAAGGATGGAAGTGTGTTGAAGTATTACTCATCCATCATTCATGTAATATTGGCAAGCATTGAGTGCCTTTCTCTGTATGATTGCCTACAATTTCTGCTCGATCATTAGTTGGTGGATCAATATCTCTAATTTTCTTATATGAACTAATACATTTACTCGGTCCACTCTAAATGTCTTAAAAGGTGGCAGTAAATGTTGCTCTCATGCTTCATCTACATCGAATAGCTTTTCTACTAAATTGGCTGAAGTTTTTAATGAGTTAAAAGTTCAATAATTTCAGTAACTGTAATATTTCAGAATTAACTAACTGCGTTACAGGTATTTTCGTTTAATTTTACGTTACCTGAATCGGACTATCCCAATTCTTGATGGAAAAACCTTCGTGCGTTTCTCCTCGAATAGGATCGGATGCATGTATGGAACAAGCATTCTATAAATGCCACATTGGAGGAGATTTTTATTGAATGAGAGGTCGTCCAATTCGCGAGCGTTGCATGCTCGGAGTTTCGCGATCGTCGCATTCGGCTGCGTCGTCAGCGATAGATTCTTTTCGTGCGTAAAACATTTTGCGCTGTTAAATATAAAAATAAAAAAGGACATCTCAGCTAATTAGAAGTGGGAAACAAACCATCGAATACTATAAATTTGGATAAGTTCATGTAACGCCTTTTACATTAAATTAAAAATTCCAATTTTAAGCAAATGTAATAATATTTTTGAAACTAGAAAAAGAAATTCAAAATTATTCCCAACATTACAGCTTATGCCTGTCTGCATAGGATCTTTAGATCGCTTAATTCCACCAATTTCTAATTAAATAAGCTACAACAAGAAAGTGACATTATTGAATCAAAGAAGAAGAAAAATATTTGTCAAGGCTGATGGGATGGACCGAGGTATTTTCAAATATTATTTTATCGATGTGTGTAATCATAAAGATTTGCTGAGAAATATTTGTCGTCCTGATTCCGCCCAACACTTGACGAAGGGAGACTTATAGAAAGGCGTTATGATGGAAACAGAGTGTACTTATAAAAGTCACCATGCAGTACAGAAATATATCCCATCAAGGTTTTTTGGAAAAATTTGATTACGATATGTTCAGAAAATATGGATAGAGAAGTGAAATTGCAGGCACTTTTTCATAGAACCATTTCGGTAAAAATGCAAAGCAGAAGAATATTGAACTGGCACAGAGCGTCGGAACACGATTACGATATTTGCTGTCGTCCAAATTTTATTTTTATGTTCTTTAAAAAAGTCGTTCCCAAAAATAAAGAAACAGATTCTATTTATTTATTTGCGCAATTAGAGAGATAGAATCGTATCCTAAGTTTTTATAAAAACTGTTGATGATGTGCGTAAATAAGTGCGTTCAAACGAAACGGGCGAATTGCTTCGATATGGACGCTGAGTCGTTCAAATGATGCAAACGCTTATGATTCGAGTTACCTTGGTTATTGACGTAAATAGAGCCGCTCCAATAACCGCCGAGGGACCAAAATTTCATTTTCCGTCTCGGTTTTTAATCGCAACCGAATCCATAAATTGAACTGTTAAAAAAAAAACGAAATAATACGTTTTTCCCCGTTTTCGAATCGAATCGATCCCGTCTCCCATTTCTCGAACAAATAATAACGGAATGAAAGCGAACCGCCGACGTTTAGGTACGCAATCAATGGCCCGCAAAAAAAGCGAATTATGCATCGCGCAAGTCCGGCGCTAGGTGGCGGGCGTAGACGGCTATTATGAACCGGTCTGGGTAATCGTTAACGAAGAAAAAAAAAACGTTTCCCGAACCTTTGCTCTCTGGCATTTTCGATGAGATGGCGGACGTCATTCTCCTCTCTACTTTTCCGCGCTCCCGCGAACTGATTGGTCATTTTCCCGGAATCAATCAATGCCTCAATTTACTCAGGTGTGACATTGAAAGAGGTTTAATGAGGCGGATATGGGAGCAGCGGCGTAACCGATTGTTTCAACGAGAGTCATGATTTTAAAGGGGGTGGGAATTGGGGAATTTTCTTTTTATTTCGGTCGCCTGAAATCACAAGCTTCGCATTAATCCCGAACAAAACGTTATGATTGATTTCGGCATGTGGCCTCTCGGAAAGAGGGCGCTAGTGATTGGATTCGACACTGAAATTCTCTATGCTTAGTATGGCTCGTATCTGTTCGACATTCGCGATTTGCCGCAAAAGTGATTTCTCTTTATTGATGGGCTGACATGACGTAAACTTTTGCATATACGATGCGTTGAAGAATAGAAAACTATTTTACTTATAACGCATGGCAGTAAAAATTCATAAGCATGCTTTCAGAGGTTAAATAATTATGCTTGAAATTTTTTAAATCATACCGGTACGTCGCCGTCGAAATTGGGATTGTTATTGATATACCCAATTATCGAGTACTAAAACAGTATGATCCAAACGGAACTTATGATGCCTACTTCCCATTAATATTTCTAAAAATTAAAAATAATTTAAATGATAATAAACATTTTAGCACAAGAACGTCCGGACTTGGCCTACCTCCTAGAATCCCCGCGGCCGTCAGTTTGACGGCTATGTGATCTTTCCTTTCAGTTGACATGTAAGAACAAAAGTAAAGCGCAGACATGTTCTTTTTCTATAAGTGAACTATGTTGGAACTTATTTTCAATATCCATCGTATATTCAAGTACAATAAACAACAAAATGAGTAAAAAAAGCAGGATTGGTGTAAAAAAATTCATTTTAAAATTATACTGTTTCAGTTTTCTTTTCGTTGTTGCCAATGCTGACACTTGAATGAAGGAAACTGAGAGGCAATACGTTCTTATTGGCCTTGCCCTGATAAATTGTGTGATGTCACCATTTTTCAGAATTTTCGAAGAGTGTTTAGGCTCTCGCATTTTTTCACGGTGGCAGGTATTTCCCTCCTGGCCCTGTTCACCAGACCCACTGTGCTTGTGCCATTTGTTTTGAGCTTTTTGGATAGTTCAAGAGAGGTAATAAAATTGTCCTTTGGTGACATTTCTTCCCTTGTTTATGAATGGTTCCAGGAGACGCAGGACTATGAACTCGGATAGACGCTGCCACTCTGGACGCTGGTCGTCCTTATCAAGGTAAGGGAGAGCATTCAATTGATAGGTACTTTGCTTCCACGTTTACAGCTAAGAAAAATTTCTGACCAAATTTGTCTGGTTTTTGTGCCGTGAATTTCGTAAATGGGCATCGGACATCTTGTTTTGCTTGGAAAAAGGCGCTCATCAACTGTGATTTGTCCCTGGTCTGAAGAAGCTTTTACAGTTTTTTATGGATTTGTTCCATATTGCAGAAACGAGAGAAAATTTAACAGATTTTAGACGAGCTGCACGTGTTGACTTGTCATCAAATTTCAGAAATCTCATGATTTCACAAAATTTGTTGCGAGATGTTGCTTCCTTACAGAAGGACAGATCCCAGAATTCGGACCATAGAGACTGGAGTTCCAAATTCTATGCACTACTTACGCCCCGATTGTACAGAATAGAAATAAAAGCTTCCAAATATTCCAGCGACATAGCCCAGATGTTGTCCTGCAGCTGTCGGCGCGCTTCCACCTCTGTGAACTTTTGGATACGCTTAAGCATGAAATCATGAAATTGTCGATAATAAACCGCCAAAAACTAACCTTTCTCTCTTCAGCTACATTTTGCCTCAATGTACTGTTGGACCCTATGCCTCCCTCACAATATTTCTGCAATAACTCTACTATTTCGGCTGATTCAAAGCCAAGTTTACGCGCCGTTATGTTGTACGGCTGAAGCAAAAAAGCAGCGAGCAAAGAGAAGACACGTAACACACGCGGAATGCGACAAAGTTCGCGACTGACTTGCAGGAACGATTGGGAGAAGGGGATAGGAGAAAGACGCCGATATACAAGATGTAAGTGGGAGGGGAAAAGAACTAGACACATTATGCGAGTTTGTAGATATGGAATTCGTCTAAAACAGGAGGGCCGTCAAATTGACGGATCCGGATATTCTAGGTAAATCCGCTTTTTCTCAATAACAAGTTCCCCGGGGGAGTAAATTTTTTTTTCAAGGTACAGTTGCCCTAAAACGATTAATATTCATGGTGGTGCACCGTCCTGCATTGAAAAATACCAAAGCAGTAGCCAAGCAAAATTTAAAAACCGTCAAATTGACGGCTTTTGGGGGTTCGAGTGCGAAGGAACTGCGAGAACAATTTAAAGACCTTACAGAGAACAGAAATAAACAAACCGTAGCCTTCTGATATTGTATATAGCCACGAAGTTCCAACAATCCTCCCCCTTATACCAAAAAACTATTTTGGTTGCTTGGGTGGTTGGTCCATGTAACGCTCTTAAAATGCAAATAACTCGATCAAATATGCGAATTTAACCGTGAAATTCGGCAGGAATAATCAACTCTTATATAAAAACGAAGTGACAAAGGAAAATTTACGAAAATAGAAAAAGGTTTGACTTCAGGGGATCATTTGCATTCTCCATAAGATAACACGTAAAAATCGACCTTTTGAAGTGCAGGTTTTTCTTCATTTAGAGATTAAAATTAGAAAAATTAATCCACTACCTTTAGATAAGGACCATTTCAAAGAAATATTTTCAAGATTTCTTATCCTGTCCATCGTTTTTCGTCTGCAATTCGAAATCTCTCATGCTAAACGTTTAATTCTCCTATTTTGGGGAAATCTTGCCATTTTAACGGAATGTTGACTTGCCTACCAATTACATTGTTAATTCTAGAAATCCTATTGTTATTTTAATCCTCATACGAAAAGGAGAGAAAGACGGAAGGATAGGGAAATAATTTTTGACAAACTACATTCGTTGCGTTATTTACGGGAAGGAATACCAAAGAGCTGAAATACTATTCAAAAAGATCAAAATTCATAATTATGAGCTAAATTAAATATTATTTAAATGGAAACGATATGATAATCTGGAGAACATGCTGAGCGTTTTAATAAACAAACCGAGCATGTTAAAATATATAGAGTGAAGGATTTGGCGTTAAGTTACGGGAGTTAGGTAGAAGAGTGGAGATCTTGAGGACGATTTAGGAAATAGGGAGAGAAAGAGAGATATCAAAGAATCACAAAAATCTTGATATATAATTGCTCAATGTCTGGCGTCCATCCGTTCGTCCGTCTGTCCGCCCGTCCGTCTGTCCGTCCGCTTGTCCGGCCGTCTGTGCGTCCGTCCGTACGTCTGTCTATCTGTCCTCCATTTCATCTCTTGAAATGTTTGTCATAGAGAAATGCTGTAAACGCCATTTTGTTTCTGCAAACTTGGAGACCCAGGGAAAACTACTTTAGTTTATGGAAGTGTCACGGATTCGACTCCTGAGAGACGATTACATTTTTCAATATGTTTACACAAGAGTTTCGATTTAACAAGATGCAAGATTTATTTCTTTCATTCATTAAAATGCGTAAATATGGACCGAATTTCTCCGTTTTTGCTTCGAAATAATTGAAATAATAATTAATGAAACCAACTTTTATATGCACTAAATAGTAAGCAATACATATAAAATTCACATAATTGTTTGTTTCAGAGAGTTAAAATAGTTTTGGGCGAAAATAAATTGTATGACAAAAATACATTACGCTATACAATTTTTATACACCAAAAATTATTTTTAATCTTTGTATCTTTTTCTCTCTCTCCCGCTGTTTCTCTCTACCTCTGTCTCTCTTTCCCTCTGCCTCTCTCTCCCTTTGCCTCCTTTCCCTCTCTCTCTCTCCTTATCACTCTCTCGTATTAAAACATTAATTGCACGCATTCCCTACGCATCCTCCTATATAAACCAAATAACACCACACTAAGAATTATTATTAATAAAAATTTCTTCTCAACCCTTAGTTGGTGCATCAATAAACATATCACGTACTTTCAATTAACAAATACTACAAAACGATATATCATAAATGATTCCGGAGAAATATTCAATTTCTATTAAGTGATTTATTTTCTAATCAGTTTTAATCGACCAAACAATTGAAAATTATTTAAAACATATCTCACTTGAGTTCAGTATTTGTAATATTTACGTTTATGTTCTTTACTTTGCTGTAGATAATCCATCTGCCATGCACGCGTAAGGAATTAAATCTATTTTGTAATTATAGCAGATATTATTTACTTCAGTAACCAATAAGACAATTTACGTTGACAACAATTAGGTAGCTATGCATGAATTTTTCAGATATGACGGGTATGCGTGAATTAAATGTTAAGTTAAAATTTAAATAATAATTAACAGTGGCGGCTCGTAGCTAAAATTAGTGGGGGTGCTGCTCCAGAAAATTTTTAGCCTTTGTTTTAAAATTGTGTAAAAGGAAAAAAACATGTATAAAAAGAAAATTTATTCAGGAACTTGATAAAATCTTAACAAAAAAAACCAAACATTTTTTACTTACTTTAACTTAAATTGTTACAGTTCAAGCTTGATCTATTCATTTAAAAATGAAATCCATAAAAGAACCGAAAAAAATGAATCAAATAGAATAGCTGGAAGCAGAATAATAATCTAATTCTACACTCTTCTACACTTTATCACATTCAAGAATATGGTACACGGTTTTTAAGCACAACACACGCTGAGTAAAAAAAAACTTGCTTCCACCATCACGCCAGAGCCGGCACTGCGAGAGCAACAGTGCTCTCTCTACCTGGCAGTCCCGCCTTCCTCCCCACCCCCCCCCTCCTATGTGCGCATGCGCACAACAGTCAAACACCACGTCGCTGGCACTGTGAAGCGCACAGTTCCATACAAAGATTTTTGTGTCTTTTCATAAACTGGGGGATGGCTACTGAAGTACTGACATTAAGCTTAAGGAATATATATTGTACTACAAAAATAAAGAAAGAATTAAAGAAAAAAGGACTCATTATATAAAATGTTATCGATAATATCATGTGGAAATAGGGGGTGCTGCAGTTCCGCAGTGCCTATACACGAGCCGCCACTGATAACTAATGAAACCAACATTAAAACGTAAGCAATAAATATAAAATTCACATAAAATATATTACAAATGAACTCCGTTTCTTATCTAATGCTTTAACTAGTTACTCTAATTAGTATAATCGAATACGGTTTTCTCCTGTTTCCTTGCATCTTTGGAAGATTGTAATTGCATGAGTTTTAAATAATAACAAAAAACACTGGATCCTTAGCAACTAATACGAAATTTGTGAATTTATTTAATTTAAAAATAGCTACATAATATAAAAGGACCACTATAGTGAAATAATTTATAACTTTGTTGGTCGTTTAGATTACGTTCTAAGTTATTATATAGGAATTTCAATGATAAAATAAAATTGAGTTTCATACGTCTCTTGTTTACCGCTCTGGCAATGGTGGCGCCCTCTGACAGCGCGACGGATACACAGACATTGGGATTTTATTATTGTAATTATATATTTATATTAAAAATTAATTGTAATTTAACCATTTTTTACCAAATTTCATTTTGTATTTTGTTTTCGCATGCCAAAAATATATGTTCGCTATATTTTTAATTATAGAAATACCTATTGACTTAAGGTTTGTCAATTTTTATTTTAAAATAATATTATTAAGTATTCTTACAAAATGATGTTTTGTTTTTATGAAATTATATATATATATATTTGTAATTTTTTGTTGACGAATGAACTACATTTGGCATGCATTTTCAAAGTAATACATATGGGGTTAAAACCTATCCCGCGCGAGTACTCGTTTTTGAAAAACCCGCGCGAGTACTTGAGGATTAATTGCACATAAACCGATTGATGGAAGAGTGCACCGGAGAGAAAGGAAAGGAGATATGGAATAATTAAGAATGCTGGAAAATATAAGAGAAATGAGAGAGCAGAAGGAAAGAGAGCGGAAGAAACATCCGGAATGGTCGCATCCAGCAAAGGAAAGGGATAGGAGTGGAATGAGGAAGTATGGATAGCCCTATGATGCATGCCGGTTATCGTTGTGTGCATAGCATCGAGTGCTCCGTCACATGGCCGTGTTCGCATGCAAGCTCTCGAATTGTTTGCTTTGTGTCAGGCCATTATATAGTCCACGCCTGGCACCCCTCCCTCAATTCCCCTTATGCTACCCTTTGGATATTGAAACCTCCGAATGCACACACCACAATTCTCTCTCCCTCCCTCTTTCCTTCCCTCCCTAGCTTCTCCCACGCTGTACAAAATCCTATCCGCGGGCGCGAACAAAAGGGGTCCTTGATTCTTGCTTTACACGCTTTCTCCCACTCCCCATTTGACGCTCGCCCCATTTGACTCACACCCTCTCTTTCTGTATGCAGAAAAGAGATTCCTGCCCAGTTCGTCGCCAAATAAATGCACACCGGTGCACCTAAAGCTGACGGTTTCGCATCGGATCGGCTCGTACGGCTTCGTTTTTTGTTTATGGTTTGGGTCGGCGGTTTCATGTGTGTGGATTATGCTCCTCCTCCTCATGTGTCATTCCTACTCTCCCCTTCTCCTCCGTCTATGCGTTCACCATGTTTGGCTAGTTGACCAATAAGAGATAGAATATGCGCCTATTTGACAGGGGTCCATAGCGTATATTTAAGGGGCTTGGAAATCCGGATTTAGATGAGGAACGAGGTAAGGTTATGTAGGGTAGTAATCGTGTGGAAGGGATTGATTTGCACTCGTGATTTCAGGTGCGGGTTTGTTTTATTTCTGTGCGCTTTCTGTCGGTCTTCTGTTTTATTTCAGTCTTTGGTTTAGGGTGGTTTATAGCTATATGAGACGAGAAAGGGATTTTTACGCAAAATGAACGCGCTCAAAATAAGCGCTAACTTTTTAATGCAAGTTGAGCGTTTAATTTCTTTCGAAAATGAAATAAAACAATAATTGTGTTGACTTAGAGCGTTGGACGTATCAGGGGATATCCTTATCAACTTGCAATATTCCTGCTCGGTGTATAAACAATATTCTCCTTTAATTGAGTACGTTTGCAAACGACGGATAATCATTTATTTAACTTCGCAAAACCCACCAAATTATGTTTAAATTTGTTCTCTGAAATATGAATGCAATGGATTTCAGTTTCATAAATCGTATTAACTCTTTTAGGCGTAACTCTGTGGAATATTTACATTATCAGAAATAACATTATACAATTTGTAATGTTCCACTATTTTATCGTATGCATCATTTAAATGGAGTGTCACGTCGAAGCCGTCCGAAATCGGAAAAAACATCCTTATTTCGGAAATTTAGCGCAAACGGCGTTTATGATTTCCCGATCTGCTTTCCACAGCTTACGAATGAATTTTAAACATGTTGAAAATGTCCTAAGATGTAATAACTATCCGTTTTATCTACGGTCCAGTCCGAATCTGGTAAACCAAATTCTTTGTAGGAGATTTTTAGGGATCGAACACTCAGCCAATCATTGAATCCGAAATGCGTATTTTATTTAAATTTATTTTTAAAGCACACGTGTGTGGTTTATTGCTTGCGTTCTTCGTGCGTTTGTGAACAAAAGGTCCCTGGTGTGGAATACTTACCCCTATACCGGAGTGTGTGTGGGTGTATGGTCCCTGGCGTGGAGTAATAACCCCTAACCCGGCGCGTATGTTAGTAATCCCTTTTTATTATTTTCATGATTATAAGGAGGTTTCCCCCTTTTTATTAACTGTCCGTAGCTTGAAAATTTTATAGCCCGTGACGCCTCTCGTCCCGAGCTCTCCGGATTACAGAGGCTCAATTGTGTAATATGGATCGGAGTAATTCCTTCTTGAAAATGACTAGATCACTAATTAAAATGTAAATCTTTTTCTGTTTCAACGAACCAAAAAATGTGGCAATTATGTCAACCAAAATATCGCCCTTTACGAGAAATGTATTTGCTCTGGTATTGCATTATAACACTATAAAACTGTGACATTCTTCGCTACCTACCATAAAACAAGATGGAAAAGTATACTCTATAAATGGAATTCACAAAGATTTCAAAGGCGTTCTTAATGGGAAACACGTATGAAATGGTATCGAAAGATTGAGCGATTCTCGAATTTTTATCTACAAAACTGTAAGTCGTAATTATATGGTCTTGGAGACTTAATTTTGGTTTATTGTTAAATGGAAGTTTTTATATTTTCTATACATTGTATTTTAAAGTTTAATAAACAAAATGGAAAAGTATACTCCATAAATGAAATACAGAGAGATTTCAAAGGCGTTCTTAATGGATAAATACGTAAGGAACGGCATCGAAAGATAAGGCGATTGTAAAATTTTTATCCCCGAAACTACAGTCTCGGGGACTATCTTATAGTAAATGTTGTTCTCTATCCAAATGATTTTTTTAATCTATACCTCACAGATTATATAAGAGTATGGGAGAGAACTATTGGAATTTCTAATTGTTTTTTGCTAAGAGAACCGTCTTCGCGATCGATATAAGCAAAATATGATATATTTTGCTCGGGATTATCTCGAAATTTTATCTCCGAAGACATAACTCGTAATTATGTGGTCTTTGGAACTATCTTGTAGTAAATGTTGTCTTCTATCCGGATAAATTTTTTAAACTATACCTTACAAATCATTTAAAAGCTAGGGAGAGAAAAGTTTTGTATTTCGATGTTGCTTGTCGGATGCCATTTAACGAGATAAACGAGTATAAGTTTATTAAAGTAATTATGTAAAGTGGAAGTTCAAATTGACGGATTCAGTTAAAAATCACATTTGGGCGATAAATTCAAATAACGATCACTCATAATTAATTTAATTAAAATTCGCCCAGCGATTTAGGAGAGGAAAGTTACTACGAACGGATCAAACGTGCCCATAAGGCGTTCCGCTATTACCGCTTCGCTGGTAAAGAAGGCCTAATATGCGAATCCATCTTTGCGTAGAAGCACCCCTGTCCCGGAGCGCTGCTCGATAGTCACTTGAATATTGAAAATGATTCATACGGTGAATAAATTGATTCGCCGTAAAAAACGTACTATCAATGTATCTGGGAGGAAGAGGGATGGGATATAGCTTGTCCGGATCCATCCTCAGGATCGCACGGGCGATTGACCACCGTCCTTTATCCATCTCCTTACGGCCTTCCTGCGACAAACTAAGAATTGTTTCCTCCGCTGAGTTTTACAACTAGACATTTCATCTTATTCCAGCTCTTTTCCATATCATTGAGGAACATTTCATTTTTTCGTCTCGGGAGACATCCCTTGCCCACCATGCGTGAAATTCTCTCAAAAAAAAACTAGAAAAAAATCCCCCATTGAATTTTTCTTGATTTAGAATGATTTTATGCATTCATTCCTTCACACTCGTTTTTTTCTGGTTATGTTAGAAGTACAATGGAAGCTTTTTCTCTGCGGATTTTTCATGATTTATTGTCCTTTAATGAATCTACCTTTATTCGTATGTAATGTTGAATATGTACTTTTCTTTTAGCTGATAATAATAGAAGTATAGAAGAATATTGTGGAGTGATTTTCTTCAGTGGGAGCATAAACAGTTGCTTTACCGAAAAATTTCTTTTAATGCGATGTATAATGTTCGGAAAATTACATCATACTACAATTTCACATTTGTAAAGAGAATGAAATGCTGGCACGAAAATCTTCCAACATACGCCGAATTACGCATACATTCATGATTACGACAACGCCATGAACACGCAGTAAAAGCACTCAACGAATGAATGTTGCAGTAGGGAACTAAATCCATTCGATGGATTTCGTGAATTTACCTCTTTTAAAAGGAATAAAATTCGCTATATGTGACGTCATTTTCTGTTATATACCGTCAGCATAGGGTTCCTAGTTAATATAAGAGGCAAGCCACAGTTAATTCAGCACCAATATTCGAGAATCGCAAAAAAATTGGCTTTAGAATGATGCATTGAGGAGTACTGGCCTTTCCCGATTCCGTAACGATCCGACCGGAGCCCTGAGTCGATTACCGGAGATGGAAGTCCTGATTGATGGAGTGATTTGACCCTACATTGGCGAGAGAGGGAACAAGTCCACATCACGGAATTTCACTCCGAATTGAAAGCCCTGTGTTCAGGAAAACGGTGACGTTGCGGAAAAACTGCGAAAACGGCATAAACAATTGATCTCGTTCGATAAATTAAGAACGATAATAAAGAAATGAATTGTTTAAAAAACATTTCTCACAAAATAAAATTTCGAATTAGTTTCCAGAGGTTAGAAGACAGAGGAAGTAAGTTCTGGCTAGATAATGCGTTAATCAGTCGAAATCAGTCTACGCATTGATCAATAGTAATGTCTTTATTTGTCTTAGGTTTGTAGCAATTAGGCTCAAATTTGGGTTGAACTAATATTTAAGGTATATTACGTATAAAATATATTGAAAATAAAATATACTATAGTAAAGGTTAGGATTGTATACTTAGCAATTTGTTATAGTTATTTTTCTAGTTTGAGAACAAGATCCCCGCCAACCTATCAAAAGTTACTTCTTCCAACACCGTTGTAATGTATTGCCATCTAAATAGCTGACAATTTCTATGAAGAGGTTAACTCACATCGTTTTTACGCAAGTGATTTGAGAGCAATATGCCTAACTTTTAATTTCCTCTTACTCCACTGGTAGTATAATGCAAATCTTTTCTAAAGAAAAGGGTGGAATGCAAGATTTCTTGAAAATTTTGAATGTTCTAGCAGAATTGAGATTTCAAGTTTAAGCACCATTGGAATGTAGATCCTTACTAGACCATCCCATAATTGAAAACTTCACTACTTTACCTTCAGTAGTTTGACCACAATACCATTTCGAAGTTTTGATTTTTCCGACTATGAAGCCACCAAGCGGATATACTATGAACTACTTGGAAAATCCAATCGCTGAACCATTCGTACGTTGATGAGAGCTATTGATTTTTTTAAATTCCAAATATCTCTTAAAAGAAAAAATTCATTTTCCACATGCAGAGTGATACCATTAAATTCTGCATTAAATAAAACGTGCTAAAAAGTAGCGTATAAATTATAACAATGATGCACCAGCAGCGGGCTGAAAATACTCCTCACGGATACCTTACACCGTCTTTCTCTTCCATTTACGCCTACGATATTTTATATTCCTTATTATTTTTCATATCTTCCGAAGAGTCGCGAGGAAAGTTTCCTTTGCTTATACATCTCGCGGTAAGAAGAACGAGGGCGTGAATTTAAAAAAAGGTTCCGTGCTTACGTAAATGTCGGCCGATTCTTTCCTCCCCGAGAAATCACGATCGCGCCAGTGACGAATGCACCGCGAGATTTCCCGTCCGTTACATTGCTCACGTCCGTGTTCCTATTCCGGAGATCCCATCCTAGGTCGAGCAGTAAACATCCGCGCGCGGAGTACAGATGTACCTGACGAAAAAGGAGATCGCGGTTCTTCGCCAGATAATTTACGACCCTCCGCGAAAGGTATGTTCGGAGATAACCTCTGAAGGGCGATTTCCTAGGCGATTCCGCTTTAACGCCGGCGCGGAAAATGCCTCATCACGAGGCACTCCCGAATGTATCCGGAATTCGCTCTAGGAAACGCCCGCGTTCCGCGGCAAAGATTAAAAGGGGAACAACAAGTAGGACGAACCAACGAGCAGAAGCGCTCCTGGATGTGAAACGACCCACGACTAGCGCGGAAGTAAAAGCCCAAAGGACGCATAAATGAAAGCATCAAGAAAGTTGAGAGCATCCCGAGGATATAAGGCGTTTAAACTTTTGCGGAAACCGACTTAACGTTTAGGTCTAGATTCGATGTTTGTTTTCGAATGTAAAAACGATTATAATGCGTATAAAATTGCACGAGGAATAAGGCGTTTGTTTTGTTTAATCTTCGGGATTGCTCTCTTCGAAACTCATAATTTTCCTCTGAGAAGATCTTTTCACCCGACGCAACGTTTCCGAAAAATATTTTTTAGATATTTAAAACGGCCGTCATTTAGTTTAATGGCGGGTGAAAATAAAAATAGATTTCCAGCGGTCTCCTAGGTTTTTCGTTTTCATCACTGCGGTTATTGCAGTTTCTCCGCCCTGAAAATGAATGTTTAACGATCAACATCTTAGCGCAATGCTCTCTTGAGAAATAATTTCTTTGTATCAACAATACATCCTAAATAATGAATCAATGAAATAATCATCAAAAATTTTATTGCGGAAGACAATATAAACATTATTATATCGATTATGTATATGTATACTATCGTAATTGCCGGTCAAATATGACGGGATTATCATAGAAGTATTCCAAATATATATGATTTCTATATAAAGAATCAGTAAGATATGCTATGGATCTGGTTTGGCTTTCATGCTAAATCAAATCAGTGTTTTTTAAAGTTATCTTTGTTTTAATTAAACTGTTTAAATAATTAATAGTAGAGAGGCCAAATGATTATCTAAATATTTGCTGAATATAAGAGGTAAATCGAAATAATAAAATATAATGCATAAAGAATTTGCAGAAATTTGTTTGAAATATTTGAGCAAAATATAAGTTATTTAAAACGCATAGAATTTAACTTAATAAATTAATTATTTTACCCTTATTAACTCGCAAAAACAGGATAAAATGTGAACGAACTGTCAATTTACCATCAAAGGAAAATTGTGTAGTAACTTAATATTAACTATATACTTACATGAACTGCAATGAGTTTTAAGTATATTAGTATATTTTAAGATCGAAATTTTATTTTAATTATATTAGTTTTGAAATGTTTCCAGAAAAAATATTTAGTTATATAAATTTAAATAAAATCCATAAAATGTTATTTTTTCAATCTTATTTGAAATTCGGTTCGAATTATTTGCTGTATTATCAGTTAAAGAAATCCATTGAAAATTACGTTACCTATATTTAGTTTTATGAATTCTCACCTTTTGGAAATGGCGCATGATTCAATAGTATAATATTTTTTATAATCAATTATAATTTATTATTGTAATTTTTGTATTGCAGTTCCTTTGAATTCTTCCTCTTTCTCAGTTTCTGCTCATTCCCATTCTCTTTTCCTTCCTCCCTCTAATTACATAGGTTCAGTAAATAAGTTACACCCATGTATAAAAGTCTGGCCCGTGCTAAAGCACTAAATTGGTGCATTTATTATGAGGCTAACAAGGGGAGGACCCGTACGTGGGGTCACGGATTTTGCTGAAACTTGGTAGGTACGTAGCGCTAGACGCCGGGATCACAACCAACCCCCATTTTGGGCATATATGGTCAGTAGTTTTTATGCAAAGCGTTTAAAGTTTGCAATTGACGGCACAGGTCTTAATCGTAATCCGTAGCTTAGCGCTAGGGAGCTGGGCTAGCGTTCTGAAGGTCCGGAGTTCGCTGCCAGTTTCGGTCACTTTTTTTTGTAAGAGTATAATTCAACAATTGGGACAACAGTGGTCCAATATAAACAAAATGCGTGAAAACGTGAACAATCGTATTAAAACGTGATTTTGGGAGATTTACGAATGAAATTTAAATTCTTCTCTTCGCATAACTAAGTTGAACACCTCATCCTTGAAATATTTTAAAATGTAAACAAAAAAGGTCTGCATGTTAAGGAATAACTTTTTGCGTGATTCATATGTACAATGCAAATTTATAACTCCGGTTATTAATAAGACGCACAGCAAAAAAAACTATGAAAATAATGATAAAAATACATAGTTAATTACAAAAAATTTCAATAGAAATTTAACTGAAAAGAAATTAATGAAAAACACGATTTTAATTATGAATAATTCGGGCACCTTCTCTCTCTCGCACTTAAGCATTCAAACACACTTTCCTTACGCATATAGTATAAGGACGACAATACAATCTCGAGGTTTACCAATGACGCGGTCGGCAAGACAACATATTTTTAAAAAGCATAAAATTTTCCAATAAATGTGATTTAAACGTATAACTTGAGCGATTTAGAACCGAAGGCAAAAGTCGACGATAAGAATAAGAATCTATATTTATATTTCTTTGTTAAGGTCCAGGTCCATAGTTCGTAGGTCAATAGCTTCTAATTTAATTTTACAAAAGAATAAAAGCCTGCAAGTGAAAAAAAGGTATTTTTAATTGTTCTCCTATGGAGATTTTTATATAGCGTTCCGGCGGACCAGCGGACGGACGGACCAACGTACATAATAAGGGTAGTACGTATATAATACTAGGGGCCAGATTCAGCACTACCTGCAAATATCTAGAGACCCTTGCGTGAAGTGACCCAATGCGATAGTTCCTATGACAAAAAATTGCTACAAAAAGTGTTATTAGTTGAACTACATTTATTGCCCCTCTTACAATAATGATATAGCTCACACCATTTTCAAAACCAAATACACATACCTACATGATTTATACTACCGGTACACAATATTTTTTATTTTGTTCAATATTTCTGATTGCACAACATATCCTATTTTCTGTGGTTTGTTTAATATTAAGTAATCATTGCACCGGTCACGCGTCAATGTCGAAAGAAATTAATTACAAACATTAATAGTATGGTAATTTGCTTAAAATGCACAATAAAACTTTTAATCAAAACGATATTTTTTATGCATGCGTAAAATATCTTTCTATTTGAAATGATAAGTTGTCCATTATTACAATGCATTGGAATCGTTTATTTTCTTCGCTATGTATTTCATTAGTTTTTTATTTATACGAAACTTTTCATATAAATTTTCAATCGGTTATGGTCTTTGATGCCTTTGTTTCATTTTAGGCTTCGTGCAAATGCACTTAAAAGGCCAAGACTAACAATCCAAAGATTCGAAGTCAACAATTGAAATGTTGAAAAATCGGAGAAAATCGAATATAAACTTAAAATATGGACAAACACGAATTAAACAACAGAAACGAAAATATGAATAAGAGTCTTCATTTCTTTTTACGTGAAATAGTGTAAAAGTCCAGTCAAAATCTACACATCGTATTCTAGCCGATTAAGTGTTAATCAAATGCAAAAACGAAAACTATCCTGGTATCGAACCCATGCTTTTCCGGGGGACGACTACCCTCTTAAAACCTGTAACAGTTCTGGCCGACTATTCAGGCGAAAGATTTGTCGAAATCGAGCCGACCGTTCTCGGTTTATTTGTGTTCATGCCGAAAGGCTTCAGACGCAGGCACGCAGACGCATGGACGCAGAGACAGCGGTTATAATAAATTAATTGAATTAATTAATTAAACTGACATACAATACCCACATAATTAAAATACGTGCATTATAATTATCCTTCAGGCCTTACGTCTTAAAATTTCTAAAATTATTAGATGGTATATTGCTTAAGAGACTATAATGCTATTTTCATCGGCAATACATATTATCTAAGTTGATGCAATCGTTACTCACTTTTGATTAGACGTTTCTTAGCGATGTCGTTCGTTTGTTTTATGTTTAGACCAAATTTTTCACAGAAACTGTTCAATCGATTTTTATCCTACATATGCCTGTTTAATTGTAAATTAAGGGCAAGTATACTTAAATTTTCTGGCTAACAATGCCTGTAAACCTAGTAACTTTTTCGAAATTTTATGAATTCGGAAAAGCTCTAATATAAACGGAAAAATATGAAGAAAACAAGTAGTTATTGGCATTTCAAATCCACAATGTTATTCTCTCTTCCCAAAAACCAACAACTTATTTTTTGCAAAGTATACAATTGAAAACCTGAATTACGAAATATTTTAGTTCCCGTATTATGCACTCTTTATTGATGGCGTTACAATCGAGCATGTGCTGGCTCGATATAAGTTTTAATTTTAATAAATATGACTGCAATATTTAAGTTCAATGAAATCCCGTCCCAGAAACTCTTAAAAGGTTGGTGTTCCTGGGTATAAAGATTACAAATGAGCGTAAATATCTTATCATTTATTGTAGAATTACGTTTAAAAGACGCTCTTAATCGACGTACTTACCCGGATTCGATCTCTGCGTTACTTTCTCACTAATTTAACAACATAAAAAAGTATAAATTTCGTAGAAAATGATTTGGTCGATTCGAGTCACCTTCCTGCAAGGGGGACAGGTACGTGAGCTAGGTTTTAGGTCGAACCTTCGATTTTCGCACCCCTAATCCGGGTTAATAACGGTCGAGAGGACTGTGCATCGGTCGGTTGTGAATGTGGCTCCAACTATTTAAGATGAGTTCTATAGTGAAAAAGTATTTCAATTTTCTGTTAAATCTAGCTTTAATTATTTTCGCCTATATATTGGGAAGAAATTTTTCATGTTTAGAAACTTTTTTCGTCAGAGTCTCCACGTAATGAAACAAGGTAAACCTAATTCCTTTTTGAGCGCATTTTAGAGCCGCGGAGAAATCACTGCCGGCTAGTCCTTCATTACTTCTCCAAAAACTTTCCCGTCGCGAAATTTTTCTCGCCGTTTCATATTCATTTCTGTTAACGTTGTCCTTCTAACTTTCCGCATCATCTCCGGTTTTTCCTTCTCTCATTCCCACGTTCAATGTGTGGCATTATTGCGTTTTTTATAATGGATCAAACTTTTCGAGAAACATCTTACCCACTTCTTTATTTATTTTTATGTCATCTCGGCGCGCGTCGTTTCATATAGGATTTGTTTCGTTTTTACATTCTTTTGCTAAATATAGTTTTGTTTTTATGTTTCAAGGAGAAGAAACTTGGGACAACATGACTTCCAGAGCAGTCGAGCTATACCCCTTGAGGTGTGTCAACATAGGCTTTTTTCGCATAAAAATCTCATGAAACATTTTCGCCAACATGAAAAATAAAATTTACCATCAAAAATAGCCATTTAATCAGTCTTGTTTTGATATTTTACATGGGTTTATGTAAGCTTTAATAGTAGATTTAACGAATGGTGAAAAAATCATCAGAAAAAATAAAATAACTCCAATTTCTCTTCCTGAATATGATAAGCTACCTGAATTAGCGACATCTACCATAAAATCTTCCTTGATTTTCGATTTCATTACCCGAAGAGACGAGAAACCTAAACCGGTAAGACAGGAGTATCTGAACGTGCTCTCGAGCACCGCTGTGCTCTTTGACAGCTGATTGTGCTCTTCGGTAGCCTGGTTGGGCACTTCTGCGATGCATAAATCGTGTTTCTTAACATCGTTTGTTTAATATGTTCAGTGGCTTTATTCCTAAACGTATATAAGCACACTACTAATAACGTTGACGTTGGTTTGGTTTCAGTATTTATGATCATTACTAACTGGAGTTACCCGGCGTCGCTCGGGAAAGAATTTTCTTTTAAGTAGCAAATGATTTTTATTTCTCTGGGCCCCGCGCTATCGGTGCGCCCAAATTTCTCAAATGTGTTATTCGGAGAGAAGGTTCACACGGAATTTTAACTACCACCTAAAGAAACCATTGAAAAATTGTAGTCAGGCTTGTGCTCGTGGGTATATCTCAATGGCGAATCCATCTTGTAATCAAGGCAGACAGCTTTTCCAAGAATGTTTGGCATAATAGAGCAGTTTTATTAAAATAGAAATTACTCCGAGTGCATCATAAGCCTTGAATTTTCGTTCCCCATTCCTTAATTACGCAAGCGATGTTTAAATTAACATTTACTATTTTATCTATCGTATTGTAAAGTTTTACCATTCACATATTTACGCATTAACGTCTTGCTTAATATCCGCAAGGGTAGATGCACCGAAGCCTTTAAAGCAGCAATACAATTATGTGGAATATGTCAATGCTATTAGCCAAAATGTAAACAATAAACAACATCTTGGTTACCGAACAAATGTAAGAAGAAGTATCGATTTATGTTGAGATAAATCTTTCAATGTAAATGGTAAAAGATAACAGTGTTATAATATTTCTCAAAAATCATTTAACTCAATTTAAAAGAATTCATAGACTATATTTAATCCATTTGTACACTTGATCTTGGCGTTGGCTATTCTTCTTCTACGGCTTACCATGGCGTGGACTTTCCTTCCTTCTTTACTTGGCTATCTCCCTTTGAGGAGGACAACAATTAAGAAATTTAGCTTTGTTGTCGCCTGGAAAATGTTAATAAATTTTGCGCTCAAAGGATTGCTTCAAGCGATTTAACATGTAATACGACTAAAAATGAATACATTTAAAATATCCTGTCTTTCATGCGTAAAATAAGCCATTTCCAGTGATTATAAGTTGATATTTAGGTATATTTATATCCACATCAGTGAAGGGCTGCATAGCATTTTGGGGTTTCTCCACACCGTTTCCCATGCATTCTTATGGAAATAGTATTTTGTTGACCCCATGGGATATAAGAGACCCCACGGTCTGCAACCCTATACCAAGTTCTTCCTCTTGTCCATAGGATTGCCCATGAAACTTTTGAATTCGATAGCTTCAACGATGTAAAACGTATAAGAGACACACAAACATACATATATACACATTCATTTTTATATATGAGATTATTCTGCGCAAAATTATAATAGTTCTAGCTTGATATTCTAGGACAGCGGTGGACAAACATTTTACGTGGCGGGCCACATTAACAGGTTCAGCACCTTCGGTGGGCCGCATTAAGAGTTTCAGCTTCTTAGGCGGGCCGCATTAACAGGTGAAAATGTCACGTTGTTGTTAACATGGTAAGCTATTTGAGATAATGCGAGGAATCCTGTTAGTGAAAATCAATAACCAATAATATGCTATGCCTATAACATCACAGGAAAAGGTTTTCCGGCCATAATTTTGACATACTTACCAATATTATACTATATTTGTTTTATGTTACCGTTTGCTTTTAGAATGGCATCACTGGCTACATAAAATGCCCTGGCGGGCCACATTTGGCCCGCGGGCCGTGGTTTGCCCATCCGTTCTAGGATATGGCATGGTACTCGCTTGATGTACCAGAATACAACTTCGTTATGGTGTCACACTTTTGCTGTGAAGTTTTTAACGATTCGCATCACCTGACTCAAAGTAATAAGCATTTTACGCGGATGCAAATTCCAGTCATTAATGATTTAGAGCGGTGTCCAACCTACGGCTCGTGGGCCGGATTCGGCCCGCAAACTTGCGATAAAATGCAATCCGGAAAATTTAACACAAATTCATGAATGTTTTCATAAAAAAAAAAACTTTTACTTTTGAAGTATTATCCATATATACCTTATTTAAAACTGATGTTCGCTCATATGGCATCCCAGAATATATAGACAACTTCTTATTTAAACTCTAATCCTGCCCGCCGAAGAATTGTCAACTTCCAATGCGGCTCGCGGAAGGATTCGCAACCACCGATGCGGCCCGCCATGTCAAAAGTTTGACCAACACTTTAAGTATGAAGGAGCTTTGTTAAAAAAAACAAGATATACGACTTGTTTCTTGAATGTTTATTGCGTTAAGTGAAAATCGATAATAACGGAACAAGTTTTCGTCGCTATGCAACAAAATACTCTTCGAACCAATTACATGAAACAAATTTATTTTCCGCAAGAGATTAAAAAAAATAGCGTGGTCCATCGATAGGAATGTACTTGACAGCACGAATCGTTTTATTTTTTCCTTCACGAAAAAGGATAAAGCGGCGCGATTTAATTCTTACTCCAATCGCTGCCAAGTTGAACAAAAACGACGGAATTTTGATTTTTTGTTCTTCTGCGGCTTCCGCGAAAAAATGAAGCAGATCCCAAGTTTAAAGAAGAACCGCAAAGAGAGAGAAAAAGAGAAAGGATGTGCCGATTGAAAAAAAAGAGAAGATTGATCGAGACTCCTTTTCAAAGAAATGGTGTTTCCGGACGCCGGTAGTATTTGTTTTGTTTTTGGAGTGTGTTTGTATGTCGTTTTATTTCTGTAGTGTTTGTGTTGTTTTTTTCTTTTTTCTCCTTTGTACTCGATCAGTAAGCTCATTATTTGCCATGATTAATCCCTTCTTGCCGCTATTGATTGATGAGCGAGTTGATATCGCTTCCGTTTTCCTTCATTCATTTTTTATTTCTCCCTCTTAAAAAATGCCGCTTGGATTTGTAATTTAAAAGAACGAATCAAAAGAAGCGTCCGTATTATAAATTTTCTGTTGGTCGAGAGATATTAAAAAAAAACTACAATGAACTTTTGGATCCAGATATTATCTTATTTTATATCGATATTTACTAACGGTATTAATTGGACATTTATTGGAGGCAACGTAAAATGTCGATTAATTTTCTTTGTTAGCTTGATGAGAAAATCTTTTTTGGGAAATTGACGAAAAATATTGCCTACGTAAAATAAAAACTTTCCTAGATAAAAAAATTACCATACGAGAAAATATTTGTATGTAACATATCGGAAACACCTGCGGAGAACTACACTCTACGGACACACGCATTTTTGTGATCGATAGGAACATATGGAATTGTTTGCTTTAGTTTAACATATGAAGATATCTCAGAAATCGTCGTACATATTCGTGTATATGAAGTCATCGATGCAATCCTATCTTAGATTTTCGACCTGGCTAAGGGTAAAATTAATTAAGCTCTCACATACTCGAAAACAAATGGCCGTGGATAGATTTAAACTTGGTCTCTTTTGTATCTCCACCAAGAAATAGAGTGCTATAGCGATTGAGAGGATTGAAACCGACCACTGAAAAAAGATGGTATGCGGAATAGTTAAAACATCACTGTAAGTCCGTGAAATTTCTCGTAAGGCTTCTAATTTCAACAGAAAAACATACAGCGAGAATAGAGGAAAAGAAGATATATATATATATATATATATATATATATATATATATATATATATATATATATATATATATATATATATATATATATCTATATACACACACACACACACACACACACACAAAGCAAGCAACAGAAACCAATTCGAACGCTTTTCTAAAAAAAAGAAACTTCCTCTTAGCACTCAAACCCTGTCGCCGTACCTCCTTCCAAATCTGGAGTGCCTCCTTCTACTATACCTCCGCCTATCTTTTTACACACGCTCACCCAGACACAAACACACACACACATCCAGTCGGTAGAACTAGCGCCGCCGTTGCAGCCCCACCCAACAATCCAAAACGACCTTATTCCTCGGATCCGTTCAATTTCTCGCATCCCCCTTCTTTATGCATTCCGGACACGTCCGAACTCAATCCACGTTCTGGACGGTCACTGGGCAACCCTTTCAGGTTATAGTCGTCTACAGCCTTTGCCGATCCTCCCTCAAGGTTTTCAATCACCTCTTCCTCAGAGAGCAGGATGGGAGGGGCAGGGGGAGGTGTAGAAATAGCTTGGAGCGCAAGAATACCTATATACGAACATATTAGTATATGTTTATGCCTGTGTGTGTATTTATGTAAGCATGCATACGTTTTTATGTATATATTTGTTTATACACATACATTTGTACTCAAGTAAATTTAATGCATGCTTGCATCAAAATGTTGTTCGGCAGAGAAAAGACCAGAGCTTGAAGAATTCTGGACTGAGGAATGAGGACTAAAAATATCTCACATCGAATGTCCAAGTCATATTCTTCTTTTGAGATATATGACATTATTTACTAGAACCATCAGTATTATCGCGTATCTAAGTATAATAATTGTTTTTCAATTACAATGCGAATATTAGATAACGAGTTACATATTTTTATCTGTTATTTTGTTTCTACCCATGGAGATAACATACTACAACTTTGACATTTATCGAAATTTTGAATTTCTAACCTACAACTTGCTAGTGCGGAATATTTTGTAAATATTCGCAGCTTTATGATTAATTTCAACTAAAACTATTTACCCGTACATTTCATGTCAGGAAAAAATTATTTTCACATTGTGTTTATAAGGTTTATGCGCATGGCACTAAAGTTAAAGGCATTTGTGTAACTTTTTATTACATGGCATATATTAATTAGAAAAATGAGGTTTATAATAAATTCCAGAGGTTTTATAGACAGGTAAATTATTTTAACATGCTAAATGGTGGTAATTCAGGGCATGCAACGAAAATCTATTTTTATCATGGGTGGAATATGATCCAATGTTTTTAAATGTTTATACTGATTGAAATGTGGATTTGGAGGAGAATGCTGAAGATAAAAGGGAGAGATAGGATGAAAAACGATGAAGTGCTACGAAGAGTAGGAGAGAAGCGAATGATTATACAGACTATTAGAAAGAGGAAGGCAAACTGGATTGGGCATTACTTGAGGAGAGAGAGTATGATTAAAGACGTGTTAGAAGGAAAACTAGATGGGAAAAGGGAAAGAGGTAGGAAAAGGTTTCAGCTGATAGACGATTTGAAAGGGAAAGAGAGTTATCAAGATATGAATAGGACAGCGGAAAATAGGAGTATATGGAGAACCAGGTTTAACCATGAATAATCACGGACCTGTCTATGGACAGACTGCCTATGATTATGACTGATTGAGAATATCTGTAAAGCTCTTCAGTATGAGTGGTAACTAAAATTATAATTATTTAGTGTCACTTGATATATTTAGGCATAGATTTTTGTTTTTACACGACAGCATTAACAAGATCTTGAAAAAATGAATGCTCCGCCAGCAAATAAAATGCGAGGTATAACAAAAATTCGCACTTAAATTCATTATCTTCTGCTTATCCTAGGAAAACACCTCAACCGATTTAAATTATTACGAGGGTACATGATGTTGCATCTATGATTCAGACTCTGACCAATGTTATAAAATGCGCAACTCCATTGAGTTTGATAAATTCGAGGTGCTCTTGTAGTCTTGTTATAATTAATTAATTCGCCACTGAAACTAATGCGCAAGATGTAATATTTTTTCGTTTTGAACAAATAGTGCAAAGAAATAGAATGCCGGACTTTATAATCACACGACCTTCTACTAAAAAACTTGTCCATATGAAATAAAAATTTAAATTTCGAAATCTACCGGAATTGCGAGTGAATCCATGAGCTAAAGAATCCACCTCAATGCTCCGACAGTTCTTACACTGTGCACTTCAAAGATCCCTCGTGAAAAACAAATAAATGCAACTCGAAAATCGCACCCGTAAAAAAACCAGATGGCGATTGGGTCGTTAATATCGCATTATTCATGGCAACACAACCTCATAGAATCCTCCAATCCGAAGAATATAACAAATGAAAAGTCCACCAGCGTTCGAAACGGAAATAATAATTTCGACGAATATCGCACAGACAAGAAAAAAACATCGAAAAATATTCTCGATTTTTCGGCAGGGCAAAAAGGTGGGAGGGGTGAGAGATTACGGGCTACGAGAACGTCATAGAGGGAGCCTTAAAAATATTTTCATAAATAAAAACGACCGTAGTGTGATGGAGAGGACGGGAAAATATTCACGGCACGCCATTAATCCAAAGGCCGTATACTGATACACTCGTCAAAAATGCCGGTCAGGCCTGCAAAACCGTAGGAGTTGGTTTTGAGGACGGGCGAAGATTCGAAATAGAGTTATAGCAGAGAGAGAGAGAGAGCGCGTAAACTGGAGTCTATACGGGAGAGGCATAACTGATAGATGGGAGAAATGTGTGGATTTGACGATGACGTAGATCAAAAATGAAATAAATATCGCAAAGCGCAATGATCGCGTGTGAGGCCGTGACGCATATAACGTCCTCCCCATACATAGAGCGAATACCTGATGAGGGTTGTAGTAGAGAGAGTAGGTAGCGCTCAACATGCAAACCAGGAAATGTGCAACGCTTCGTGATGCGGCGCTATGAGAGTATTTTCCGTCTAAATAGTTCGCCACATTGGAGATATTTCCGTTATTTTTTTGTCGTCATTGAGAGAGATGAATAACGATCTGCACGATTATCCGCTCCGCGTAAGCCGATACGTCGCGACATGTTGCGAATAACATACCCACGACCGATGTGCATTGAGCGTTTTTGATTTGGGATGCGGTACAATGGGTAATATTTTTCTTGTCGGGCGATTAGTTGATTAGTTCGTTATGTTATTGGTTTCCTTTTCATCGGAATCATATATATATAGGCTCAATCTGTTTGTGTCGGAACGTTTTACAGAGTTAAATGGGAGAATAATAAAACCGCTTATAACTGAAAACGTTTTCTGTCTCTTATGATCATTTTTTCAGGGATGACTCAGCAACGCAACTTTAAATTTTATGCTGCTCGCCGTCTACGCTGAAGTCATTGGGTTGACTCAAGGAATCTATCATTTCTCTATTTGAATAACATAGAAAGAGCTGAAACGCATGACTTTCTTCGTTAACATTTAAAATTGCTTAGAATCGTCGTAGGACTTCTGGACTTCGATCGAATTACGCCTAAGGTGACAGAAATTGTTTTCTTCCCGTCGATTTTTTAATAACAGACAAACCGGAAAGCATATAGTTTTTAACGCGAAATGTTGACGTATTTTCATGTACTAATCACTCTTTGCCAAGTTGATTTGCATTGCTGACGGCTTCGTCCAATTGCTAATGATTCAATGGGGTTATTAATTCGCGTCAAATCTGTTCACATAATCATATTTAGTCGCCATTTTGAAGTTTAAATAATACCTTGGTAGAAATAAACAATACAACGGTATCAAAAATTAAAAAACATCCCATTATTATTATAAGTTTTTAAAAAGTTATATAGAGATTTTACTTGCAGAATTTTTAAAAAGATTTTGTACATTTTCTGCGAAATGTGAATATGTTTTGGCGATGGTTCACTTCTTTAATCGGTGTCTTTTCTGTTATATTTCGGTTGTTTTCAAATGAAATTTGTTTTTCAATAAAAATTTATTAAAATGTGTTAGCCAAAATGAAAAAATTGTGGGAAAAACCATTGCATGCAAATTTTGACTAAGATTTGATATAAAATCTAGTTTGCAAATTCAACTGATAGCAATATATTTGTCTCATTAGTGATAGGTACAGAACAAAAGTCTTTACTCTGTTTAGCTCTTTTTGGTGTTATTTGAATATAAAATATTTTTTCCACTCAAAAATTATAACATTACATAAGAGCATTGCGTTTGTTTTGATTAGTTTGGGTTATTTACTCTTATTCTTTTTAAAAAATTGGCACACTTACTGTAACATATTTGGGTAGAAAAATTTATATCATAAGTAAAAATAAACAATGAAATAATATCAGAGTAAAAAAAGAAGTAGAACAAATATATTGAATCCTCTTTTTGTGCATTCAAAGTTGTGTGGAGTCATCTCTAACAAATAAATCATCAGTATTATTTTTTTCCACACATTTTATATAGGTATCCGAAACTATTTTCACATCCTGGAACATTCACTTTATTGAATTTTATATTTATTTTTCACTTTGCATTGCAGATATAGGATGGTTTTAATATAAATTTAATTTGAATTTAATACGTAATATACATAAACCCGTCATATTTGACGGACAATTACGCTAGTTTAGTAAGTATACAGAATCACGTAGGGTAATTTCCGAATACATCTAACGGGATTTTATTCTTTAAAGTTCACTAGGCCATGATTTTTCGATCCGAGGATATTTATCCGATCTATAATAGACAATTAATGGGAAATAATAATTTATATGCATGAATGCCATGTTATTTCGTCTGTTTTATTTGTAGCGTAAAATTTATCAAAGCAAAATTAACAAATTCATTACATGAAATATAGATACTCTTAATATTATCATTTATTTGATATATTTGAGTTGTAATTATTTTATCATAAATAAAATTTATATTAATAACGTAATAACATGATTTTTTCACTGCTTCGAGTTGAAGGTTTTTACAACCGGCGACGTTTCCATGGCTTAATTAAAAATAATGTCCTAAAACCATCCTATTTGAAAGATTCCTGCCAAAAATTATCTTGATAATAATTAAATTAATTATTGTAGAACATTAAAGGTATGCACCAAAGAAAAAACAATTTTGGATACATTCAATTTTTTTAAAACAACTAATTGAAATGGAAACCTTTCCGATAGCGGGAAACCCCCTTTAAACAATCCCATTCTCGAACATTAATCACTTTCCAAGCATATCCCTTCTCCCCTTATCGCGGAAAACATTTTCGTCGCTCAATTTCTTTCTCATCCCTCATTATAAATCCCGGAACTCCTGATAGATGTCCTCCCAGTTCCCGCTTCACTCCTCCTACTTCACCGCCGCCACGCAAACTCTTCGCGTGATCACCGCATAGAAACACAAAGCCAAGACCACGCCCATATCCTACTCCCGTTCCACTTATCTCAAAACTCCTCGGATGTTTTGTTTTTTATTTATTTTTCGAAAAGTCCCTCCTCATCCCCATTTTCTCTCTTTCTCCCTCTCTTTCTATCTCTTCCTTCTCATTCCCAAGACCCATCCTTACGTATACACCGGCCGTAAATAAATCTCGAGAACACCCCCTCCTTTTCTCCTTCTTCCCACCCACCCATATATATAGTCTACCGTATCCAAAAACCCGCCCACATTCGTGTACCGTGGAAAAACCACGGAGGATCGTCTAAACAGGCCAAAATGCCTGGGATCGGTACCCGCTGTGCAAATGCGGGTAAGTTGATTCATGCGCAGTCCCCCTAACTCTTGCCTCCCTCCCTAATTCCATCCTCTTCTCCCTTCTCTTAGGAATCCTATGCAAATTCAAGCCTCTCAAGATTTCGCACCATACGTACCTTCTTCATCCTTCCTCTCCTCTTCTCTCCCCCTATAACCTTAACCACTCGCACTCCCCCTCCCACTCTCTTTCATTCCCTCTTTCCTCCTTCCATTCCGCCGCCAACCACTTCAAAATATCTTCCCTTTTATCTTCCCTGCGCTCCTCAAACCCTCCAACCGACGGAGAACCACTGCAAATGCTCTTCTCTTTTCTCTCGTTTCCTCTCCCCGCCCCCCCCCCACCGTAGCTCTCTCTCATTCTCCCTCTGATCTCCTCGGGTGGTTTGTTCCAAAGACAAAAGCATAAGGCGGAATGAGTTGCGTTGCGCGTAACCGGAAATTATTCTCGCAAGCCGCACTGGCGTAATTATTGCTTCGCAGGGACGCGCGTATGTAGGATGTATAAAAAAAAGAAACACGCGTCCGCAACGAGGCGTAGATAAGATTTCTGGAAAAGAGTAACGGTGATTTATCCTGGAATCAACGCGGCGCGCGTATTCACGTGATACGTGGCGCATTATTGTTTATCTCATGATGATGAGTATGGGGTGTTGCGAATGTACCCTCGAAATTGATACGGAGTAAACTTTTCAAAATATTAATTATTGCAACGTCAGGTGCATAGATGATGGTGTCATCAAGTCATAGTGACTGTTGACAAATTATAATAGACTGCATATAACGCGTGACCGTTGTTGGTGATCGACCGATAGCGACTAATTAAAAACTATTGCTCTTAAAATTATTCTGCCTTGAGTTCTAGGAGAGTAACCGAATAGTTGTGGGTGATAGAAATAATTTTTTAAACTATGAAGCATTCTGATGTGTAAAAACCATTATTTACCTCCCGCCTGCATCGATACGCCACCACCCTTGAGTATGGTGCGCGGGGTTAATTACATAGACAAAAGCAATGGAGATATAATTGTCGATTAAATCATGTGCGAACGACCCCGTCGAAGTACAAATAGTTTAACGACCGGTGATTATAAATTATCGAAGGAGTGGGTTATCGATGAGTTGCACCTGATGATGATCAGTGTGCCTATGAATCATCGTCATAACCAATTTAGGAAAGAATTGCCAAGCTCGCCTTATGGCTGGTAGCAAAATGATAAACTACTTCTCCAATTGCCACAAAAAGATTGGTAAAACCAGATGAACACTTAGGTTACAAATCATCCGCGGTCAGTGTTTATCCATCGATAATAGATGTTCTTTCTAGGAGCCCGGACAAAGGGCCGACATCATCAATTTACAATAATATATCTATTTAATTACTATAAAATGTTTTTCTATGATTTTAATGATTGGCCTAATTCAAATCGATACTCGCAAGTCATTTAAAATATAAATAATAGAATTGAAAAATAAAACTTGAAATCAAGTTGTGACCGACCCATTTGTCTTTATTAGCTCATACATATTGTAAAATGAGCTGAAAAAATTTGATGTGGCCATCACATGACTTTCTCCATATCTGGAACATTTTTAAAAATTCCAAATAGGTTACATAATAATATATATATTAAGAAACTGCGAAAAATTTTAGACTTTACAAAGAACAGAAATAAACTCAAACCATAGCCTTCTGATATTGGATATAGCCACAAAGCTCCAACAATTAAGAAAAGAAAAAGGAGTGTTACTAACGATAAGACGTAACTAAGCGCCAATTGCTAACAATAATCGTCGGTATGTGGCGTGGTGGTGGCAGCTAAAAATATAAGATATCTCTTAAACAATGCATTTTATGGAAAAATGCTGGGAACTAAGGTTGTAGAAAATTAAATTTCCTACAACGTTTATACCAGTATATTTTTACATTCATCAAATATTACAGCAAATATTTCAAAATAACTGATAAGTGACAAGAATAAACACCCACTTCCGGTAGACCGATTTTTGCCAAAAACTAATCAATTCTTTCGACTTTTATAAAAATTTTAAATATAAAATTTCGCGTTGACCTGATTAAAAGTTTTTGAGTTAAAGCATCCACAAAAAAAGCTATCACATACACACACTAACACACGCACACATGCGCACACTAACACAAACACAGATACCATCGAGAAAATGTTCAAAACGTCTTCAGGGGACCTCAAAACGTGTATTTCCGTTGAAATCCTGAAGTCGATTTTTTTCATGAATGCAATACTTTCCCCTATACTGCGTATATGAAGAAAGTAAAAACGAATTCGGAATCAAGGTTTCAACTATATGTTTTGTTGTAAATTTTGGGAAATATTTCATGATGGGTTGTATTGGTTTTTTCATTCTCCCATCACTGGTGACGGCAAATCACCAACTCCCCCTAACCTCTGACCGTACTTCCTCCTCCCCCCCCCCCCCTTTGCTCGATAAGCCGTTGATGTGAACTGCCGGCCCTTCGGTCTTATCGCTCCCTTGACTAGTGTCGGCCTTATTTCAGTTTCGAAAATTTCGCCTTAATTATTTGAAGCAGAAAATTATCTTTGTGTTCAGTTACAATGCGAAGTTCGTGAAGATGAGCGTTGGTTGTTGAAGCATGCACTTTTTTTGGGTATTGGTCTTCGAAGCTTCAAAGCGATCCGAGGGTCTCTTATGTCGATCACTAACGTCATTTCCTTAAATTCAGGCCCAGGAGTTTATTTAAATTTAACTTATTCAGTTTAAAATAAAATCCTCACGGTATATTTTCAACTTTCTTTTTTCCAGAAAATTTGCTTTAGCGAAATAAATTTTGTTCCGACCCATTCCACAAAAACGTGATTCTGCTTTATTCATCTAAAAACATATATTATGAGTATTACTAGACAAAGGCACCTTTGCCGCGTAAATGTTTATTAAGGCAACATACTCTGCGTAATAGTTCTTTACAGCTTCAACCAAATGAGGGAATAATTGCATTCCTAATTGCATAATGCTAATTTTAATATTTTCACCAACACTCTCGTAAATAAATACCAAAGCAAAAAATTATAATAAAATATACCATATTTAAAAATAAACTGAACCTCGGTACTTGTTTAAAATTAGACTCATTAGCCTTTACGGCAACGTTTCCTTCATAGCTGCTTTCCTGCAAAAATAATATTTCCCATCTAAAATTAACTATTCTCCTGTCATTAACAAAGTTCTGAAGTAGATATTGCTTACTCTTCAGAAGCAGATTCTAGATTCACCATTTCTATCATGTTTATCTCCCATATAGGTCAACCTATCTTAAAAATTTGGCTTCACCAGGTTGCATGACTCCGTAGATATTGCCCACACGGACGGATGGACAGACAGACGGACAAACCGAATACAAAAACGACTATTTTTAGAGAGAAAACCGCTAAAACGTTTTGGTTCGCATGCCGAAACATCCCATCCTACGAAACAAAACTTATTTATTATGAAATACCTTTTCCTCGGAAACATTCACCGCATCCTCGTTTCGAAACCAACGAAGGAACCCCCCCCCCCCCTCCCCCCTAAATTCCCCAAACCTCCTCGTATTATTTCAGCTTTTCTTCCTTGCATCGATCCCGTGTTCGAAAGAGCTAAGGAGGGTTTCAGGAGGCATATCTAAAGGCATAAAAACTGCCTATTTCCCTCCGAGGTAACACTTCAGCGAAAGTTTGTCGTAAGTTCCCGTGCTTTCCTCCGAAAAGTTCTCGTGGTTTTTCGAGGCGATCGGTTGAGCGAGAGGATGGGAAAATGGAAAGAGAAAAAAAAAGAAACTCCACGGAATTACTTTGGTTGGAAGACATTCAATAACATCTTGCATTTTGGGTTTTTTTTCGTCCCGGTCCCGAGGATTTATTTATTGATTCTTATCATAGTGTTTGTATCCCCCGTACCTCCGTTACACGGTTATGTTCGAGATCGATGAAAGCGATAAATAGAAGTTAATATGCGGGGGAGGGAGGGAGAGAGGTTTATAGGCCGATGCAAATAAAAGAAATGGAAAAGGCTTTTTTTTCAATTTCTCGCGACGCATGACATTCTAAGGTCTACGGAAGTTTTTCCTTCGAAGGAAGAAAATTAATTTATTCGTTTTAAAAATCGGAATGATCAAAGGTTATTTAATGTCCCTTCTGCTACCTAACCGCACTGGGGCGATGAAAGTAAACAGAATTGACGAATGTAAAAAATGTACAATTATTAAATAAAACTAATTTTACATAATGTTATTCTTTAAGGGGCATGTTTCATTTGTTGGTTTGGAAGGAGATACTGAAAAGTAATGTAAATAGTTAATGATATTTATGAGCGAGGATTAATGTAGTTTTGAAATTTATTATATAGAAGACTTGAAAATGGTCGATAAGAATTAATAGTTTGAAAGAGCCAGATGCAAATTTCTGCTACAAAGCAACTTTCATCTACTATTTTAATCCTTCTATTTTTAATCAAATCTAGATTGATCACCACTGATAACGGCTAATTTGTAGACAAATCTTACATGTTTTTCCTAATGTTTTCATTACTATTGGAGGGGTTGCTTTATAACTTTGCATTAGCCAGAATGCTAGCTCTATAATTGTCTGCTGAATATTTTAAACCTATTTCTGACAGTAGATTTAGCTGTTGAAACTGACATAATATTTGTCTCCAGTAAGGAAGTAACACTAATGGCGTCATAAAATTCATTACATGCGAGTCGTTTTCTCATTTAATTTTATGTTTCTGCCTTAGTTATATTAATTCATTTCGCATTTCAATAATAGCTTTAAGTACTAAATATTAAAATTGATGTAAAAGTAAGATGCAAATATCCAACAAAATTTATTTTAGGATAATTTGCATAAAACAGCGCACACTACCGATAGAATTATTACGATACACTGTATAACGGACGGAATTCCAATTAGGCTATGGCAGGGAAAACTACTAATATGTATTAATTACTTTTCCGATCGTGAACAAATATCGGTAGTGTACGCACTTCATCGATTAATAAAATGTTTATATTGATTCGTTTTCGTAGTTAAAAGCTAAAAAATTTTGTTTTTTGATTTGCAATAAGAAAATATACTCGGTGACCTGAAAACACTTCTTTTAATCACCAAAATTACTAAATAAATATGACGCAGGATTGAAGACGTTGAAGTCTAAAGACCTCTAATGAAAAGAAACCAAACTTCCGAAGGCTGATACTTCCTCGAAACAGCCGAGCATCGACGCGTGTTCGCTTGCGTGTTCCTAATCTTTTTCTACTCTTCCTTTTGTTGTCGTAAGGAGGAATAGAAAAATCGCCAAAGTTTGAAGTTTAATCGCAACCAGGCTTCTCAGAGTCTGGATTCAACTCCACCTCTTGAAGAATATTTCTGCCTTGTTTTGCTTATTTTTTAAACAATCTACCGCCTACGCTCTGAGAAAACATCTTTTTGCACGGTTTCTTTCTTTCAAACTTTTGCGGGTGTAGAAGTTTTCGGTGGTTAAGCGAGCGCCTTTTTGTGTGTGTCTGTGTGCGTATTCGTACACAGACAAGAATGGGACGTTTTGTAGAAATAAAAAGAAACATTATAGCATCATGGCCTTCTCGAAAGATTGAAGAACACACACACACCAGGCGATATTTAAAGAAATTTATAGCCCAACTGCAATTTCCCCTTCTCACGACACCAAATGAAAGGGGCCTTCCCTATAATCGAGGAACTCCCGAGTCCGCCTCCGAACAATCTCGCAAACTCCGAGAGTTTTTTTCGTTATTCTTACGTTTCTCTCGTTAAAAAAATACAATAATGACGAGGGTCTAGTGGTGGTTTTTCAGAGTGTGAGAGAATTACGTTGCCGTGCCTTTTATCTCGTGAGGGATAGGGGATTCATTATGAGGGGGTCTCTCGCTCTCTTTCCATTTTCTCTCTGTCCGTCCTAGGATAAGATATTGCATCGGTTGTAGAAAAATTATCGAACGCGATCGCTTATGCCTTTCTTGTGACGTCACGAAAGCCCGAGACGTCATCGGTGAACTTTAAGGGGAGATGTTTTATCGTGCTGATATATTTAGGTTCGGGGGTTTGAGGCGGCATGAAATCTCGGAGTGCTTTCGAAATTCGCTTCGAGTCCCTCTTTTAAGTTTTTTTTTTTATTTTCACTGATGGCTTGAGATTTGAACGGGCTAGCGACCGATTCTATTTTTAGCCCTAATACTTCTAGAATCCCATGTCGTTGCAATAAATTATTAAGTTAACTGGTGATAGAAATTTTTGAACAAAAATATCAAAAGCCCATTAATATTTCTAATAATATTTTAGAAGACCAATGCTTTAAGATAAAAATTTTTTATTCCATTATTAATATTATTATACAGTTTTCTGAAATATAATCCTGTCTAATATTAGTATGATTGATACTGCTGCTATAATCAAAATTTTAAATCCTAGTATGTAAAGTTTATTAATACAATTTGAATCGCCGAAATTTCTAAAATAGAATTATTTTGCGATTCACTTGCAACATTTTTTCAGTTATTTAATATTTATATTTTAATAAATATGTTTTCAAACTCTACTAAATTTTCTAAAATTTTTGTACAATAATTCTTTTTATACATTAAATTAATTCTTCTAATTACCTATTATTTAAAATCAGAACATAAGTCATTTTAAGCATTAAAACTATTCCAAGTTACCGCACGCTATTAATCTAATAGGAAAGGTGAATGTAGACAACGAACCGACCAAGAACGCGAAAGGATTTTATTAATGCATCGCAGTTTCAAAAAATCTCCTTCCATTCGCCGAATTTATATTTCAAATATTTAGCGGCAGAATTAATATTTAACGCCAATGCTTCGCGTAAATTGACTCCGCATCCGCCTTGGAAACTAGGCCGGTCAAGAGTAAATCATTCAACCCTGCGCGATTCGCCCAAACAATATGGTATCGCGTTAAAGGGGAGGCGACATATAGCAATAATCCAATTAAATTTTCGGGAATAATATATGGAAACCGCCACGTATACGACCTTCCCGATTTGCCCGTTCCCCCTCTCCCCTCTCTCAACACTCCGTTCCATTTATGGGACAGAATAAACAATGGACTCCCCCCCTTACACACCGTGTGGCTGAAAAGCAGGTCATCAGTTCTTAGCCCTACCACTTCCTCCTTGGTCCAATAGGCTTTCATCCCATTTCCCTTACCTTTCCTTCGAGTCCTTGTTTAATCAGTCAAATTACTTCTGACCCTCGGAGCCTGGTCCTAAATCCCCAGGGTTCTTGCGCGCTCCGTACCCCTTTTCTCAGGCAAGCGGCTACGGGAGAACCGTCCTTGACTTGCGATACCTTCCCACACACCAAATTACAAGCCTTTGGTCTCACGGCACCACAAATATTTGACCTTAGATACGGGTTCCCAGAATTAAGGAGGCGAGGATAAGAGGGGGAGGAGGAGGAAGGTCTGAGGACTAAGGCAAATATAGGCTAGGTGACAGGACCCTGAATTATTCAAGAGATGGAGGCGGAGCATTATAAATATCCCGCGCTGAAATTTGCGGGGTAATTTATCGCCGCGCATTGAGAATTGTTTTTTTCAGATTTTCGTGGATCAACGCTTCGTGTAATCGATGATGACTAGAACGGTGTTTATATTTTGTTCGGCGGCGGTTTTCGCAATCCTACTCAGTGAATGCGTTTACTCGGCTATCCGCGCCTTGTTTATTTATTTTTATTTATAAAATAAATCTATCGATAGATTTATTTTTAACCGCGCTTACCATGGTGAAATGCATTTTTATGACATAAATCTGTTCAAGAATATTTCTTTTATAATTATTCAAATCACAGAATAACTGAACCGAAGAAAAAAATATAATACATGATTACATGATCATTAATTTTATTAAGAGCTTTTTATCGTTTTGTTGAATAGCTACAAGGTACACATTCAATGAAGCTCTGGAAGTTTTAAAATATTGTCATGAATGCAACCGTACTTGGAGCATAAATGGTAATAATCCGAATATAGTCGATTTTTCAGCAATATTTTCTCCGAAAATAGGTAACATGAAATAATAACCTCTACTCGGATAGACAATACATTTTCTTTTCTTAAATTTTTATTAATTTTAAAATAGTTGTGTTAATATTTACATGATTCCTATAAACGTGATTTTAGCGGATCTATTCTATTTGGTAAATCGGAAAATATTAGGCATGATTTTTTTCTGATTGCTCTTATAATTTGACCTAAATTCGGTTTTCATAAAACATTAACATTCTTCTACTATTAAGTTTGCTATTCACGCTTTTAACTATACCTACTCGATTTCATCACTGAACACATTCCACACACAAACATAACCTCCTCTTGTTTGTTGACAACAGAATCCGAAGTCTGTAATCTTGATATTTACTCCTTTATGCTGCACACTATAAAAAAAATTTAATTCGTAAATTACTGTAATATGATTCGTATTTTTTTTGGCCAAATACTTAGCGTAGTGATGTAATATTTCTTTCCAAATGGAAAGCGTTCTTATGCAACTGAAAAGTTTGGGTTCTGGCATCTTCATCAGTTTTGATTGATAATATCTACAATTTAAGAATTAAACAGCTTCCTTTTTAAATTGTTCATGCAACGTTATATATTGCATTATACGTATTTAACGTTTTATAAGGCTGCACAGCATGACATTTATATTGTATCATTGGATTGGTTGAGATTTCTATTTCGCAGCAGGCCCCTCCTATTAAACACCCCTGCTCACTGAGAGCTCCAATCTTAAGTCTTAGCAATATCCGCATTGAAATATGTGCATAGTAATGATTTGACGAAACAGTCAAGCTGAAGATAAACGTATACAATGAAGATTTCACGCCAACAAGATACACTTTTAATCATTAAATTATTTATTTTGATTGTATCTAATAAATGATGTTATGCATTTTTTATTCATTACACTTATAATTTATGCTGGATGTTAATTTTGTTCCATGGTTTCTTTCATTAATGAAATCAACATTATTAGTATTTTCATGGTGTAATTTGTTTTGTAAAAATAATAT